>NC_069404.1:97188018-97340083 GCF_026875155.1 Cherax quadricarinatus | reverse complement strand
ACAGGAAAGGGGGGAGGAGAGAGAGAGACAGGGAAAAGAGAGAGAGGACAGGGAGAGAGAGCAGGAGAGAGAGAGAGACAGGGAGGAGAGAGACAGGAGAGAGAGAGACAGGAGAGAGAGAGACAGGAGGAGAGAGACAGGAGAGAGAGAGACAGGAGAGAGAGACAGGAGAGAGAGACAGGAGAGAGAGACAGGAGAGAGAGACAGGAGAGAGAGACAGGAGAGAGAGACAGGAGAGAGAGACAGGAGAGAGATAGGAGAGAACAGGAGGAGAGAACAGGAG
This sequence comes from Cherax quadricarinatus, assembly GCF_026875155.1. Classification (NCBI taxonomy): domain Eukaryota; kingdom Metazoa; phylum Arthropoda; class Malacostraca; order Decapoda; family Parastacidae; genus Cherax; species Cherax quadricarinatus. Next base: position 97,339,800 of record NC_069404.1, on the reverse strand, counting down.
AGACAGGAGGAGACAGGAGGAGAGAGACAGGAGAGAGACAGGAGAGAGAAGAGAGAGAAGAGAGATGAGAGAGAGAGAGAGAGAGAGAGAGAGGAGAGAGAGAGAAGAGAGAGAGAGAGAGAGAGAGAGAGAAAGAGAGAGAGAGAGAAAGAGAGAGAGAAAGATGAAGAGAGAAAGAGAGAGAGAGAAAGAGAGAGAGAAAGAGAGAGAGAAAGAGGAGAGAGAGAAAGAGAGGAGAGAGGAGAAAGATGAGAGAGAGGAGAGAGAAACTTTGTTGATTTCCCTACTCATATCTCTGGCTCCTCCTTGAACCAGTAGGAGTGATCTGGCAGAAGCGCATAGTCACTTGCCAACCCCTCGGCTACATTGGATCGTCTGACCACAAGGCTGTTTTTACCACACTTAAGATCCCAACAGAACGAGGTGAGGAGTCCACACGCACAACCTGGCTATGGGAAAGAGGTAATTGGCCAGCCCTATGCTCTGAGCTCGCCACCACCGACTGGAATGCTCTTCTCCAGGGGATGTTGACAACCAAGTGAAAGCCTTCACTGGACACATCCTTAATCTGCAAAAAGAACACATTCCTCACCGGCAATATGTGACAAAGCCTACAGATCAGCCTTGGTTTGGCTTTCGTTGTAGAGAGGCTGCTACTGCTAAGTACAAAGCATGGCGAAGGTATAAGAGACATCCTACCACCTATAACAGGAACTTGCACATGCAAGCCGTAGGCATATGGGTGATGTTCAAAAGTGGGCCATTGCTAAAATTGGGAGGTGGACACTAAAAGAAAGTTAGCATTAGGTAGGGTAGGCTCCAAAACCTGGTGGTCCCTGGTCAAGGACAGACAAGGTTATCCGCCTGATGAACTTATTCCACCTCTAAATCGACAGGATGGGACCACCTCTACTAGTAGTCAAGAGAAGGCGGACCTCTTTGCTGAACACTTTGCTACCAAATGCAAGTTCCTGATCCAGCAAGGGACCCTCCTTGGCTAGCTGCAAGAACTGTGTCAAAACTGTCAGTGGTGACAATAAGGCAGGAGGAGGTGCATTTCCTACTTAAATCGCTTGACCAAGAAAAGGCTGTGGGCCCAGACAAGTTGAGCCCAAGATTGTTGAGAAGATGTGCAGACCAGCTAGCAGCACCTCTAACTCGCATATTTCAGCACTGCCTAGTACAGTGTAAATGGCCCTCTCTATGGAAAGAGGCAAATGTAGTCCCTGTTCACAAAAAGAAGAGCAGAGTAGAAATCAGCAACTACAGACCAGTGTCACTCCTGTCAATCACTGGTAAGATCCTTGAGACAATAATCTCAAGACAAATGACAGTTTTTTGACTACCACTCACTACTTTGTGATCGTCAATATGGCTTCAGGAAAGGTTACTCTGCTGCTGATCTGTTGTTAAACCTCTCCACTAAGTGGCACCAGTCACTGGATGAATCCAAAGTCAGCTGTGTGGTAGCACTGGACATTGCTGGTGCTTTCGACCGGGTGTGGCACCAGGGCCTCTTAGCAAAACTTCAAGCACTGGGAATTGCAGGCTCTACGCTATGTCTCCTCAGTGACTACCTTCATGGTAGATCTCTAAGTGTAGTTCTCAATGGAACAGAATCAGCAAGACATCCTATTGGGGCAAGTGTTCCACAAGGAAGCGTGCTGGGTCCATTGTTATGGAATGTCTACTTCAACGACCTTCTTCATATCATCCCAGAATCACATGCATATGCAGACGACTGTACACTGACATTCAATTATCCAAGAGAAGAAATGCCAGCTGCTCTAAGCTACATCAATCACCAGCTGAGAGCTATATCAGCTTGGGGAAATAGATGGCAAGTAACATTTGCACCTGAGAAAACGCAAATGATGATCGTCTCTAGGCACCATGATGGTAATGCTGGTGCAGTAGTAAGGATGAATGGGAGGGTGTTGGCACCTGGAGAAGAAGTTGATATCCTTGGGGTGAAATTTGACTCCAAACTAACCATGAAAAACCATGTTGTAAATCTTGCAAACAAGGCAGCCAGGAAGCTTACAGCACTTCGCCGTATCTCCCATCTGCTTGACAGTACGGGTTGCAAGATCCTGTACGAGGCACAAGTATGCTCGCACCTTGAGTAAGCTCCACTTTCTTGGTTTGCCTGCCCCCCCTCTCATCTGAGACTGCTTGACAGAGTAGAGAACAGAGCAAGACGTCTCATCTCTCGCCTGGACCCATCCTGGATAGATCTGTCATTTCAGCAGAGCCTTCAACATAGGAGGGATGTGGGTGGCCTTACTGTTATGTACAAGGCCAATATTGGCAAAGTACCACACTTGGATCCACTTCGAGGACAGCGTGAAACAAGCTTTTATGCCACAAGACGGGCAGACAGCAGCAACTTCACTCTGGCTGTACCCTTCTTCAAAACATCACTCCATCTGAGGTCATATATACCCAGGATGACTCTAATATGGAACACATTCGTACAGCATAATGATGTCAACAAGATAAAGTTACTTGATCAAATGAAAATGCTGGCCCACAGATGGCTCCAATTTCATCCTGTTCCCTACTTGTATGTCTCATAACAATAAAAATGCTTTCAAATGAGCTGATGTAGGTAACAGCTCTTAGTTTGCCAATAGTGTTAGGAATCTTAACCTGTAAATAGCTTGTCAATAAAGCTAGGGATCCTTAACCCTTTGACTGTTTTCGACGTATAAATACGTCTTACGAGCCAATGTTTCTGACGTATATATACTCAATAATTCTAGCGGCTTCAAATCAAGTGGGAGAAAGCTGGTAGGCCCACATGTGAGAGAATGGGTCTGTGTGGTCAGTGTGCACCACATAAAAAAAATCCTGCAGCACACATTGCGTAATGAGAAAAAAAAAAAAACTTGATCGTTTTTTTGGAATAAAACGCCGACTTTGAGGTGTATTTTCGTATAGTATTTATCGTTGTATTCGCGTTTTCATGGTCTTAGGTGATAAAATGGAAAACATGTCACAGAAATAGAGATGATTTTCGATACTTTTACGATGAAAACGACCTTGAAACTGAGTTCAAAGTAGCGGAAATGTTCGATTTTTACCAATGTTCAAGAGTAAATAAATCACACCACACGTCCAATACACGTCAACTGGGGAGTCTAATATTCTTTCACTAGTGCACTGATATTATTTATACCATTTTTACAATAATGCAGTCGTCTGCGTAACAGTAAATTTTGTATTTTTTTGTATGAATAAAAAATCAAAATAGAAAGCAATAATAATATAAGAGGGGGCTAGAGATGTGACTAATGAACAGAGCATATGTTATTTTAGTGCCACGAATGTCTACCTTGTTTATTCTGGACCCTATTTTGAAATTGGCATCTTTTTTATTTTGCGTGAAATTGGCCAAATTGCCAATTTCTGACCACCATATTGGGTAGTCCAAATTAGTAAATGGGAGGTTTCTTGTACTCAGCTGATAGATAAAATGGAGTTCTAAAGAAATAGCTATGACTTTGGTCAACTGGAACAATGGAATTGGCTGAAAATTGGGCTCAAAGTCGGCGAAATCGCCGATACGCATATGTCGCCGAGACCGCTAACTTCGCGGGAGCATAATTCCACGAGTTTTCGACCAAATTTCGAACTTTTGGTGTCATTACCATCGGGAAAAGATTCTCTATCATTTCATAAGAAAAAATAATTTTTTTTTTTTTCAAAAATTGAGCGACATAGAATGACAGTTTCAGAGAGGGGCCTGAAACAGTCAAAGGGTTAACCTTGTCAAACCCTGTGTAAAAAAAAAAAAAAAAAAAAATAATAGAGGAGAGGAAAGAGAGGAGAGGATGTTGTGTTCCCTACTCATCTTGAAATGATGTTCTTCAAGCTCTGCATAAACACTAGTACCTCTGTACTAGCATGTGCAATGTACACACCTCAGTGGCAACATGCAGACCCCATCAACTTCCTAATGGAAAATATGGACTCCCTTCTGCTACAACACAACTATCAACATATCAAAATTGTTGGTGACCTCAACCAACACCTTATACAGAGGGACTTTGATGACCTTCTTGCAGTATTTGACATGAGAAACTTTGTTCATTTCCCTACTCACATCTCTGGCTACTCCCTTGACCCAGTAGCGATCTGGCAGAAGGCATAGTCACTTGTCAACCCCTCGGCTACGTTGGATCGTCTGACCACAAGGCTGTTTTTATCACACTTAAGATCCCAACAGAATGAGGTGAGGAGTCCACATGCACAACCTGGCTATGGGAAACAGGTAATTGGCCAGCCCTTTGCTCTGAGCTCGCCACCACCAATTGGAATGCTCTTCTCCAAGGGGATGTTGACAACCAAGTGAAAGCCTTCACTGGACACATCCTTAATCTACAACAAGAACACAATCCTCACCGGCAATATGTGACGAAGCCTACAGATCAGCCTTGGTTTGGCTTTCATTGTAGAGAGGCCGGTACTGCTAAGTACAAAGCATGACGAAGGTATAAGAGACATCCTACCACCTATAACAAGAACTTGCACAGGCAAGCCTGTAGGCATATGGGTGACATTCAAAAGTGGGCCACTGCTAAATGGGAGGTGGATACAAAAAGAAAGCTAGCAACAGGTAGGGTAGGCTCCAAAACCTGGTAGTCCCTGGTCAAGGACAGACAAGGTTATCTGTCTGATGAACTCATTCCACCTCTAAATCGACAGGATGGGACCACCTCTAATAGTAGTCAAGTGAAGGTGGACCTCTTTGCTGAACACTTTGCTACCAAAATGCAAGTTCCTGATCCAGCAAGGGACCCTCCTTGGCTAGTTGCAATAACTGTCAAAACTATCAGTGGTGATGATAAGGCAGGAGGAGGTGCATTTCCTTCTTAAATCACTTGACCAAGAAAAGGCTGTTGGCCCAGACAAGTTGAGCCCAAGATTGCTGAGATGTGCAGACCAGCTAGCAACACCTCTAACTCACATCTTTCAGCACTGCTTAGTACAGTGTAAATGGCCCTCTCTGTGGAAAGAGGCAAATGTAGTCCCTGTTCACAAAAAAAGCAGAGCAGAAATCAGCAACTACTGACCAGTGTCACTCCTGTCAATCACTGGTAAGATCCTTGAGACAATAATCTCAAGACAAATGACAGTTTTTTGACTACCACTCACCACTCACTACTTTGTGATCGTCAATATGGCTTCAGGAAAGGTTACTCTGCTTGTTAAACCTCTCCATTAAGTGGCACCAGTCACTGGATGAATCCAAAGTCAACTGTGTGGTAGCACTGGACATTCCTGGTGCTTTCGACCGGGTGTGGCACTAGGGCCTCTTAGCAAAACTTCAAGCACTGGGAATTGCAGGCTCTACGCTGTGTTTCCTCAGTGATTACCTCCATTGTAGATCTCTAAGGGTAGTTCTCAATGGAACAGAATCAGAAAGATATCCTATTGGGGCAAGTGTTCCACAAGGAAGCATTCTGGGACCATTGTTATGGAATGTCTACTTCAATGACCTTCGTCTCATCCCAGAATCCCATGCATATACATACGACTGTACACTGACATTCACTTATCCAAGAGAAGAAATGCCAGCTGCTCTAAGCTACATCAATCACCAGATAAGAGCTATATCAGCTTGGGGAAAGAAATGGCAAGTAACATTTGCACCTGAGAAAACACAAATGATGATCTCTAGGCACCATGATGGTAATGCTGGTGCAGTAGTAAGAATGAATGGGAGGGTGTTGGCACCTGGGGAAGAAGTTGATATCCTTGGGGTGAAATCGACTCCAAACTGACCATGAAAAACCATGATGTAAATCTTGCAAACAAGGCAGCCAGGAAGCTTACAGCACTTCGCTATATCTCGCATCTGCTTAACAGCAGGAGTTGCAAGATTTGTACGAGGCACAAGTATGCTCCACTTTCTTGGTTTGCCTGCCCCCTTTCTCATCTGTGACTGCTTGACAGAGTAGAGAACAGAGTAAGACGTCTCATCTCTCGCCTGGACGAATCCTTGATAGCTCTGTCATTTCAGCAGAGCCTTCAACACAGGAAGGATGTAGGTGGCCTTACTGTTATGTACAAGGTCAATATTGTCAAAATACCACACTTGGATCCACTTCGAGGACAGCATGAAGCAAGCTTCTGTACCACAAGACGGGCAGAAAGCAGCAACTTCACTCTGGCTGTATCCTTCTCCAGAACATCACTTCATCTGAGATCATTTCTCCCCAGTATGACTCGAGTCTGGAACACATTCGTACAGCATTACGATGTCAATGAGATAAAGTCAGTTGATCAGATGAAAATGCTGGCCCACACGTGGCTCCAACTTCATCCTGTTTGCTACCTGTATGTTTCATAACAATAAAAATGCTTTTAAATGAGCTTATGTAGGTAACAGCTCTTTGCTTGTCAATAAAGTTATGAATCCTTAATCCGTAAATAGCTTGTCAATAAAGCTAGGAATCCTTAACCTAACCTTGTCAAACCCTGTGTAAAAGAGAGAATGTGTTTGTGAAGTTTTGAACCAAGTGAGAGTAGTTGTGATGGTGGACATGAATGCTGAAGTGGGTGAAACAGTTATAGAGGGTGTGGCAGATAAGTATGGGGTGCCAGGTGTAAATGATAATGGGGTGGGGGGCCTTTGATTAAACTTTGTATAAAAAGGGGTTTGGTAATAGGTACATGTATTACATATTTTAAGAAAAATGGATAAAGTATACAAGATATGATTACAGCCTCTCCTCACTTAACCCTTTGACTGTCGAAGGGCCCAATCCTGAAGTGTCTCCTGGTGTCGCAAAATATTTGAAAAAAAAAAAAATTATTTTTTCTTATGAAAATGTTAAGATTATTTTTCTGATTGTTTTAGTCCCCAAAAAAAATTTTCCCATCAGTACTTACCAAGATATAGAGGCATGACGTTTGCAGAAAATGAGCCGTGTATGGCAACAGCGGCGACTGCCGCTCACCCGGTAAACTTTAGTTTACTTGTATTTGAAGGTTTGTTGTTTTTTTCACTATTTTATTTTTTCACATAACTTATGTGGCCTATGAGACCAAAGTAAGGTGCAATGTACATATATACACTCGTTGTATACAACACAATAAGCACACAAACATAATTATCAATATATTGTTTACAAAACTTGTTTACAAAAACAAAATACAAAAAATTGTTTATTACTATTGTTCTATAATATATATACCAATATACAGTCACGGAACATACTCCTAGAAGTTCTGCAGCTTGTGGAACTCTGTGAAACATGGTGTCATACACAGTGGTGTTTTACACTCACACATAAAACATGGTGTCATACACAGTGGTGTTTTACACTCTCACACATAAAACATGGTGTCATACACAGTGGTGTTTTACACTCCTCACACATAAAATCAGTGTGCACATTTTTGTTGAAGTTTTTTTTTATGTGCAAAGACAAAACACCTCGTCTGAGCAGTTTTCTTCAAAGTATTAGCAGGCAGTTGTGTTATGTAGTTATCCTAGGTAAATGGTCGTGTGTCATCATTCCTTCCTAATTTCCTTCATTCCTTTCCTATCTGGAGGCTACCTGGAGGGCATTCCACCTCTCTTCCCACATTCCTTCATCTGTCCTTCATTACTTTTTTCCTTCCTTTCATCTAGTCCTTCCTTCATTCCTGCCTTCCCTTCTTGCTTCTGGTTTCTATAATATATATACACACATATAGTCACTAGATACTTTCATAAAACTGCTATTATCACCCTTCAGCAAGCTTGTCTTGTGTGCGAGTGTGTGGCTTATAATTGTTTTGAGTCAGGAGTCGGCAGCTGTCAAAATGACATATTGTCTCATTACTCACTCCCCCTACCGCTGTCAAAACAATGGGGTCGGATGCTGCTTCCCCCTCCATTCTATCTAATTATCTTTCTCCCTCATTCTATCTCTTTCAATATGTCTCTCTTTCTCTCTCTCTCTCTATCTCTGTCTCACAGGTACACATAAATACAACTATACATAGTGTAAATTACCTAGGATAACCCAAAAAATCCAGACAAAGTGCTATACTCTGCTTGAAGATGTGAGTAAACGTGATGATGACACAGTCTTGTGGCTCTCTCTGAGACAGAGCTAGACGGATAGACAGGGAGTTTGGCAGACAGACAAATAGACACAGACAAATGTTTCATCATCCTCATCCTCATCATCATCCTCATCCTCATCATCCTCCTCATCATCATCCTCATCATCCTCATCATCATCCTCATCATCATCCTCATCATCATCATCATCCTCATCATCATCCTCATCCTCATCCTCATCATCCTCATCCTCATCATCCTCATCATCCTCATCCTCATCATCATCATCCTCATCATCCTCATCATCCTCCTCCTCCTCCTCCTCCTTCCACCCTCGTTTACGCTCATCAAAGGTCAGCTCTTATCAGATGTTATCTCCCCTTATCTTGTCACTGTCATGGGGTGAACTGTTTTCATGCCTCAAGGGAACATATTATTACATATTATTATTATTAGGTATTAGGCATTATTATTATTATTATTATTATTATTATTATTATTCTTCCTCCTCCTTCCACCTTCCTCCTCCTCCCTCCCTCCTTCCTCCTCCTCCCTCCTTCTTCCTCCCTCCCTCCTTCCTCCTCCTCCCTCCCACCTCCTCCTCCTTCCTCCTCCTTCCTCCTCCTCCCTCTTCCTCCCTCTCCTCCATCCTTCCTCCTCCCTCCTTCCTCCTCCTCCCTCCTTCCTCCTCCTCCTCCCTCCTTCCTTCCTCTTCCTCCTTCCTTCCTCTTCCTCCTTCCTTACTCCTCCTCTTCTTCCTCCTCCTCTTCTTCCTCTCCTCTTCTTCTTCCTCCTCCCTCTTCCTCCCCTCCTCCTCCTCCACCTCCATTGCTTTTGGTCTCAAACTCTTCGAAATCATGAAATTGATCTTCATTGACACTTCCATCTATGTTAGAGCATCACTTGGGAAGAGAAGAGTCCCAGATTTGCAGGGAAGTCACATATTTCTTACCGCTAGACATGCTGAAAAAGGACGACTGAAATGGTATTCCCACAATGCACCACTGGCTCCCCGATTTTTTTTATATGGTGCACACTGACCATGGAGACCTATTCTCTCGCATGTGGGCCTACCAGCTTTCTCCTGCTTGATTTGAAGCCGCTAGAATTTATGCATATAGATACGTCAAACACGGTATCTCCTATGACGTACATATACGACCGCGACAGTCAAAGGGTTAATGACAGAGTTCCATTCGGGGTTGGTCCCATAATAATACGTCTTTGAAGCCAGTCTCAGTCCAGTAATACTATGCCAAAATTCTAGCAGCATCCAATCTTGCGAGAGAATGCGGGTAGGTCTACATACGAGAGAATGGGTCTTTATGGTCAGTGTGCATAGTATAAAAAAAAATCCTGCAGCATGCAGAGCCCAGTGAGGGAAAAAATGCAAACATGTTTTTCGTGCAAAACAGCGACTTTGTGATGCATTTTCAAAAGGTTTTAAGCGTTGTATTCTCGGTTTCTAGATCTCAGTTTATAGAATGGAACATATATTACATAAGCAAGCATGATTCTGAATCATTTACAGACTACACGTAGCTTGCAAATGAACTCAAAGTAGTAGAAATGATAAATTTTTCCTGATGTTCAAAAATAAACAAATCATGTCACACTTCCAATACACGTCAACTGGGCGGTCTAATATGCACTCACAGATGCACTGATATTTACACAAATATTACCATTAAGCAGTAGTCTGAATAACAGTAAATCTTCTATTTTTTGCGTGAATAAAAATTCAAAATGAAAAGCAAGCATAATATAAGAGGAGCCTGGAAATATGACTAATGAACAGAGTAAATGTTATTTTACTGCCAGGAATGTCTACATTATTTATTCTGGACCCTATTTTGAAATTGGCCTTTCTTTAATTTTGTGAGAAATTGGCCAAATTAGTAATTTCTCATCATTTTATTGGTTACCTGAAATAGGTAAATGGGCAGTTTCTTGTATTCAATCGATAGAACAAAAGGATTTGTAACTAAATAGCTATGAGTTTGGTAGACTTTAACAATGGAATTGGCCCAAAATAGGGCTCATAGTGGGTGAAAGTGCTGATGTGTAAATATCACCAAGACCACTAACTTTGCAAGAGCAAAATTCCATGAGTTTTCCATCAAATTTCATTCTTTTAGTTTCATTACCTTGAGAAAAATATTTTCTATCATTTCAAAAGAATTTTTTTTCAACCCTTGGAGCAAGTTTCTGAGCAGGGGTTTTGACCTTCAAAGGGTTAAAAATAAGAGAGGAGAGTTAATAGACAGCGTTGGAAGTACAGTGGTCCCTCGCTTTTCGTAGTTCTCAGCAATCGTAAATTTCGCCAATCATAGGGGTATTTTCGTATAAACATGAACTCGCTTTTCATAGGTTGACTCGCAAATAGTAGTTCGTCCGGGACGCGTATGCACGGTGTGAGCTGGGGCGGCCTCCCTACCCAGCCAGTCTGGCATTGTTTACCAGTGAGTGAAGGTCCCCTCAAGTGCTCCTATGAAATATTTCATAGTATTCCACTCATTTTAGTGCTTGCAAGTGCTAAATAAGCTACCATGGCTCCAAAGAAAGCTCCTAGTGCCAAGCCTGTGGTAAAGAAGGTGAGAAATGTGTACAGTGACAAAGTCTTGGGCAATTTTAGGGAAGTGTTAGACGCCAGAAACAGAGCTCTCTCCACAGTTACTTTGCGAGACAGGACTAGAGTGACTCTCAAGGTGGCCCAAGTGGCATTAAGAAACAGAGAAGAGAAGCAACCCCAAAGAAGCAATTGGTACCTGAGGTGTTGCTGGAAGGGGATTCCCCTTCCAAACTGTAAACAAACCAATCTCTCTCCTCCTCCAGTCTCCCATACACTAAGAAGAATCTCCAATAAAGGTAAGTGTTACGCTGTTAATGTTTCATTCATCATTTCCCATTGTACTGTTTATGTACTACATGTATATTTCATGTAAAAAAAATTTTTGTTTTAATACTTCTGGGTGTCAGGAACGGATTAATTGTATTTACATTATTTCTTATGGGGAAAATTGATTCGCAAATCGTAAATTTCGTTTATAGTAACGGCTCCAGGAATGGATTAATTACGAAAAACAAGGGACCACTGTACTGGGAAGATGGAGGGAATATTTTGAGGAACTGTTAAATGTCAACGAAAATAGGGAAATTGTGATTTCATGCATTAGGCAGGGAGGTATAACATCTTGTAGGAGTAAGGAAAAGACAGTTTTGAATGTTGGGGGAGGTAAGGCAGTGGGTAGAATGAAAGGTGGTAAAGCAGCTGGGATTGATGGATAAAGACAAACATTAAAAGCAGGTGCAGACAGTTTTGGAAGAAAGGCTGGTGCATTTGTTTAGTAAGTGTATGGAACCTTGTTCCTTTGTATAAAGGCAACGGGGACAAAAGAGAATATAAAAATTACAAAGGAATAAGCCTGTTGAGTATACTTGGTAAAGTGTGTGGTAGGGTTATTATTGAAGAATGAAGAATAAGATTAAGACGTTCATTTTGACAAATTACATGGTTGCATAGAGGAGTATAATAGTTGGGTGTACATGCCAAAAGTCCCTTTGAATGTAGAGCATTTTGGGCAAACTTAATGATTAACTTAATATTAAGAAGGCAATAATACACAGTAGTTCATATGGTCATTAGACAAGTTACAATGAGTACAGGAGAAATGAATATTCTATCAGGTAATGCTGCATGGTTTTGGCAAGTCTAGTAGAGACTTATTACACTAGTGAATTAGTTAATAAAGATTACAGTAATACAATGTAACAATTTAAAACAATTTACTATATGATCTATTACAGTTTAGTACTACAGTATTTAAAACAATGAAATTTGGTACTACAATGGAAAAATTTACATTATAATGTACTGTATTACAATCTAGTACTATTTAAAATAATGAAAAACAGATATCCAAATTTTGAAGCAATAAGTGGTTGAGCATTCATCAGCATAATATGAGTAGCTTTTGAGGAACTGGTAGAGATTAGGTACAGTTTGTCTGGTTAATTTTGGGTGATGAGGCGATTTCTTATTAGGGCTTTAAACTGATTTGCAGACAGGGGTCCTGCAGTGTGTTCTGGCAATGAATTCCAGATCTTCGGGCCTTTTACATGCATAGCATTCTTGCACAAAGAGAGATGAACACATGGGATATCGAAAAGTGATCTGTGTCTAGTATTATGGCTGTGTGTTCTGTTATCAAGGAGGAGTTTGAGAGGAGGGTTTACATTAGAGTATAGTGTTCTGAGTATGTAGTAGGCATAATAATAAGTGTGGATGTTTTGTATAGTTAGCAAGTTAAGACTCTTGAAAAGAGGTGGAGTGTGTTATCTAATGCAGGAGTTAGTAATCAATCGCACTGCAGCTTTTTGTTGGGTTATTAAAGACGAAGAGCAGAATCGCAGAAGAACAAGGAGGCTTTAGTTTGGGAAGCAGGTGTGAAGACCAAGTGTTTACACTGAAGCACTTACGTGAATGGGATTTGGATAAGGGTAAAGAGGTTTTTGCTGCATTAATGGATTTTGAAAAGCATATGATAGGGAGAATAGGAGAGCAATGTGGCAGATGTTACAAATGTATGGAATAGGTGGTAGGTTACTGGAAGCAGTCGAGACTTTTTACAAGGTTAGTAAGACTCAGGTTAGAGCAACAGTGGTATCAAAATTGAAAGGATGTTGCACAAATGTTGCACATGAGCTATTATCGAGGTTTTTGATGTTTCCTCAAACACTTGTGGCAACATCCATCTCAAAGCCACTAAAGTTGGAGTCAACATCACTTTCCTCTTAAAAGGGGAGGGTTAATACATGACATGACATCAGTGAATCCCTGGTGTTTGACACGCTACTTGCTCTAACTAGCGCTCAATTGAACTGGTGCTCCCACAAGGTACTAAGTGGTCCCAGATTTTTTTAATATGGTGCACACCGAGTGTTAAGACCCGTTCTATGCTGACCAGGCTGATCTCAGGCCAATCGTGCCAAATTTGGAGGCAGGAACAATAAAATGTATATTTTCGTCTGGAGCACTAGCGGTAAGAACGTATATACGTGTATATGTTTGGATCATTTAGGGGTTAACCCTTTCACTGTCGGTCCTGTAAGATTACGGCTTGCAAGTCAGTGTTGGTCCCATAATACTATGCCAAAATTCTAGCACCTTCAAATCTGGTGGGATAAAGCTGGTACCCCTACATGCAAGAGAATGGATCTGTGTGGTCAGTGTGCACAGTATAAAAAAAATCCTGAAGCACGCAGTGCGTGAGAAAAAAAAAATCCGACAATGTTTTTGATTTAAAATGCCAAATTTAAGGTCTATTCTCAAATGGTATTTATGGTTGTATTATCATTTTCTTGGTCTCATTTGATAGAATGGAGGATATATTACAGAAACAGAGATGAATTTGATTGATTTCACAAAGAAAAGTACCATGAAACTGAGCTTAACCCTTTCAGGGTCCAAGGCCAAAATCTGAAGTGGTGCCCCAGTGTCCAAGAAATTTTGAAAAAAGAAAAAAAAATTATTTTTTCTTACAGAATTAAAGATAATATTTTTGTGAAGGTAATAAAACACACAAAAAAAATCTGATTAGTACTTACCTAGATACAGCGGCGGGAATTTGAACCAAAATGACCGGGTGGCGGCAACATCAATGACTTCCACAAAATCCCATTTTTTTTATTTTATGTTTTTTATACTTTTTTCTTTTCTAATTTTTTTGTTTTTCTAACAACATTTGTGGCCTGTGAGACCAGTATAATGTATATCGTGTAAGTGTACACTCATTGTATTCAACACAATAACTGCTCTAATTTATTATTAGATTGCTTACAAAACTTGTTTACAAGTTTATTGTAAACAAAATGATGAAAATATTAGTGTGGTTATTGTGTTGAATACAATGGTACCATATAGTACCATATGGTAAAATGGTGCCATAGGGTGCAATGGTGCCATAGGGTGCAATGGTACCATATGGTACAATGGTACCATATGGTACAATGGTACCATATGGTACAATGGTACCATATGGTACAATGGTACCATATGATACAATGGTACCATATGGTGCAATGGTACCATACAGTACAATGATACCATATGGTTCATTGTACCATATGGTACTATATGGTACTGTTGTATTCAACACAATAAACACATTAATATTTTCATTATTTTGTTTACAATAGTTGTTTACAACAAAAATATGCAAAAATGTTGTATATTAGTAATGTTCTATTATATATTTACAAGTGTACAGGAACTTGACGTGTTCCTTGAGGTGGATGACAAAGCACTTTGTCTCGGAAACTGAGCTTGCCTCTCCACTCACTCAGTCTTGGCTGGTGTCTCATTCCAATAACACCTAATGACCATATGGCACATGATATCATATGTTACAGGGTACCATATGGTATATTGTACTATATGGTATAGGGTACCATGCAGTACAGGATAACATATGGTACAGGGAACCATATGGTACAGGGTACCATATGGTACAGGGTACCATATGGTACAGGGTACCATATGGTACAGGGTACCATATGGTACAGGGTACCATATGGTACAGGGTACCATATGGTACAGGGTACCATATGGTACAGGGTACCATATGGTACAGGGTACCATATGGTACAGGGTACCATACAGTACAGGACAGTTTAAAAAAATATGAGAAAAACAAGGTATGTTGGCAACACTTCTGCAATCGGCAGTGCTTCATGTTGCCATCAGGAGAGCGGCAAGCGCCGACTTTGCGGCCTTATATCTCCGTAGGTACTGACCCTAAAATATTTTTTTTCACATTACTTTATGTAAAAGAAAGTCCTCTTTCTTTATATATTTATTTTATTTTTTTTTTCTCTCAAAATATTTGGAGTGCTGGGCAAGAGAATGTAGTTCTAGTTTTGGACAGTTAAGGGGTTAATGTACTTTTTTTTTTCTTTATGGGCCAGCCTACTTTGGTGGGATACAGTCAGTGTCTTAACCCTTTGACTGTTTCAGTCGTATACATATATACGTCTTACGCACCACTGTTTCTGATGTATTTATTCGCGTAAATTCTAGCGGCTTCAAATCAAGCAGGAGAAAGCTGGTAGGCCAACATGTGAGAGAATGGGGTCTGTGTGGTCAGTGTGCACCACATAAAAAAATCTGATGGTTGTATTCTCATTTTTTTTGGACTCTTTTGATAGAATGGATGATATATTACAGAAATAGACATGATTTTCATTGCTTTCATGACAAAAAGTACCTTGAAATTGAGCTCAAAGTAGTGGAAATGTTCGATTTTTGCTTATGCTCAATGAACTTTGTGTAAGTTGGTTAATTTCATTAAGTGTATTCTAACCTAACCACTCTGTAATCCGGCAAACTCAGTAATCCGGCACACTACAGGTCCCAATGATGCCAGATTTGTGATGGAGGACCTGTACTACAAAAATAAATATGAGTTTCATTGATTTCACAATGCAAAGTATCTTGAAATTGAGCTCAAAATGGCAGAAATGTTCGATTCTTTGGCGACATCAGTGGTAGACATCATGAGGTAGCAGTGGCAGACAACATGAGGTAGCAGTGGCAGACAACATGAAGCAGCAGTGGCAGACATCATGAAGCAACAGTGGCAGACATCACGATGTAGCAGTGGCAGGCAACATGAGGTAGCAGTGGCAGACATCATGAAGCAACAGTGGCAGACATCATGAGGTAGCAGTGGCAGACAACATGAAGCAGCAGTGGCAGACAACATGAGGTAGCAGTGGCAGACAACATGAAGCAGCAGTGGCAGACAACATGAGGTACCAGTGGCAGACAACATGAGGTACCAGTGGCAGACATCATGAGGTAGAAGTGGCAGACATCATGAGGTAGCAGTGGCAGACAACATGAAGCAGCAGTGGCAGACAACATGAGGTACCAGTGGCAGACATCATGAGGTAGAAGTGGCAGACATGAAGCAGCAGTGGCAGACAACATGAAGCAACAGTGGCAGACAACATGAGGTAGCAGTGGCAGACATCATGAGGTAGCAGTGGCAGACAACACGAAGCAGTAGTGGCAGACATCATGAGGTAGCAGTGGCAGACAACATGAAGCAGCAGTGGCAGACAACATGAAGCAGCAGTGGCAGACAACATGAAGCAGCAGTAGTGACAGACAACATGAAGCAACAGTGGCAGACAACATGAAGCAACAGTGGCAGACATCATGAGGTAGCAGTGGCAGACATCATGAGGTAGCAGTGGCAGACAACATGAGGCAGCAGTGGCAGACAACATGAAGCAGCAGTGGCAGACAACATGAAGCAGCAGTGGCAGACAACATGAAGCAGCAGTGGCAGACAACATGAAGCAGCAGTGGCAGACAACATGAAGCAGCAGTGGCAGACAACATGAAGCAGCAGTGGCAGACAACATGAAGCAACAGTGGCAGACATCATGAGGTAGCAGTGGCAGACATCATGAGGTAGCAGTGGCAGACATCATGAGGTAGCAGTGGCAGACAACATGAGGCAGCAGTGGCAGACAACATGAGGTAGCAGTGGCAGACAACATGTAACAGCAGTGACAGACATCACAAAGCAGCAGTGACAGACATCACAAAGCAGTAGTGGCAGACATCATGAGGTAGCAGTGGCAGACAACATGTAACAGCAGTGGCAGACAACATGAAGCAGCAGTGACAGACATCACAAAGCAGCAGTGGCAGACAACATGAGGTAGCAGTGGCAGACATCACAAAGCAGTAGTGGCAGACATCATGAGGTAGCAGTGGCAGACAACATGTAACAGCAGTGGCAGACAACATGAAGCAGCAGTGACAGACATCACAAAGCAGTAGTGGCAGACAACATGAGGTAGCAGTGGTAGACAACATGTAACAGCAGTGGCAAACAACATGAAGCAGCAGTGACAGACATCACAAAGCAGCAGTGGCAGACATCATGAGGTAGCAGTGGCAGACAACATGAGGTAGCAGTGGCAGACAACATGAAGCAGCAGCGGCAGACAACATGAAGCAGCAGCGGCAGACAACATGAAGCAGCAGTGACAGACAACATGAAGCAGCAGTGACAGACAACATGAAGCAGCAGAGGCAGACATGAAGCAGCAGTGGCAGACAACATGAGGTAGCAGTGGCAGACAACATGAAGCAGCAGTGGCAGACAACATGAAGCAGCAGCGGCAGACAACATGAAGCAGCAGTGACAGACAACATGAGGTAGCAGTGACAGACAACATGAAGCAGCAGTGACAGACAACATGAAGCAGCAGCGGCAGACAACATGAAGCAGCAGTGACAGACAACATGAAGCAGCAGTGGCAGACAACATGAAGCAGCAGCGGCAGACAACATGAAGCAGCAGTGACAGACAACATGAAGCAGCAGTGACAGACAACATGAAGCAGCAGTGGCAGACAACATGAAGCAGCAGCGGCAGACAACATGAAGCAGCAGTGACAGACAACATGAAGCAGCAGTGACAGACAACATGAAGCAGCAGTGACAGACAACATGAAGCAGCAGTGACAGACAACATGAAGCAGCAGTGGCAGACAACATGAAGCAGCAGCGGCAGACAACATGAAGCAGCAGTGACAGACAACATGAAGCAGCAGTGACAGACAACATGAAGCAGCAGCGGCAGACAACATGAAGCAGCAGTGACAGACAACATGAAGCAGCAGTGACAGACAACATGAAGCAGCAGCGGCAGACAACATGAAGCAGCAGTGACAGACAACATGAAGCAGCAGTGGCAGACAACATGAAGCAGCAGTGGCAGACAACATGAAGCAGCAGTGACAGACAACATGAAGCAGCAGTGGCAGACATCATGAAGCAGCAGTGGCAGACAACATGAAACAGCAGTGGCAGACAACATGAAACAGCAGTGGCAGACAACATGAAACAGCAGTGGCAGACAACATGAAGCATACACAAATAACCCGCACATAAAAGAGAAGCTTACGACGAAGTTTCGGTCCAATTTGGACCATTGACAAAGTCAGTGTGACTTTGTCAATGGTCCAAGTCGGACCGAAACGTCGTCGTAAGCTTCTTTCTTTTATGTGTGGGTTATTTGTGTATCGTTCCAGTCACGGTATTGTGCCTTTTTTTGTTATTTAACATGAAGCAGCAGTGGCAGACAACATGAAGCAGCAGTGGCAGACAATATGAGGTAGCAGTGGCAGACAACATGAGGTAGCAGTGGCAGACAACATGAGGTAGCAGTGGCAGACAACATGAGGTAGCAGTGGCAGACACCATGAGGTAGCAGTGGCAGACAACATGAGGTAGCAGTGGCAGACAACATGAAGCAGCAGTGGCAGACAACATGAAGCAGCAGTGGCAGACAACATGAGGTAGCAATGGCAAACAACATGAAGCAGCAGTGGCAGACAACATGAAGCAGCAGTGGCAGACAACATGAGGTAGCAATGGCAAACAACATGAAGCAGCAGTGGCAGACATCATGAAGCAGCAGTGGCAGACATCATGAAGCAGCAGTGGCAAAATGTAGCATTAAGAGTGTAGCAATTAATTGAAGCATTTTAATTCACTTGTAAGTCACTCTGTCTGACTTTTCTGGGTTATCCTGGGTTCTCTCCACATGTAGTCAGGAGCAGGAATGGCCGCTGTGGTGGCCCTAAAAACCCCAACAACAATGGCTGCTGTCACCACCACTAGCCACATACTTAATGACATGTATTTTATTCATTCTAGTGTATATATCATGTTTCTATGTTATTAATATTGTTTATTATGACATATTACATGAATTGTGATAGATAAATAAGCTGTAGAGTTGATATTAGGGAAATTATTAAAGCATTTTCTCATGCCTGGAATTCCACTGGAATGAATTCCATTTCAATTAATTTAAATGAGGAAAATTGAGTCTGCAAACCAGCAAATCCAGTTGCGAGCAAGGTCATGGAACGAATTAAACTCATAAGTAGAGGATCCACTATATTTATAGATGGGGTTGTAAGAGAAGTGAATGCGAGGGTCTTGGCAAGAGATGTGGAGTTAAAAGATACAGAATCAAACATGAAGTGGGAGGTTTCTCAGTTTCTCTTTGCTGATGACACTGTGCATTTGGGAGATTCTGAAGAGAAGTTGCAGAGGTTGGTGGATGAACTTGGTAGGGTATGTAAAAGAAGAAAATTAAAAGTGAATATAGGAAGGAGTAAGGTGATGAGGATAACAAAAAGATTAGGTGGCAAATGATTGGATATCAGATTGGAGGGAGAGAATATGGAGGAGGTGAATGTATTCAGATATTTAGGAGTCAACGTGTCAGCAGATGGGTCTATGAAGGATGAGGTGAATCACAGAAATGATGAGGGGGAAAAGGGCGAGTGGTGCACTTCAGAGTCTGTGAAGATGAAGAACTTTGTCCGTGGAAGCGAAGAAGGGAATGTGTGAGAATATAGTTGTACCATCACTCTTGTATGGGTGTGAAGCATGGGTGATGAATGTTGCATTGAGGAGGAGGCTGGAGGCAGTGGAGATGTCATGTCTGAGGGCAATGTGTGGTGTGAATATAATGCAGAGAATTCGTACTTTGGAAATTAGGAGGTGTGGTATTGCCAAAACTATTATCCACAGGGCTGAGGAGGGGTTGTTAAGGTGGTTCAGACATGTAGAGAATGGAACAAAACAGAAGGACTCCAAGAGTGTATAAATCTGTAGTGGAGGGAAGGCAGGGTAGGGGTTGGCCTAGGAAGGGTTGGAGGGAGGGGGTAAAGGAGGTTTTGTGTGCGAGGGGCTTGGACTTCCAGCAAGCATGGGTGAGTGTATTTGATAAGAGTGAATGGAGACAAATGGTTTTTAACACTTGACGTGCTGTTGGAGTGTGAGCAAAGTAACATTTACGAAGGGATTCGGGGAAACCGGCAGGCCGGACTTTGAGTCCTAGAGATGGGAAGTACAGTGTCTGAACTCTGAAGAGGGATGTTAATGTTGCAGTTTTATAATTGTAGTGTAAACCACCCCTCTGGCAAGACAGTGATGGAGTGAATGGTGATGAAAGTTTCTCTTTTTCGGGCCACGCTGCCTTTGTGGGAATCGGCCGATGAGTTAATAATAAATAATAATAATAATAATAATAATATTAATAATAATAATAATATAGCTTCCTTGAAGCATGGTGTAAGACGAGTCACTCCACTGCTGACAGCGCAGCAGTGGTGACATTTGATGAGCATGCACTGACTTGGCTTGATTTGTTTTCACTGTTACACACAAACATGTCTGTCTGTGTCTGTCTGGCCCAGTGGCCTGGTGGCTACAGCTCTTGCTTCACACACGGAGGGCCTGGGTTCGATTCCCGGCATGTGGAAACATTTCGACGCGTTTCCTTACACCCGTTGTCCTGTTCACCTAGCAACAAATAGGTACCTGGGTATTAGTCGATTGGTGTGGGTTGCATCCTGCGGGGGGGGGGGGGGGGCAAGACTGAAGACCCCAATGGAAATAAGTTAGACAGTCATCGATGACGCACTGACTTTCTTGGGTTATCCTGGGTGGTCCAACCCTCCGGGGTTCAAAATCCGAAGAAAATCTTATCTATGTCTTTCTGTCTCTCTGCTTGTCTCACTGTCTCAGAGAGCCATTCAACAAGCGAACAGGTATTACACATGAGTGCATCATCACATCTGATTCCTGAGGAAGTTTAAGTATATTACTTGCCAGTCATGCTTACTATGCATTATATCTACAAGCACAGTATAGTACTTTGTCTGGATTTTTTGAGTTATCCAAGGTAATTTACACTATGTATAATTGTATTTATGTGTACCTGTGAGACAGATAGACAGAGAAAGATACAGACACAGACAGACAGACAGAGACAGAGACAGCCAAAGTCAATCAGCCAGCCAAGCCAGCCACTGGCCAGCGAGCTGGCTGGCCAGGTACACAAATACAATTATACATAGTGCAAATTACCTAGGAAAACCCAAAAAATCCAGACAAAATGCTATATTGTGCTTGTAGATATAATGCATAGTAAGCATGACTGGCAATACATATCTACACTTGCTCAGGTAATACCTGTTTGTTCATAAGTGGCCCTCTCTGAGACAGAGAAACAAGCAGAGAGACAGAGACAAGCAAAGACAAAGACAGATAAGCAGAGACAGATAAACAGAGAGCTAGACAGACTGTACAGATCTAGACAGACAGAAGACAAAGCCAGCTAGGCAAACATGTATTGCACATTTCAGCATTGTTTCTCTTTACTTAGGGCATAGAGTATAAGACATTCTGGCAGGATGACTCTACCAGTGGTACCAAAATTGAAAGGGTGTTGCACAAATGTTGCACATGGATTAATATCAAGGTTTTTGATATTTCCTTGAACACTTGTGGCCACATCCATCTCAAAGCCACTAAACTCAGGGTCAACACCACTTTCCTCTTAAAATGCGTAGGTTAATACTTACTACATGACATCAGTGAATCCCAGGTGTTTGCTGCACTGTTTGCTCTAGCTGGCACTCAATTGAACTGGTGCTCCCGCAAGGTACTAAGTGGTCCCAGATTTTTTTAATACTGCATAAACCAAGTGTTAAGACCCACTGTATGCTGACCAGTCATCCCAGGCCAATCATGCCAAATTTGGAGGCAGGAAAAATAAAACAAATCTACGTTTGGAACATTAGCGGCAAGAACGTACGTAGATCTATGTTTGGACAGTTAAGGGGTTAATAATTGAGTTGCCTATATATAATGGTGAAAATACCACATATTATCTAGGGGGGTGCCAAAGTATCAGTGGGTATTGGGCAATTTTAATGGTATCAGCTTATTTTTGTATCAGCCCAAAAAAAGACTATCAGCATCAGCAAAAATTTGATATCATCCCATCACTAACATTAACAGTCATTAAGAATCAGTGCATTAAAAACATTAGTTTAAGGTGTTTTTAAGAGATTCCAACCATGAAGTGTTAACCCATGGCAACCAAATCCATGTATACCAAAGACAAAAAGTGCAGAAAAATAACAGTAACAAAAGTATCAGTAAGTTATAAATACCTGTATGAATTTCATTGTGAGAAGAGCCTGGGTGCTACCCTCACTGAGAGGTGTACTTAGCAGCCGTCGCTCACCACCCTCCATGTGCTGAAAAGTTTAACAAATTAATATACTAAATAAAAAACATTACTCAAGACATAAGCAGGCAGGGTGACCCAAGAAAGAAACACTTTTACCATTATTCAAACTGTCACTGTTTTGCAGGTAACAGTTTAAACATCCCACTCAACAGCAAATATCCCAAACCCCTCCGCTTTAGAATGCAAGCACTGTACTTCCTACCTGCATGTCAAGTCCAGCTAACTGGTTTCCTTGAATCCCTTCACAAAATATTAACTTTCTCACACTCCAAAAGCTTGTCAAGTTCCAAAAACCATTTGTCTCCACTCATTCCCATCTAACACGCTTGCACATGCCTGCTCTATGTCCAAGCCTCTTACACACAAAACCTCCTTTACCCCCTCCCTTCATCCTTTCCTAGGATGACTCCTACCAGGCCTTCCCTCCACTACAGATAAATACATCCTCCAAGTCATCCTATTTTGCTCCATCCTCTCTAAATAACCAAACCACCTCAATATTCTCTCCTCAGCCCTCTAGATAATACTTTTAGTAACTCTGCACATTCTCCTAATCTCCAACCTAACAATTCTCTGCATAATATTCACACCACACATTGCCCTCAGACACAACATCTCCATGCCTCTAGTCTCCTCCTCACTACAACATTCACAACCCATGCTTTACATCTACATAAGTGTGTTGGTATCACTATACACTCATACATTCCCTTCTTTGCCTCCCTGGATAATGTTCTTTGTCTTATGTTTCTTAATTAAAATGCAGTTTCAGACGAACCTATTTGTATAAGAGGCACTGTGTGACAGAAAAGAATAAGTACCAGCTTCAAATGGAGAAAAACGATAAAGTTTTGCTACATATTCTGACTTGTCTCTGGTTGATTCTAGCTTACAGATGGATGCACAAGACTATCTACCCATTTCCACAAACAGAAAATTTTAAAGAATTAATTCTTTCACTAACCAGGATTTTGACTAATGGCAATTGTTCTTTTCTGCATAGCAATGCCTCATATTTAATGTAATTATTCACATGCACCCAGCAAATTACTAGGAGTACACACACAGTTTTAAGATCTTATAGATCCACATTATCCAGCAGAATACATTACATAGGTTAGGGCTGGATTTAAGGGAAAGCAACAATGGCAGTTATCCAGGGGGGTGCTTCCCCACACATTAGGAACCCCAAGAAAAGAATAACCTATACATCAGACCACTGGTTTTCATAATTAATCCATTCCAGAAGGTTGGCCGAAATCCGAAATGGCCAAAAACTGAAGTAATATTTCCCATAAGAAATAATGTAAATCCAATTAATCCATTTCAGACACCCAAAAATATTAACAAAAAATACATTTTATAGAGAATAACTATAGTGAACCCTCTGTTTTCCTTAGCCTCTGATATCGCAATTTTCAGTTATCACCGACTTTTTTCGTTAATTCCCTCTACTTTCGTTGGTCGTACAGAACATGTCCGAGCGTCCACACGCACACAAAGCCTCCCCGACACGCACTAAGTCAGTGTGACATTGTTTCTCGGCGAGTAAACATTACCCTGCGATGTCATATGAAACATTTCATAATCCATTGTTTTTTGTGCCTGTTTATTGTATGTGACTGCTAAATAAGCCACCCTGGGCCCAAAGAAAGCTCTTAGTGCCAGCCCTATGGTAAAGAAGGTGAGAAACATGATAAAATTCAAGAAAGAACTCGTAGCAAAGTACCAAAGTGGAGAAGGAAGAGAGGGGAGAATGTGTCTTCTTCAGTGATTCAGTAATTTTACAATACGTATGATACTACAGCAGCAGGAGTTGATAAAGGCTATAGCACCAGCCAGGGATAAAGTGTAGCATTAACAGTATAGCAAGTAAGTTAAGCGATAGAAAAAGGACACGAAACTAACTCCTCCAATGTTGTTGGAGTTACATAGGGCTACTGACAAGATACGCCACCTGCGTATCTTCCACTACCCTAAACTAATGCCAGCATCTCCTCCAAGTTTAAGTATTTCTTATTTATGGTGGTGTCTGCTGCCATCACCACCACTATATGTACAGCCTATGATGTCAGTGGCCCTTATAAACACAACACCACCACCACCAATCCTCACATACGTAGTGACATTTTATTCATTCTAGAGTATATATCATGCTTCCATATTATTAATATTGTTTATTATGTCATATCAGATGAATTGTGATAAATAAATAAGCCATAGGGTTGATATTAGTGTCATATTTAAGCATTTTGTCCTTTCTCCAAACAAACTCTCCTCCCTCTCCGCTCATCCCCATTTTCCATAAGCAAACAAGACTCTTCCACAAAGGTAAAAGTGATTTAAATGTTAATTTATCCATTTCATTAGTGCTGTATATTTCTCATTGTTTTCTGTATGTAAAACTATAATTATTCTCTATAAAATGTATTTTTTGTTAATATTTTTGGGTTGGGCTACAAAGCGGGTAAAAAAACAGTGCTGTTAAAATTCCAAACTAGCCTACAAAGAAACAACCTACTATAAACATCCATTTCTATGAAAACTGATGTTTACGACAATGAGTGCCTTACCAAAACAAGACAAAACCTCCTTTATCGGCTAAGAAAATTACGCTATGCCCAAAAAATCCACCAGTGCTTTGTGAGGGATGGAAAAATCGCAGTTAGGAAACAGCCCACTGGGAAGAGATACTTCATCTCTACAGAACATGACCTTAAAACATTCCTAAGTGAGGCTGGACTAACAGAATCAGAGTAAGGTGCAGATAATACCCACTGTCTACCATTAGTGTTATAATGCCATAAATTTTGTTCCCTCCAAAAAATTTCCAATACCCCAACTACTTTTGAATGTCACTGTTGTATTCAATGACCATTCTACCTCATAGTCTTGTGTTTAATATCAATGGAATCTCTCTCCTTTTTTTTTACTTCCTACCGCTTCACTGTTTTATCTTATTTTAATTGAAACTAACCATAGCTTGTCCTCAGTTTTCTACCTCACTTTAAAAAATACTCTATCGCCCATTTTTATTTTAAAATCTCTATTATAGCCCAACCTTATTGTAAACTTTTTATTATTGCCCATTTTTAGTTTATATTTTAGTGCCCAACTTTATTGTAAACTTTTCATCTTATTATTGCACTATTCTAGTCTTGAGTTAATTACCCAATCTTATACTTGCCCAATTTTACCAATACCTTATTGCCCAATCTATTTTAAACTTTTTATTATTGCCCTTATTATTTGTAAAGTTTATTATCCAATTTTATTATATACTTTTTTATAATTGCCCTATTCTATTGTAGACTTTATCACCCTAGTTTATTTTACTTTTCTTAACCTTTTATCACCAATTTTTAAGCTTGTATATTCAACTCCAACTTTAACCCCTTCAGGGTCAAAGGCCCAAATCTGAAGTGGTGCCCCAGTGTCCAAGAATTTTCAAAAAAAAATTTTGTTATTTTTCTTATGAAATGGTAGAGAATCTTTTTGTGAAGGTAATAAAACAAAAAGTACGAAATTTGATGGAAAATTGACGAAATTATGCTCTCGCGAATTTTGATGTGTCAGCGATATTTACGAATCGGCAATTTTGCCAACTTTGACTCCCATTTTAGGCCAATTACATTACTCCAGTCAACCAAATTCTTAGCTATTTCCCTAGTATTACTTCTATTCTATCGATTGAGCACAAGAAATCGCCAAGTCAACTGTTTCAACTACAAATTAAAGTGATCGGAAATTGTTAATTTGGCCAATTTAACACAAAGTTCAAAATATTCCAATTTCAAAATAGGGTCCAGAATAAACAATGTAGGTATTCCTGGAACTAAACTAATATTTCTTCTGTTCATTAGTTACGTTTTGAGGCTTCACAAATAAATTCCATTTTGATTTTTATTCACATAATGAATTTTTATTCACACCAAAAAATAGAAGATTAACTGTTATGCAATACTGTAATAATTGTATAAATATCATCACCATATTTGTGAATGTATATTAGACCCACCAGCTGGCGTGTATTAGATGTGTGAGGTCATTTGTTTACTCTTGAATATCGGCAAAAATTTAACATTTCTGCTACTTTGAGCTCAGTTTCAAGCCATTTCCAGTGCTAAAACCAATCAAAATCATCTCTATTTCTGTAATACGTCTTCCATTCTATCAAATGAGACCAAGAAATCGCAAATACAACTATTAAAAACATACGAAAAAACACTGCAAAGTTGCTGTTTTAATCGAAAAATCATGATTTCAGTTTCTTTCTCTCATTATACACAGTGTGCTGCAGGATCTGTTTTATGTGGTGCACACATACCACATAGATGTATTCTCTCATATCTAGGCCCAAATGTACCACTCACAGTTTATCAGAGTGAGCTGAGCTCATGACGTAAATCTACGGTTTGGACCCTGAACGTAAAGCCGTAGATCTACGGGACGGACCCTGAAATGGTTAACAACTTATATTAGACCTTAGTGCAATTACAAGTGAAAGTCTTGTGCCATTTTAAACTTGTATTTTTTATATTATTAGATTAAACCTAGTTGTACTTTAGCTCATTCTAGCTCAATACATAGACAACACCAAATTCATTATATTAGACCTTAGTGCAATTACAAGCGAGAGTCTCGTGCTATTTTTAATTTTTATTTTTATGTTTTTAGTTTATACTTAGTTGTACTTTAGCTCATTCTAGCACAACACAGACAATGTCAACTTCATTATGTTTATTAGTGACTATACTCTATATGACCAAAGTGCTTTAGCTATATACTTGTCCAAACTTCCCACTACTACAGATATCAGTATTAAAACTCACCGCACAATACAGGATATAAATAACCACTATTTAAACCTAGAAGATGAATGATCATGTCGACCTTGATATAAACCTCCACAATGTAACACCCAATCAAAACCTACTGGAAAGTAACTGCCTTTATTACACAGCATCACAAGCCAGCACTATTCTAAACACTGCTAAAAGTCTATCAGTTCTTAACTACAACATCAGGTCCTTAAGCAAACACTATGACGACGACCTGGCACTCCTCGAGTCGCTAAAGACACCCTTCTCCTGCATTATTCTTACTGAGACCTGGTTTAAG
This sequence comes from Cherax quadricarinatus, assembly GCF_026875155.1. Classification (NCBI taxonomy): domain Eukaryota; kingdom Metazoa; phylum Arthropoda; class Malacostraca; order Decapoda; family Parastacidae; genus Cherax; species Cherax quadricarinatus. The sequence goes on along the minus strand of NC_069404.1, from coordinate 97,312,476 downwards.
CAGGACACAATAGATATCTACCCACTACCAGGATACACAGCAATCCACAACTGCAGACCATACCAAGTTGGGGGTGATATTGCAATCTATTACTCCAACAAACTATCTTGTATTAGCACCACTTGCTTTAGTGATGAATATGGGGAATGTATTTTTGCTAATTTTACTGTTTAAAACCTTAAGTCGCCTATAACAATCGGTGCCATTTACCGGATACCCCACACAAACATACTAAATTTCAGCGAGAAATTAAAGGCACTAATAACAAACAGACAAATGAACAAGCACCACCTTCTCTTAGCTGGAGACTTCAATATCAACCTTGGCCTACTAGATGATCAGCCTATAACTGATTTCATCAACAATATGAACAACACACTTCTCATACCAACAATAACTAAACCAACCAGGCTCACTGAGACAAGTGCAACCATAATAGACCACATATGGACCAATATACTAGCCCCCCTTAAATCAGGGATAATCACAGACAGCACTACAGACCACTACCCTACCTTCCTCTTAACAAACATTAGTAAACCACCAATGGAATACAACAAAGTTTCATTTAGACTCCATGACGAGGCCTCAATAAGGAAGTTCACAGCAGACCTATAGACTGTTGACTGGCCTACAGAATTCTCCAAGGCCAATGGTATTGACGATTGGACAGACATTTTTCTAAACAAATTACTTAGACTATACAACAAACACTGTCCTATAAAAACAAAACAGATCATGAATAAATGGCTCATTTACCCATGGCTAACCAGCAGCTTTCTGAAATCCATTGATAAGAAACACCAATATGAAAAGCAATATAGACAGGGCTTAATACACAATGATATTCTTAAACACTATTCATCAGTTCTCACCAAAGTAATAAAGAAAGCCAAACAACTGAACTACTCCAGCAGATTCACTGACACAAGAGGAGATATAAAAAAGACCTGGAAAACACTTTCCCAGATTCTGGGCACCCACAAACCGAAAAAAAACAAGAATATTGTCCTAACTAAACCTAACGAAACACCACTGCATCCCACTGAAACAGCTAACAAGATAAACTACTACTTCTCAACCATAGGATCTAATCTTGCCAGTAAAATCCCACGTACCAACGACCATGCTGGGGACTATCTAGATGGGAATTTCCTAAATTCCTTCTATCTTGTACCAACTGAGCCCACCGAAGTCACCGAGATTATAAAGTCACTTAAAAATAACCCAGGGAACCTGTCTCATGTCCCACCATTATTGTACAAGCGAGCGGCCCATGTCCTTTCGCATGCTATTTCATTACTTGGTAACAAGTCACTAGAAACTAGCACCTTCCTGAAACTACTCAAGACAGCAAGAGTTACACCAATACATAAAGGTGGTGACCCTACAGATGTAAACAACTATAGGCCAATATCAAACTTACCATTGCTATCCAAAATCTTCGAGAAACTCGTGCACAGGAGACTATTCATTTATAACGGCACAAAACATGCTCAACCCCCTGCCAATTTGGTTTCAGGAAAAATAAAAGCACTAATGATGCAATTGTAAAAATGCTAGATCTGCTTTACACAGCACTGGAAAATAATGAATATCCACTAGGAATTTTTATTGACCTAAGACAAGCTTTTGACACAGTAGACCACGGCATCCTACTCCACAAACTTGACCATTATGGTATAAGAGACCATGCGCTTGCATATTTCAAATCCTACCTTACTGATAGGTACCAGTATGTCACAATTAAAGACACAGCATCAACACGGCCACTTGATACTGGAGTTCCACAAGGAAGTGTCCTTGGACCCCAGCTCTTCCTCATTTACATCAATGATCTTCCAAACATATCCCAACACCTGAAACCCATTCTCTTTGCTGACGACACGACTTATGTCACCTCCCACCCTAATCTTGCCACCCTCAACACCATTGTTAATGAGGAGCTGCTCAAAATATCAACTTGGATGACAGCCAATAAACTTACACTTAACACTGACAAAACCTATTATATTATGTTTGGTAGCAGAGCAGGTGCTGCACAACTAAACATTAAGATTGACAGCACTCTAATTGCCAGACATAATGAGGGCAAATTCCTTGGCCTATACCTCGACAACAACCTAAATTTCAGCACCCATATCCAACACATCAAAAAAAGTATCCAAAACAGTTGGGATCCTCTCCAAGATACGATACTACGTGCCGCAAAATGCTCTTCTCGCACAATACCATTCACTCATTTATCCATACCTCACCTATGCTATTTGTGCTTGGGGATCAACTGCAGCAATACACCTAAAGCCAATAATAACTCAACAAAAAGCCGCAGTAAGAATAATCACTAAATCCCATCCCTGGCAACACAATCCCCCACTCTTCATAGATCTAAACTTGCTCCCTGTTCAGAACATCCACACTTACTACTGTGCAATCTACATATACAGGACCTTAAATTCCAATATTAACCTTGACCTAAAATGCTTTCTTGATAGTTGTGACAGGACCCACAAGCATAACACCAGACACAAACATCTCTACGACATTCCCCATGTCCGAGTAAATCTATACAAAAATTCAATGTATTTCAAAGGCCCTAAAATCTGGAACACCCTACCTGAAAACTCTAGAACTGCAGACACATTCATCACCTTCAAAACTACCTTTAGAAAACATCTCATCTCCCTGATACACCCTGTTAACTACATAAAAACCACCTGGTGGTTCACACTTACTCACTCATTCACTCACCCATTTGACTATAAGCACAGAAATACATATCTTAATCTTAAAATAATGATTCCTAACTAGTCACAAGTTTGCCTGTGATACTCCAATATAGAAACTATGTATTGTGCCAAAACAAAAGCATTCACATTGCTAAACTCACAAACTAGTATTTAGTCACTTAGTATTTAGTCAACTTACTCCACAATTTGTAATAATTTAGGGTTAAGAAATAATCTAAGTTTGCCTGAAATGCCTAGCCTTGCTAGGTGTTCTAGTGGCCCCCTCTGTAATTCGTATTTTATTACATGAAAACCACACAATAACCAGAATCTGTGAACCCCGCCTTGTAATCCTTATAGAGAATAAACTTTTATTTGATTTGATTTGATTTCTTAAGGGGAAAATTAATTGAAAATCATAAATACTGCTTGGCACATTTGTAACGATGTTGCCAAAGAAGGTTCATTTTTCACCAACTTTCAAAACACTATAAGAGCAAATTTGTAATTTTTCTCTTTAGGAAAAAAAAATACAGTGGACCCCCAGTTATCGGCCGGTTTGGTTACTGGCCGTTTGCTTGGTTATCGGCCGTTTTGGACGCATCCTTCCGCCGACTGGGGCAGCTTGCGCTACAGTTTGGCTTTGTCTCTCAGTGGCTGAGGAAGCTTCTGCTCATACATCCAAACATTTTGCTTGTTTACCATTGTTTTTAGTGGTTTTTCTTGCAGTGCAACTGTGAAATAAGTAAAGATGGCTCAAAAGAAAGTTCCTAGTAAAGTTCCTATGGTAAAGAAATCAAGAAACACCATGGAATTTAGCATGAAGTGATAGAAAAGTTTGAGAGTGGTATGAGGGTGGTGGAACTTACCAGGATGTACAGCAAGAATCAATCAACAATTTCATCCATCCTGGCAAAGAAAGAACAAATCAAAGATGCTAATGTTGCAAAAGAAGTACCTTTTCTAACTAAACAAAGGACACCAATAATGTAAGAGATGGAAAAGTTATTATTATTGTGGATTAAGGAAAAAGAATTAGTGGGAGACAGTGTTGTGGAGTCGATAATATGTGAGAAAGCTAAGTAGTTGCATGAGGATCTTGCAAAGAAAATGCCTGGAACAAGTGCTGCAGTTTGTGAATTTAGGGCCAGCAAAGGATGGTTTGATAGATTTAAGAAGCGTAGGGGCATACACAGTGTTGTGAGGCTGCAAGTTCTGACAAATGTGCAGCTGAAAAGTATATTCATGAATTCCAGGACTATGTAAAGGCTGAAGGATTCGAACCCCAACAAGTGTTCAATTTAGACGAAACGGGTCTGTTTTGGAAGAAAATGCCAAACAGGACCTACATTACCCAGGAGGACAAGGCACTGGCAGGACACAAGCCTATGAAAGACAGGCTCACTCTTTTGTTGCATGGTAATGTTAGTGGGGATTTCAAAGTGAAGCCTTTACTCATATATCACTCAGAAAATCCCAGTGTGTTCAAGAAAAACAATGTCATGAAGAATAGATTGTGTGTGATGTGGAAAGCTAATCAAAAGACATGGGTCACAAGGCAAATCTTCAAAGAGTAGGTTAATAATGTGTTTGGCCCAAGTGTGAAAAAATACCTCCAAGAAAAGAAATTGCCACTCCTGGTACTGGACAATGCTCCTGCACATCCTCCAGACTTGCAACACCAAGTGTTTAGGGACTTCAGTTTCATCACAGTAAAGTTCTTGCCTCCTAACACCACTCCTCTCCTCCAGCCCATGGACCAGTAGGTCACTTCTAACTTCAAAAAACTCTACACAAAAGCAGTGTTTCAGAAGTGCTTCGAAGTGACCTCAGACACTCAGTTGACCCTAACAGAGTTCTGGAGGAATAACTTCACTATCCTCCTTTGCATAAGCCTTATAGGTAAGGCTTGGGAGGGAGTGACTTTCAGGACACTGAACTCTGCTTGGAGAAAACTGTGGCCAGACTGTCCAAGAGGGATTTTGAAAAGTTTGAGGCTGACCCTGACCCTGCCGACCCTATGGACTCTATTCTGGCACTGGGGAAGTCCCTGTGGTTGAAGGTGAGTGGCAAGGATGTGGAAAAGTTGGTGGAGGACCACAGGGAAGAGCTAACCACTGAAGAGCTGCAAGAGCTTCATTTTGAGCAGCTGAGGAACTTGCTTCAGAGGAGGAGGAAGAGGGCGTGAAGGAGGTGCCTTCAGAGATTAAAGAGGTGTGTGCAATGTGGACTAGGGTGCAAGCTTTTGTAGAGAAACACCACCCTGACAAAGCTGAAACAAGCCATATCTGCAACATGTTTAGTGACAAAACCCTGTCCCACTTCAGGGAAATCTTAAAGAGATGCCAGAAACAGAGCACTCTGGACAGTTATTTTGTGAGACAGGAGTCCAGTGACTCTCAAGCTGGTCCTAGTGGCAATAAAAGACAGAAGGGAATAAACCCCAGAGAAGGCTTTGCTACCTAAAGTCTTTATGGAAGGGGATTCCCCTTCCAAACACTAACTCCTCCCTCTTTCCTCCTCCCTATCTTCCAGAAGCCAGCATTAGCCTTCAAAAAAGGTACGTAATACTTACATAATTGTTAAAAAAAAATATTTTTTTTTTAAATATTTTTGTTTGGAACGGATTAATTGTATTTCCATTAATTCTTATGGGAAATATTTATTCGGTTATCAGCCATTTCGGTTATCGGCCGGCCTTCTGGAACAGATTACAGCCAATAACCGGGGGTCCACTGTACCTGGAAACTAAGGAAAAAAAAAAAAAAAAAAAAAAAAAAAAAGACCTTTTCAAAATTTTGCCACATAGGAAATTTCAGGATGGGGCTTATCAGACATGAAGAGTTAAGCAGGGAACAATGTTAACCCTTGCACTGCTGCAACCCCCTGAGATTAAATCTTTCATTGCCCAGACCCCCCAATCTGAAACTTATTCAAAGCGTCCAAGAATTTAACCCTTAACCCTTTCAGGGTCCGTCCCGTAGATCTACGCCATGAGCTCAGCTCACTCTGATAAACTGTGAGTGGTACATTTGGGCCTAGATATGAGAGAATACATCTATGTGGTATGTGTGCACCACATAAAACAAATCCTGCAGCACACTGTGTATAATGAGAGAAAAAAAATGAAATCATGATTTTTCGATTAAAACAGCAACTTTGCAGTGTTTTTTCTTATGTTTTTTATAGTTGTATTTGCGATTTCTTGGTCTCATTTGATAGAATGGAAGACATATTACAGAAATAGAGATGATTTTGATTGGTTTTAGCACTGGAAATGGCTTGAAACTGAGCTCAAAGTAGCGGAAATGTTAAATTTTTGCCGATATTCAAGAGTAAACAAACGACCTCACACATCTAATACACGTCAGCTGGTGGGTCTAATATACATTCACAAATATGGTGATGATATTTATACAATTATTACAGTATTGCATAAGAGTAAATCTTCTATTTTTTGGTGTGAATAAAAATTCATTATGTGAATAAAAAATCAAAATGGAATTTATTTGTAAAGCCTCAAAACATAACTAATGAACAGAGGAAATGTTAGTTTAGTGCTAGGAATGCCTACATTGTTCATTCTGGACCCTATTTTGAAATTGGAATATTTTGAACTTTGTGTTAAATTGGCCAAATTAACAATTTCCGATCACTTTATTTTGTAGTTGAAACAGTTGACTTGGCGATTTCTTGTGCTCAATCGATAGAATAGAAGTAATACTAGTGAAATAGCGAAGAATTTGGTTGATTGGAATAATGTAATTGGCCTAAAATGGGAGTCAAAGTCGGCAAAATCGCCGATTCGTAAATATTGCTGACACAAAAATTCGCGAGAGCATAATTTCGTCAATTTTCCACCAAATTTCGTACTTTTTGTTTTATTACCTTCACAAAAAGATTCTCTATGATTTCATAAGAAAAAATAACAATTTTTTTTTTTGAAAATTCTTGGACACTGGTGCGTGACTCCAGATTTGGGCCTTGGACCCTGAAAGGGTTAAACGGTCCAAACAGATCGACGTTCAAATTCGTAGTGCTACAAAAGTAGATCTACTTTTTTTTTTACATATTTTCAAATATAACAAAAAAAAAATAATGTAGATAAAAGTTTTTTTTACAGGTTATCAAATGTAAAACAAAAAAGATCTACATTTTTTTACATACTTTCAGATGTTGAAAAAACGTACATATACGTTTGGACCATTTAACCCTCAAACGGTCCAAACGTATATATACGTCCACGCGCGTAGCGCCTCAAACGTATATATACGTTTTCTTTGTCATTCATTCAACATTGCCACAATAAGCCTAAGTCACCTAGACATGAGAGAATGGGTGTGCGCACTCACTGTCTGCCATATTAAAATAATTGGGGATGCCTGGGTACCATATGCTCTTTTTTCCTTTTAAAAGAAAAGATTGTTTTTTTCCTCAAAAAAGTTTGGGCGCTACGCGAGTGAACGTATATACAGTGGACCCCCGCATAACGATGGCATCACATAGCGATTATTTCGCATACCGCTTACTTTAATTGCAAAAATTTTGCCTCGCATACCGCTTAAAAACCCGCTTACCGATTTTCGTCCGAGACGCTTCCAATGTGCGGCCTGAGCCACGCTCACATGTTCCGCCGGTGGCATTGTTTACCAGCCAGCCTCCGCAATAACATCCAAGCATACAATCGGAATATTTTGTATTATTACAGTGTTTTCGGTGCTGTTTCTGGAAAATAAGTGACCATGGGCCCCAAGAAAGCTTCTAGTGCCATCCTGTGGTAAAAAGGGTGAGAATTAGTATGGAAATTAAGAAAGATTTTGAAGGGTTTGGGGCTAACCTGAGAAGCCTATGCCAGTTGTGGAATCCATTGTGCCTACTTCAAAAATTAAGGAAATGTGTGCACAGTGGGTTGAACTGCAAACTTTATGGATGAAAACACCCTGACACAGCTGTTGCAAGCCGTGCTGGTGACATTTCAATGACAATGTTGTGGCCCATTTTAGACAAATCGTAAAAGGAAACGGGAGGTACAGAGCTCTATGGACAGATTTGTTGTGCGACAGAGGTCCAGTGACTCTCAAGCTGGTCTAGTGGCATTAAAAGAAGAAGGGAAGTAACCCCGGAAAAGGACTTGCTACTCAAGTCCTAATGGAAGGGATTCCCCTCTAAACAGTAAAGATAATCTCTTCCCTCTCCATCCATCAATCATCACAGATCTTCAATAAAAGTAAGTGTCATGTAAGTGTGCATGCCTTTTTCAGTTTGTGTGTATTAAAATTAACATTTCATGTGGTAAAAAAATTTTTTTTTCATACTTTTGGGTGTCTTGCACGGATTAATTTTATTTCCATTATTTCTTATGGGGAAAATTCATTCACATAACGATTATTTCGCATAACGATTACCCCTCTTGCACGGATTAAAATCGTTAACCGGGGGTCCACTGTATACGTTTGGACCATTTAAGGGTTAAGGGTTAAAAAAAAAAAAAAAATTCTCATGAAATGGTAGAGAATCTTTTCCTGAAAGTAATAAAACAAGAAGTACGAAATTTGATGGAAAGCTGACAAAATTACACTTTCACAAATCTTGCAATGTCAGCAACATTTACACATAGGCGATTTTGCTCGCTTCAAGTCTTATTTTAGGCCAATTGCGTTGTTCCTGCACATTCTCAGCTATTTCACCAGTATGTCTTCCATTTTATCAACTAAGCACAACACAGCCCAATCAACTATTTCAACTAACCAATAAAGTGATCAGAAATTGGTAATTTGCCCAGTTTCACACAAATTTCAAAATACGTATTCCAATTTCAAAATAGGGTCCAGAATAAATTATGCAGGCATTCCTGGCACTAAAATAACATCATCTCTGTTCATTTGTTACATTCCAAGGCTTTACATGTGAATTCCATTTTGATTTTTTATTCACACAAAAAATAGAAGATTTACTGTTATGCAATATTGTAATAACTATCATATCAGAGCATTCATAAATGGATACTAGACCCACCAGTTGGACCTGTATTGGAAGAGTGATGTGATTTGTGTACTCTTGAATATCAGTAAAACAACATTTCCACTACTTTGAGCTCAGTTTCCAGGTACTTTCTGTTGTGAAACCAATCAAAAATCATCTCTATTTCTGTAACATATCTTCCTTTCTATCAAGTAAGACCAAGAAACTCAGAATACAACCATATATACCATAGAAGAAATACACCTTAACTGTCCAAATGTAGATCTACGTTCTCTCACCAAGCGTTCTGAATATTTTGATTTTTTTTTTTTAATAAAGAGGATTTTTTTATATAAAGTAAAATAAGAAAAAATATTAAGAGTCAGTACTTACAAAGATATAAGGCCGCAAAGTCGGCACTTCCTGCTCTCCTGACGGCAACATGAAGTGCTGAAGCTCATTTTCTCATTTTTTCAATTTGTATAATTTTTATGTTCTGATAATTACATTTGTTGTAGTAGTCACAAACATAGTGACATGTAAAAATTTTCACCTACTTTAGTCACATACTACTGTCTAGAAATATATACACAGTACAGTTGACCCTCATTTTTCTTAAGGCTCGAAAGTCGTAATTTTCGGAAATCGTAATGTTTTTTCATCAAAACACTAGCTTGCAAACCTTTGACTCGCAAATAGTTGTTCGTCTGGGACGCATACGCACGGCCACAAGCCGCCTCACACTCCATTCCCAGCCAGTGTGCCACTGTTTATCAGTGAGTGAGGATGATCCCACGAGTTCATACGATACATTTCATAATACATATATGTATTCCATTCGTTTTAGCGCTTGCAACTGCTAAATAAGTCACCATGGCTCCAAAGAAAGCTTCTAGTGCCAGCCCTTTCGTAAAGAATGTGAGAAACACATATAATTTAAGAAAAAGCTTGTAGAAAAATATGAAAGTGGGGGTGGTAGAGTGGTAGCAGTTGTGATAGTGGTAGAGGGTGGAAGTGATGGTGGTAGAGGGTGGAAGTGATGGTGGTAGAAGGTGGGTAGTGATGGTGGTAGCAGTTGTGATAGTGGTTGAAGGTGGTAGTGATGGTGGTAGAGGGCGCGTTCTTCAGTGATACAGCAATGCTACGACCTCCTCCAATGTTGCTGGAGTTATACAGGGCTACAGAAAACACCGCCGCCTCAGTGGCTGCTTCACCACCATTATCGATGGCTTATGCTCACAGTGAAGTTTATTTCTTTGTAAAGGTTACAATGTGTAATTACAATTTTGATTTGCTCAGTACAAAGATAGCCACAATCATGCCCAGGCATTTTGGGCAGACTAATCCTAATACATAATAACTAATTAAAACTAAATGAGATAATAGTACATAGTAACTATACAATCTTATTTAACCATTTCAGGGTCCCAAGGCAAAATCTGAAGGGGTAGCCCAGTGTCCAAGAAATTTTGAAGAAGAAGAAGAAGAAGAAGAAGGAGAAAAAAAAAAAAAAAAAAAAAAAAAAAAAAAAAAAAAAACTTACAGAATTAAAGATTATATTTTTGTGAAGGTAATAAAACAAAAAAAACATTCTGATCAGTACTTATTGAGATACAGAGGCGAGAAGTTGACCCAAAATGACTGGATGGTGGCAACATCAGCAATTTCCACAAACTCGCATTTCTTTATTTTATGCTCTTTATACTTTTTTTCTTTTCTATTTTTTTTCTTTTTCTAGTAACATTTGTGGCCTGTGAGACCAATACTGTATATAATGTATATATATATATACATTGTATTGAACACATTAACCACACTAAAGTTATTATAATATTTTTTACCACTTTCATTTACTACAATAAACATTCACAAATGTTGTATAATACTAATGTTCAATTATATATTTACAGATGTACAGTCACTGGACATGTTTTTAGAACTGCTGCAGCTTGTGGAAGTCCTTGAAACAAGGTATAATGCACAGAGGTACCTTACATTCCTCGTACATAAACCGAGTGTCTTTGCATCTTTGTTGCCGTCGTTTTGTTTGAGCACAGACAACACATCTCTTCTGAGCAAATTTCTTCTAAGTTGCAGGAAGCTGTATTATGAAGTAATCACCTTCCCTCCTCAAATGCTTGGGTATTTCCTGAGGATTTCGAGGACAGTTTTGTTTAACAGGTGTTACCTGGTACTTCATTATGAGTTGTCTGACAACAGACAGACAAAATTCACCATACGGTGGTCTGTTGCCAGTCTTCACTTGGTATATATATGCATTGAGCATTGAAATGTCCATGAGATGGAAGAAAAGTTTCATGTATCACTTGTAACTCTAACGAACACAATCAACAAAGCCAATCTGCATGTCACATTTGTCAACCAAGCGCATGTTTTGTGTATGATCAATCACTGACACTGGTTTGCGAATACGTTCATTAGTCACTCGATCAACTTTGCCACTGTCTTGCATTTCGTTATGGTGAATGGTTGTCAACAATGTGACATCTCGTTTGTCATGCAACTGTAATGCCATGATGTCATTGGCAGTAAACACCTGCACCTCACCACTACGAGTGCCTGCGTTGAACCTGGGCATACATTTACGATTAGAACGCACTGTGCCACACATATCTGTCATGTTCACTCGCAAGAAATCGCTGAGTAAAGGGCTCATGTACCAGTTATCAGTATATAATGTATGCCCCTTACCAAGATAAGGTGCCATCATGCTTCTTACTACGTCACCTGATATACCCAATAACATCCTGGTATCTTTCAATATTTTACTTCCCGTGTATACAATAATATCCAATACCAGGCCACTGTCACAGAGTACAAACAGTTTTATACCAAAGCGTTTCCTCTTGCTTGGTATATACTGCTTGAATGATAGCCTACCTTTTAACAAAATCAAAGACTCGTCAATTACAAGAATCTTGAATGGATAAAAGTACATTTTGAACTTTTGTTTGAGATACATAAAAACATTTCTAATCTTGTATAACCTGTCACTTCTGTCAGGCCTGGTTTTGTCAGAGAAGTGCAACATACGTAACAGTAGGATAAACCTGTTTACTGGGATGATTTCACTGAAGGCCAGGGTACAAATTAGCCGATCTGTGGACCAGTATGATTTTATGTTATGCTCATACACATGAGGCATAAGCATTATTGTTGCAAAAAGCAAATACATTTCAGCAACAGTTGTCTCTTTCCACTGGTTTAGTCTTGATTGTGGTGATATGATCGTATTTGCCATGATGTACTCAAAATACTTATTACTTTCCCTGACAACAGTTTCCATCAAGAGCTGGTCAAAGAATAGTTCAAAGAATTCCAGTTCATTTGCAGTGTTTCAAAGGGGACAAGTTGGTAGAATTCCACTTTGAGAGTCATCAAACTGGTGGGGCTTGGGAACAAAATTGGCATTTTGCTGCCAATCCCAGATACAGTTTGCTGGTGGATACTGGACATCATAAGCTGGTTGTGGTGGTAATTGTAGTTGTGGTGGGGGGGTGGCTGATGCTCCGCTTCGTCCTTGAGCTGAGGGGTCAGTGGCATGGGTCCGAGCCTGGGCTGGCGAGTCATGCATGGCCGTGGCACTACTATCACCACCAATACCACCACCTACTGATGCCTGTGGTCTATCCATGCCAAGTGTAGCCACATCATCCTCACTTTCACTGTCTATTCCTAGTGTAGGGCCACGGGATGTACTCCATCCCCTTGGCACTGCATAGGGAACACTGCCCAAGCGCATGCGGCGGTGTATATACCGACGCTTCACTGGTGAATGCGATTCCTCAATAACACTACTTGAATGATCGTCAAGAGCAATAAAATCACAATCTACGTCACTATCATCATCATTACTGAAGTCTGAGGCCTAGCCACGCGAAAATATTAGCTTTCTCTTGCGACAAGGTACAACTGAACGTGACTCAGACGTGCCCACACCAGAGGTAAAAGGGCGAGGATCGTCAGGATTTTCTGCACTATTTTCGATATCCTGGTCATTCCTTTCGGTCACTAATTGATCAAAGCCATAGAATTCATCTTCATTTCCACTTCCATCAGAGTCGGAACTATCAGATAGGAAGAGGAGAGTCCCAATTCACCTTGGAGTGAGAGCTGCCTTGCGACAAGGCATGGTGAACAAAGGTAACTGAGGCGGCGTTCCCACAATGCTATGTGGGCACCTAGAATTTTTGTTTATGGCGCACACACACCATGCAGACCCGTTCTCCCAGATGTAGGCCTACCAGCCTTCTCATGCTAAATTTGATGCCGCTAGAATTTTGGCATAGATCTACGGTGTGGACCCTCAACGTATAGCCGTAGATCTACAGCATGGACCCTCAAAGGGTTAAACTTAGTACAAGTGAGTAAGGTTTGGTAAAATGAGCTTGAAATTGCACACAAAATCTACCTTACAAGTAATGGTGCTGATGGTAATATTTTATGGAATGGCAGAATTAAAGGCCAGGAGGTCATATGATAAGGCTAAGTAGATGATGTTTTGGCAGATTTGGTTAATAAATAACAAAAAGGCACAATAACGTGACTGGAACAATACACAAATAACCCGCACATAAAAGAGAGAAGCTAACGACGACGTTTCGGTCCGACTTGGACCATTGACAAAGTCACACTAACAGAGGTGGAGCAGGACGGCTATATATAGGCAGGAAGAGGTGGTGGTAGTGGTAGTGGTAGTGGTAGTGGTAGTAGTAGTAGTAGTAGTAGTAGTAGTAGTAGTAGTAGTAGTAGTAGTAGTAGTAGTATAGTAGTAGTAGTATAGTAGTAGTAGTAGTAGTAGTAGTAGTAGTAGTATAGTAGTAGTATAGTAGTAGTAGTATAGTAGTAGTAGTAGTAGTAGTAGTAGTAGTAGTAGTAGTAGTAGTAGTAGTATAGTAGTAGTATGTAGTAGTAGTAGTAGTAGTAGTAGTATAGTAGTAGTAGTAGTAGTAGTAGTATAGTAGTAGTAGTAGTAGTAGTAGTAGTGTAGTAGTAGTAGTAGTAGTAGTAGTAGTAGTAGTAGTAGTAGTAGTAGTAGTAGTAGTAGTGTAGTAGTAGTAGTAGTAGTAGTAGTAGTAGTAGTAGTAGTAGTAGTAGTAGTAGTATAGTAGTAGTAGTAGTAGTAGTAGTAGTAGTAGTAGTAGTAGTAGTAGTAGTAGTAGTAGTAGTAGTAGTAGTAGTAGTAGTGTAGTAGTAGTAGTAGTAGTAGTAGTAGTAGTAGTACAAGAATTGTATATAATACCGACAGGATGAAACTAAGACACACGCACAACACCAGGGCATCCCCATTGAGAAATATGATTTTATGGATTTGCAGAATTAAGAGCCTAGAGGTCACATAATAAAACTAGTTAGCAGATGTTTGGTTGATATGGTTAATATTGCGAGATAAGATGATTTTTTAGCAAAGTCCTAAATTTCTAAGCTGTCAGGGACTCCTTGACCTGTTCTGGTAGCGAGTTCCAGATCTTCGGGCCTTTTATGTGCATAGCATTCTTGCATAGTGAGAGTCTGACTCGAGGGATGTTGAAAGGTGCCTTATGCTTTGTATTGTGCCTGTGTTTTTGTTGTAACTGTCAAGGAATAGTTTTAGGGGAAGGTTTACAGTGGAGTTTAATGTTCTGTATATGTAGTAGGCACAATAATAAGAGTGTATGTCTTGTATATTTAGCAAGTTGAGTCTTGAAAAGTGGTGGGGTGTGCTGTCTAGCACAGGAGCTGGTTATCACCTGCACAGCAGTTTTTTGTTGGATTATTAAGGGTCTAAGGTGGTTGGCTGTGGCTGAGCCCCAGGCACAAATACCATAGGTGAGGTAAGGATATATTAGAGAGTGGTACAGGGTAAGGAGAATCGTTTGTGGTACATAATAGCGTACCTTGGAAAGGATTCCTACTGATTTGGAAATTTTCTTGGCTATGTGATGGGTATGGGACTGAAATTTAAGATTACAGTCAAGGAGAAGACCTAGAAATTGGCCCTCCATGTGTCTTGATATAGGGTAGCCATTTAACCCAGGAAACCAACCTGAAGGAAGGCAGAAGATAGGGAGGAAAGAAGGAAGAGATGAGAGGAAGGAAGAAAGGAAGAGATGAGAGGAATGAGGGAAGGAATGAAGGAGGGAAGGAAGGAGGGAAGGAAGGAGGGAAGGAAGGAGGGAAGGAAGGAGGGAAGGAAGGAGGGAAGGAAGGAATGAGGGAAGAAAGGAAGGAGACCATCAACCTGGGATAACTCAAAAAATTCAGACAGTGATTTATTTCCATGTGGGTTGGTGGGGTGGGGAGGAAGGGATGGGTGTTGACAGGCAGTGAGGGTGGTGAGTGGTGGTGTTATTTGTCACTGACACTAGGCTGGTGACTCAGCATATTTACAAGTCCACCCCCACATAACGAGTTTTACAGAAACTGCAGCAGTTCTGGGAAGTGTCCAGTGACTGTGTATATATTTATTATTATTATTATTGTCACACTGGCCGATTCCCACCAAGGCAGGGTGGCCCGAAAAAGAAAAACTTTCACCATCATTCACTCCATCACTGTCTTGCCAGAAGGGTGCTTTACACTACAGTTTTTAAACTGCAACATTAACACCCCTCCTTCAGAGTGCAGGCACTGTACTTCCCATCTCCAGGACTCAAGTCCGGCCTGCCGGTTTCCCTGAACCCCTTCATAAATGTTACTTTGCTCACACTCCAACAGCACGTCAAGTATTAAAAACCATTTGTCTCAATTCACTCCTATCAAACACGCTCACGCATGCCTGCTGGAAGTCCAAGCCCCTTGCACACAAAACCTCCTTTACCCCCTCTCTCCAACCTTTCCTAGGCCGACCCCTACCCTGCCTTCCTTCCACTACAGACTGATACACTCTTGAAGTCATTCTGTTTCGCTCCATTCTCTCTACATGTCCGAACCACCTCAACAACCCTTCCCCAGCCCTCTGGACAACAGTTTTGGTAATCCCGCACCTCCTCCTAACTTCCAAACTACGAATTCTCTGCATTATATCCACACCACACATTGCCCTCAGACATGACCTCTCCACTGCCTCGAGCCTTCTCCTCGCTGCAACATTCATCACCCATGCTTCACACCCATATAAGAGCGTTGGTAAAACTATACTCTCATACATTCCCCTCTTTGCCTCCAAGGACAAAGTTCTTTGTCTCCACAGACTCCTAAGTGCACCACTCACTCTTTTCCCCTCATCAATTCTATGATTCACCTCATCTTTCATAAACCCATCCGCTGACACGTCCACTCACAAATATCTGAATACATTCACCTCCTCCATACTCTCTCCCTCCAATCTGATATTCAATCTTTCATCACCTAATCTTTTTGTTATCCTCATAACCTTACTCTTTCCTGTATTCACCTTTAATTTTCTTCTTTTGCACACCCTACCAAATTCATCCACCAATCTCTGCAACTTCTCTTCAGAATCTCCCAAGAGCACAATGTCATCAGCAAAGAGCAGCTGTGACAACTCCCACTTTGTGTGTGATTTTTTATCTTTTAACTCCACGCCTCTTGCCAAGACCCTCGCATTTACTTCTCTTACAACCCCATCTATAAATATATTAAACAACCACGGTGACATCACACGTCCTTGTCTAAGGCTTACTTTTACTGGGAAATAATTTCCCTCTTTCCTACATACTCTAACTTGAGCCTCACTATCCTCGTAAAAACTCTTCACTGCTTTCAGTAACCTACCTCCTACACCATACACTTGCAACATCTGCCACATTGCCCCCCTATCCGCCCTGTCATACGCCTTTTCCAAATCCATAAATGCCACAAAGACCTCTTTAGCCTTATCTAAATACTGTTCACTTATATGTTTCACTGTAAACACCTGGTCCACACACCCCCTCCCTTTCCTAAAGCCTCCTTTTATTGCTATTTTTGCTTCCTATTCTTCATTACTCTTAATTCTTTCAATTATCCCCTATAATTTTTGCACTCTCTTTTATCCCCTTTGCCTTTATACAAAGGAACTATGCATGCTCTCTGCCAATCCCTAGGTACCTTACCCTCTTCCATACATTTATTAAATAATTGCACCAACCACTCCAAAACTATATCCCCACCTGCTTTTAACATTTTTATCTTTATCCCATCAATCCCAGCTGCCTTACCCCCTTTCATTTTACCTACTGCCTCACGAACTTCCCCCACACTCACAACTGGCTCTTCCTCACTCCTACAAGATGTTATTCCTCCTTGTCCTATACACGAAATCACAGCTTCCCTATCTTCATCAACATTTAACAATTCCTCAAAATATTCCCTCCATCTTCCCAATACCTCTAACTCTGTGCATATATGTGATAGAAAAATAGTAATAAACAACATTTTTTATTGTTGGTTTGAGTAAACATGTTTTGTAAACAATATAACAACTGTTTGTGCGGTTATTGTTTAGCATACAACCAGTGAACATACATTCAATATACCTTATACTTTTGGATGTCTGAAATGGATTAATTGGATTTACATAATTTCTGATGGGGAAAATGGTTTCAGTTTCAGTCGATTTGACATTTCATTGGTCTCTCTGGAACGAATTAACAACGAAAAGGGAGGGTCCACTGTACTTGCCAGTCATGCTTATTAAGTCTTATATCTACAAGAACTGTATAGCACTTTGCTTGGAATTTTGGGTTATCCTAGGTAATTTACACTAGGGAGTGAGTTCAACAACTTAAGAAAACCTAGGGAACGAATGGATTTGTCAGTTAAAAACAGAGTAGGGGAGTTAGCAGATGGGGAGATGGAGGTATTGGGTAGAAGGCATGAATATTTCGAGGAACTTTTAAATGTCGATGAAGAAAGGGAGGCGGTAATTTCAGCATTGGCCAGGGAGGTATACCATCTTTTAGGAGTGAAGAAGAGCAGGATATGAGTGTGGGAAAGGTGTGTGAGGCATTACATAGAATGAAAGGAGGTAAAGCAGCAGGAACTGATGGGATCATGACAGAAATGTTAAAAGCAGGGGGGATGGGATATAGTGTTGGAGTGGTTGATATTTTTGTTTAACCCGTAAACGGTCCAAGCAGATCTACGTTCACATGTGTAGTGCTACAAAAGTAGATCTACGTTTTTTTTTTACATATTTTCAAATATAACAAAAAAAAAAAAAAAGTAGATCAAAGTTTTTACACATTTTCAAATGTAAAAAAACAAAAAGAAGATCTACTTTTTTTACATACTTTCAAATGTTGAAGAAACGTATATATACGTTTGGACCGTTTACAGGTTAATAAATGTATGACAGAGGAGAAGTTACCTAGGGATTGGCAGAGAGCATGTATAGTCCCTTTATATAAAGGGAAGGAGGACAAAACAGACTGTAAAAATTATATAGAAATTAGTTTACCGAGCGTACCAGGAAAAGTGAACAGTAGGGTTATTATTGAAAGAATTAGAGGAAAGACAGAAATAGGATTGCGGATAAGCAAGGAAGTTTTAGAGTGGGTAGGGGATGTGTAGCTCAAGTGTTTACATTGAAGCATATATGTGAACAGTATTTAGATAAAGGTAGAGAAGTTGTCATTGCATTTATGGATTTAGGAAAGGCATATGATAGAGTGGATAGGGGAGCAATGTGGCAGATGTTGCAAGTACAGTTGAACCTTGACTTACGAGTTTAATCCGTTCCAGGAGCTAGCTCATAAGCCAATTTACTCGTATACCAAATTAATTTTCCTCATTTAAATTAATTGAAAAGCCAATAATTCGTTCCTGCACTCTGGAAAGACTAGAAAAAATACTTGAATATGATGCTATTATCAATTGTACGGCTTATTTACCTATCACAACTCTTCTAGTATGACATAAACAATACAGTGGACCCCAGGTATTCGATGGCATCAGTCTTCTATAAAACCGGTATTCGATGCATTTTATCGCAAAAATTTTGCCTCGGTATCCGATCGAAAACCCGGTATTCGATGCGATTCGTACGAGACGTGTCCACGTGTGGCCTGAACTACCCCGTGTGTGCTAGTGTTTACAAGCCAGCTAGTGTGCGCGCATCTAAGGATAGATTCGGTACATTCCACATTATCACCGTGTTTGGTGCTTGTTTCTGCAAAATAAGTCACCATGGGCCCCAAGAAAGCTTGTAGTGCCAACCCTTCGAGAAAAATGGTGCTAATGACTATTGAAATGAAGAGATAATTACAAAGTACGAAAGTGGAGTGCTTGTGTCAGAGCTGGTCAGGTTGTATAGTAAACCCCAATCAACCATCTCTACTATACCGACCAGGAAAACAACAATCAAGGAAGCTGTTCTTGCAAAAGGTGCAACTGTGATTATGAAACACCGACCACAAGTGTTAGAAAATGTTGAGAGACTGTCACTGGTGTGGATAAATGAAAAACAGATAGCAGGAGATAGCATCTCTCAAGCGATCATTTGTGAAAAGGTAGGCAGTGGCATAAGTTTTGGGTAAAGAAATTGCCTGCAATTTTGGCTGTGAGTGAATTTTAAGGGCCCAGAAAAGGTTGGTTTAAAAGTTTTTAAGAATCGTAGGGGATACATGTGTGATTAGGCAGGTGAGGTCCCAGTTGGGACAAAAAGCAGCGGAAAAATATGTGAGGGAATTAAAGGGATTCACAGACAGTGAAGAATTTAAAACCTGAACAAGTTTTTAATTGCGACGAAACAGGCCTTTTTTTGGAAGAAAATCCCAAAGCGGGAAAACTACTTTACCGGAAAAAAAAGGCACTCCCAGGACATAACCCTATAAAGACACTTACTTGTTGAGTGTGCAATGTAGTGGTGATTGCAAAGTGAAGCCTTTTTGGTATATCACTCAAACTCCCAGTGTTCGGGAAAAAACAATTCCTCAAGGCTTTTTGTGTGTGTGGGAGGGCAAACAGTAAGGCATGGGTCACTAGGGCTTTTTTATGACTGGTTACACATGCATTTGCCCCCACGTGAAAAAATTTCCTAATTGAAAAGAAAAATTAGACCTTAGTGCCTCCGGTATTAGACAATGCCCCCGGTCATCCTACGACTTGGCAGGCGCTTTTGGGGGAAAGAGTTCATAAGGTCAAGTTTTTTTCCTCCTAAAACCATCCTCTCCTGCAGCCCCTGGACGACAGGTCATTTCCAAATTCAAGAAACTGTACACAAAAGCTATGTTTCAAAAGTCCCTTTTTAGTGACCCCAGAAACTCAACTGATCTAAAAGAGTTTGGAAGGATACTTTAATATCCTCAATTGTATAAACCTTTTAGGGTTTGGTTGGGGGGAAGTGATAAAGGACCCTTTAAATTGCTTGGGAAAAACTGTGGCCGAAGTGTAGACAAAAGGGATTTTGAAGGATTTGAGGCTAACCCTGAGAAGCCTATGCTAGTTGATGAATCCATTGTGGCATTGGGGAAGTCCTTGGGGTTGGAGGTTAGTGGGGAGGATGTGGAAGAGTTGGTGGAGGAGGACAATGAAGAACTAACCACTGATGAGCTGCTAGATCATCTTCAACAGCAAGAGGCCTGACCTGAGGAAACTGCTTCGGAGGAGGGGATAGAGAAACTGAAGAAGTTGCCTACTTCAAAGATTAAGGAAATGTGTGCAATGTGGCTTAAAGTGTAAACCTTTTTTGATGACAATCACCCTAACACAGCTATTGCAAGCCGTGCTGGTGACTATTACACTGACAATGTTGTGAAACACTTTAGGAATGTCAAAGGAACGGGAGGTACAGGCCTCTATGGACAGATATGTTGTGCGACAGAAGTCCAGTGACTCTCAAGCTGGTCCAAGTGGCATTAAAAGAAGAAGGGAAGTAACCCAGGAAAAGGACTTGCTACCTCAAGTCCTAATGGAAGGGGATGCCCCTTCTAAACACTAACACCTCTCCCCTCCTCCCATCCTATCAATCACCACCAGATCTTCATTAAAGGTAAGTGTCAATTATTCTATTGTTATTGTAATTATTCTATTGCATTAAACTTAATATTTCATGTGTTAAATTTTTTTTTTCATACTTTTGGGTGTCTTGCACAGATTAATTTGATTTCCATTATTTCTTATGAGGAAAATTGATTCGCTTTTCGATATTTTCGGTATTTGATGAGCTCTCGGGAATGGATTAATATCGAATACTGGGGGTCCACTGTATAATTAGCACAGAAACATGACATACTCAAAAATGAATAAAATAGGCCATAATATTGTGGCAGTGGCAGCGGCAGACGCGTCAGCCATTTCTGTCCCAATTTGACTAGCATCTTCCGATGTTCTAACTGGAAGAGAAAATGGAGTATTTTTTAGGCTAACTGCAGTAGATCACTAGGACCCATGGTTAGATAAAAGAAATTTGGCCAAATGACTGTAAAAGAATGCAAACAAGCATGAAAGAACTGCCCCCACAGGGATGCAAACATTTTTACTGCTTACCAGCTGTGCCAACTAGCAGAAGCAATCTGAATTATTACATACGTATTTATTTTTTTTTTTATCATCACATTGGCCGATTCCCACCAAGGCAGGGTGGCCCGAAAAAGAAAAACTTTCACCATCATTCACTCCATCACTGTCTTGCCAGAAGGGTGCTTTACACTACAGTTTTTAAACTGCAACATCAACACCCCTCCTTCAGAGTGCAGGCACTGTACTTCCCATCTCCAGGACTCAAGTCCGGCCTGCCGGTTTCCCTGAACCCCTTCATAAATGTTACTTTGCTCACACTCCAACAGCACGCCAAGTATTAAAAACCATTTGTCTCCATTCACTCCTATCAAACACGCTCAAGCATGCCTGCTGGAAGTCCAAGCCCCTCGCACACAAAACCTCCTTTACCCCCTCCCTCCAACCTTTCCTAGGCCGACCCCTACCCCGCCTTCCTTCCACTACAGACTGATACACTCTTGAAGTCACTCTGTTTCGCTCCATTCTCTACATGTCCGAACCACCTCAACAACCCTTCCTCAGCCCTCTGGACAAATGTTTTGGTAATCCCGCACCTCCTCCTAACTTCCAAACTACGAATTCTCTGCATTATATTCACACCACACATTGCCCTCAGACATGACATCTCCACTGCCTCCAGCCTTCTCCTCGCTGCAACATTCATCCCCCATGCTTCACACCCATATAAGAGCATTGGTAAAACTATACTCTCATACATTCCCCTCTTTGCCTCCAAGGACAAAGTTCTTTGTCTCCACAGACTCCTAAGTGCACCACCACCCTTTTCCCCTCATCAATTCTATGATTCACCTCATCTTCATAGACCCATCCGCTGACACGTCCACTCCCAAAACTGAATACAATTACTCTCCTCCATACTCCCTCCCCTGCCACTCTGATATCCAATCTTTCAACACCTAATAAATAATTTTCCCTCTTTCCTACATTACTCTAACTTAGCCTCACTATCCTCGTAAAAACTCTTTACTGGCTTTCAGTAACCTACATCCTATACCGATACACCTGCAACCTGCACATTGCCCCCCTATCCACCCTGTCATACGCCTTTCCAAATCCATAAATCCACCAAGACCTCTTTAGCCTTATCTAAATACTTTTTCACTTATCTAGTACCACTGTAAACACCTGGTCCACACACCGCCCACCTTTCCTAAAGCCTCCATGTTCATCAGCTATCCTATTCTCCTCTTACTCTTAATACTTTCAATAACAACTCTACCAACCACTTGTACCATGTATACTCAACAGACTTATCCCCCTATAATTTTTTGCACTCTCTTTTGTCCCTTTGCTTATACAAAGGATCTATGCACGCATCTCCTGCCAATCCCTAGAAACCTTACCCTCATCAATAATTTAATTAAATAATTGCACCAACCACTCCAAAACTATACCCCACCTGCTTTTAACATTTCTAACTTATCCCATCAATCCCAGCTCCTTACCCCTTTCATTTCTACCTACTGCCTCGACGAACTTCCCCACACTCCACAACTGGCTCTTCCTCACTTCCCTACAAGAAGTTATTCCTCCTTGCCCTATAACATGAAATCACAGCTTCCCAATCTTCATCAACATTTAACAGCATTCCTCAAAATATTCCCTCCATCTTCCCAATAACCTCTTAACTCTCCATTTAATAACTCTCCTCTCCTATTTTTTAACTGACAAAATCATTTGTTCTCTAGTCTTCCTTAACTTGTTAAATCTCACTCCAAAACTTTTTCTTATTTTCACAAATTTGTTGATAACATCTCACCCACTCTCTCATTTTGCTCTCTTTTTACATTGCTTCACCACTCTCTTAACCTCTCTCTTTTTCTCCATATACTCTTTCCCCCTTGCAATCACTTCTACTTTGTAAAAACTCTCTCATATGCTAACTTATCTCACCTAACTACTCTCTTTACATATCATCCACCAATCGCTCCTCTCCCTCCACACCCACTGTCCTGTAACCACAAACTTCTGCTAGAACACTAACACTACATTTTTAAACCACCCATACCTCTTTGACCCCATTAGCCTAGGCTCACTTTGCCATCATCCTCCAATAGCTGTTTAATAATCTTACTCTAACTGCCTCCTCTTTTAGTTTTATAAACCATCCACCTCTCTCTCCCTGATGCGCTATTCTCCTTGTATCCCATCTACCTTTTTACTCTCAGTGAAGCTACAACTAGAAAGTGATCTGATATATCCTGTGGCCCCTCTATAAACAGGTACGATCCTGAATCTACTCAACAGTCTTTTATCTACTAATACAGAATCCAACAAACCTACTGTCATTTCGCCCTAATCAAATCTTGTATACTTATTTATCTCTTTTTCTTAAAATATTTATTACCTATAACTAAACCCCTTTCTATACAAAGTTCAATCAAGGCTCCCATTGTCATTTACACCTGGCACCCCAAACTTAACCTACCGAAACCCCTCTAAAAGTTTCTCCTACTTTAGCAATTCAGATCCCCTACCACAATACTCTCTCACTTGGTTTCAAGGCTCCTATACATTCACTTAACATCTCCCAAATCTCTCTCTCTCCTCGAAAATTCCTCTCTTCTCCAGGGCATACACGCTTATTATGAACCCACTTTCCGCATCCAAACCCTTACTTTATCCACATAATCGTGAATTTTAACACATTCATATCTCTTTCTCCTTCCATAACTGATCCTTCAACATACTGCTACCACTTCCTGCTCTAACTCTCAACAGATACTCCAGATGTAAGCCCCATTTTATTTCCCCCCACCGAACTCCCTACCCCTTTCAGCTTGTTTCGCTAGTGGCCGGGACATCCAACTTCTTTTCATTCATAACAATAGAAGAAATAAAGAAGAACAAGAGCTATTTAGAAAAAGAAGAAAAACCTAGATGTATGTATATATATATGCATGTGCGTGTCTGTGAAGTGTGACCAAAGTGTAAGTAGGAGTAGCAAGATATCCCTGTTATCTAGCGTGTTTATGAGACAGAAAAAGAAACCAGCAATCCTACCATCATGCAAAACAGTTACAGGTTTCTGTTTCACAGTCATCTGGCATTATTATTATTATTATTATTATTATTAATTTAGGGAACTGAAGCTCTATCGTTATAATAATCATTTATTAATAGTATTATATTATTATTTTTATTATTATTAAAATTACTGTTATTAATTTAGGGAACTGAAGCTCTATTGTTATTATAATAATACAGTAGACTGCCATTGAAGAACTGCTGCACAATTTTATGTAACATGTTGTATAATTAATTTAATGTGGCTCAGTTTGTGGGAAGGAAAAAAAAAAAAAAAACTCTTGCTCAAGCAGCCACCTTGTTGTAGAGCAGCCGGGGGGCCCTCCGCTACCACTCCCTGACACCACCCCACCATCCCAGCATTCCTATATCAAACGTGTCCAGTCTTTCTCTCCTACAAGGCAGCTGTGTTTGTAAAATGTGCTATGATATTTTAATTACTATATCTTGCATCTACCAAGCAATCATGACACCCAGTAGCCATACTAGTGTTGCTGAAAGTGGCACGAAGCGGTATAAGCACTAAGTCTTAGAATTAACAAAGATATTAGACAAGAGATAACCTGAAGCCGTAACTGAAGTGTTACTTTGTACACAGAAAAAGAGATTAACATGAGTTTGTGTGAATGACTGACTGACTGAACTGACTGACTTTCTGAGCAACTTGACTGAATGACTTACTGAGTGACTTGACTGACATACTGAATGACTTGATTGACTTACTGAGTGACTTGACTATTATTATTATTGCTGAGAAGAAAAAGAGAATGATTTCCATGGAATTAAAGCATGAAATCATAGATAAACAAGCAAGTTGTCCTGGTTTTGGGTTGAGGGGGAAGAGGGAGGGGGAAGCTGGCTCGTAACTCAAATGTTGGCTCGTAACTCAGAGCAAAAAATCGACCCAGGGACGGCTCGTATCTCAAAAAACTCATAAGTTGGGACACTCGTAAGTCAAGGTTCCACTGTATATGGAATAGGTAGTAGTTACTAAATGCTGTAAAGAGATTTTATGAGCATAGTGAGGCTCAGGTTAGGGTGTGTAGAAGAGAGGGAGACTACTTCCCGGTAAAAGTAGGTCTTAGACAGGGATGTGTAATGTCACCATGGTTGTTTAATATATTTATAGACGGGATTGTACAAGAAGTAAATGCTTGGGTGTTCGGGAGAGGGGTGGGATTAAATTATGGGGAATCAAATACAAAATGGGAATTGACACAGTTACTTTTTGCTGATGATACTGTGCTTATGGGAGATTCTTAAGAAAAATTGCAAAGGTTAGTGGACGAGTTTGGGAGTGTGTGTACAGGTAGAAAGTTGAAAGTGAACATAGAAAAGAGTAAGGTGATGAGGGTATCAAATGATTTAGATAAAGAAAAATTGGATATGAAATTGGAGAGGAGTATGGAAGAAGTGAATGTTTTCAGATATTTGTGAGTTGATGTGTCAACGGATGGATTTATGAAGGATGAGGTTAATCAAAGAATTGATGAATTAAAAAAGGCGAGTGGTGCGTCAAGGTATATGTGGAGACAAAAAAAAAAAATTATCTATGGAAGCAAAGAAGGGAAAATGTATGAAATTATGTGGAAACCAAACACTCTTATAGGGGTTTTGGAATTTTGGGGTTGTAAATGCTAAAAAGCGAGGAAAACTTAAAAAGGCAGTGGAGATGTCCTTGCCCAAAAGGTTTAAGGTGGGGAAAAATACAAAAAATTAACCCCCACAAAAAAGAGAGAAGTTTAAAAGGGCGACTTTCGGTCCGACTTGGACCATTGAAAAAGGGTCACCTAACAAGGTGGAGCAAAAAGGCCGAAAAATAAAGGGAAGAGGAAGAAGAGGGGAAGAGGGGGAAAAGAAAAAGGGAAAGGGGAAAGGAAGAGGAAAAAAGGGGAAAGGGAAGGAAGAAAGGAAGAAGAGGAAAAAGGGAGGAAGAAGAGGAAAAGAAAAAAGGAAGAAGGGGAAGGAAGAAAGAAAAGAGGAAAAAAGGAAGAAGAAAAAAGGAAAAAAGAGGAAGAAAAAAAAGGAAAGAAAAAAGGAAGAAGGGGAAGAAGGGGAAAGGAAAAAAGGGAAGAAGGGAGGGGGGTGGGGTTTTAGAAGAAAGTAGTAGAAAGTAGTATAGTATAGTAGTAGTTAGAAAGTTTTAGAAGAGAATTAGTATTTTTAGTATATTAGAATTAGTATTAAAAGTTTTAAGTATTAGAAGAAATTTTGGGTTTTAGTAGAAATTAGTATTAAGAAATTATTTGGTTATTAGTATTAGAAATTTATTTATTTTAAGAAATTATATATTAGTATAGTAGTATTAGAATAGTATATTATATTATAGTATTGTTTTAGTAGTATTAAAATTTTTATTATTTTAAATTTTATTAGAATTATTAGTTTTATTAGTTTTATTATTATTATTATTTTATTATTATTATTATTATCCTACTTCAACACCTCATTCTTTCTACTAAATCACAGGTTGAAGATGCCTTCTTTATTTTCCGTCAACGTCAACGTGCTCTCTTTGCGGCTCTACCACGGGAAATCTCTGTAACCTTCCTCTCCCATTGCCTTTGACCCCTGCTCGCCGAAATGCACAAATTCATTCTTCCAAACTACAAAATAAACTTCAACGTCTATCTCAGCTAGCCCTGGTCTAAATTCTCCCTCACTGACTGTGTTACTAATCTGTCTTCTGTCTCACTCTCTCAATATGAGCTTGAACTTTTTGGGTTTTGGGTTTTTCCCTTTGCCACTTCGCCTACTCCTCGCGCTGGTATTTCCCTGATTAGCTTTTTTGATTCCTTTCGTCAATCTCGCTTCCGTAATTTTCCCTGACTTTTTCCACTTTTCGTGGGCTCTCCTTCCCGCTCTTGTTAGTCTGTTTTCAAGAATCACCACCTCCACGCCGTTACCAACTTGCCCTTTCTTCTCTTAAATCCAACACTAACATTGTCATACTATCTTATGGACAAGGTAATTCGGTAGTTATCCTTGATCGCGAGGATTACCTTCCGTAAAGCTGATGTCTTGCTCAATGATCACGCACCTACACTCCTCTCGTTTCCACCCTCTTGATCGCATCAAGAGAACTTTCAACAAAAAACTAAGGACTCTCTCCGACCTCTGTCCTCCTGACTTTGACCTTGTTCAACGGTTTCGTGTCATCTGTCCCTCTCTTCCCTATTTCTATGGCCTTCCAAAACCATAAACCGATATTCCTCTTCATCCTATCATATCCTCTAGAGGTTCTGTCTCTTATTCCTTGCTTCTTGGCTGGCCAAAAACCCTCACTCCCTTTCTTGGTATTTTTTCCCCTGCCCACCTCAGTCACTCCAAGACTTCATTGAACGGGTTCGCTCTCTCCCAACCTGTAAGATGCTTAGTCTTGACGTTGAGTCCCTTTTCCACCAATGTCCCTCTTGATGATGTCCTTGATTTCCTTAGAGAGAAGGCCCATGAAGAGTTTCTTCATCTCCCTATCCCCATGATGTCTTTCTTGATCTGATCCGCCTCCGTGGGACTCTAACTCCTTTTCCTTCCAAGGGAAATATTTTTCTCAAACCTTCGGTGTCGCTATGGGCTCTCCTTTTCCTCCTGTCCTTGCTAATCTTTACATGAATACTTCGAGACTGTTCTTCTTCCTACCCTCGATGTGCAACCTTCACTCTGGCTCCGCTATGTGGATGACATCTTTGCTCTGTGGCCTCATGACTCCAGTCTCTTCCAACCTTTTCTTGAAGCTCTTAATAATCTTGCCCCTTCCATTAAGTTTAAAGCTGAATGGGAATCTAATTCCTTATTTCCCTTTTCCCTGATGCCCATGTCCCACCGCTCAGATACAGGTTTTTCCTTTTCCGTTTACCGTAAACCTATGCACAGTGGCATGTACATTCACTACTTTTCCTATCATGCTTCCCCTGTCAAAAAAAGTGTTCTTATCTCCCTCTTTTCCCCGTGCCCTCCGCATCTGTGATCCTCAGTTCCTTCCAGCAGAAATTTCCACTCTTCATAATTCGCTTTTCCCATTTGGCTCCCTTCCCATTTCATAGACTCTGCCCTCTCACGTGCTAAACGCAATTTCTTCTCTCCCAACTCTCTACTCATGGGAACTCTTCTACCCTCTGCCTTCCCTACTTTTTCGGTCTTTCTAATCTCAACAATTCTCTCCGTCCCTTAGACATTAAGTTTACCTTCCGCCAGACTAACATCTTCGCACTAATCTCGTTCATACCTCTCCCCCCTCTACAGATGTTCCTGGTGTCTACTCTATTTCTTGCTCCTCCTGTCCTCTTCAATACTTCGGAGAAACTGGTCGATCTCTTCTGACAGACTTAGGGAGCAAAAAAATAGTGTTAGGCTTGCCGACACTAACAATGCTTTTTTTCTGTCACGTCAGAGATCATACCCAAATCCTTTTGGGACTGGTCTTCTGCTAAAAAACTGTCTTCCCTATTTCCCAACTCGAACAGTCCCGTCTAGTTGAATCCTCTCTAATACAAAAACTTTCCTTGTATGAACCTTAGCCCTGGCTTCGTCTCTGTAGATGCCTTCCTCTCCCACTACATTGTAAAATGCTCCAAACTTCAGAACACCCCATGACTTAACCTGAATCCTCACTTTTCTTTTTCTTTTTCTTCTTCCTCTTCCCCTTTCCTCTCCTTTTCTCCTCTGGGTTTTTCTTTCTCTCTCCTGTCTCGTGTTTCGTTCCTTCTTCATTTATTTTATTTCACCACTCCCCCTTCATGCACCTCTGTGCGCTTGCTCTCCCTCTGTGGGTATCTAGCTCTCTTGCAGTGCTCCCCTTCCTTTGTATTTGACTGGCTCGTCTTCCTTATTCCCCACTTCTTCTGCTACCACTACTACTACCTCTTCTTCTTCTACTACAACTACTGTTGAAATTAAGACACATGTGCGGCGTCTGGCTGTCTTTGTTGTGGACGTTTCGCCATCCAGTGGCTGGCTGGATGGTGAAACGTCTACGATGGGGATGCCCGGGTGTTGTGCATGTGTCATTTCATCCTGTCGGTATTATATACAATTCTTGTACTACTACTACTACTACTACTACCACCTCTTCCTGCCTATATATAGCCGTCCTGCTCCACCTCTGTTAGTGTGACTTTGTCAATGGTCCAAGTCGGACCAAAACGTCGTCGTAAGCTTCTCTCTTTTATGTGCGGGTTATTTGTGTATTGTTCCAGTCACGGTATTGTGCCTTTTTGTTATTTATGTGTGGTGTAAATATTATGCAGAAAATTCAATGTGTGGAAATTAGGAGAAGGTGTGGAGTTAATAAAAGTATTAGTCAAGAGGGCTGAAGAGGGGTTGTTGAGGTGGTTTGGTCATCCAAGTGGAAGGACATGGGGAGCATATAAATCTGTAGGGGAAGGAAGGCGGGGTAGGGGTCGTCCTCGAAATGTTGGAGGGAGAGGGTAAAGGAGGTTTTTTGAGTGAGGGGATTGGACTTCCAGCAAGCGTGCGTGAGCATGTTTGATAGGAGTGAATGGAGATGAATGGTATTTGGGACCTGACAAGCTGCTGGAGTGTGAGCAGGGTAATATTTAGTGAAGGGATTCATGGAAACTGGTTATTTTTATATAGCCAGACTTGAGTCCTGGAAATGGGAAGTACAATGCCTGCACTTTAAAGGAGGGGTTTGGGATATTGGCAGTTTGGAGGGATATGTTGTGTATCTTTATACGTATATGCTTCTAAACTGTTGTATTCTGAGCACCTCTGCAAAAACAGTGATTATGTATGAGTGAGGTGAAAGTGTTGAATGATGAAAATATTTTCTTTTGGGGGATTTGCTTTCTTTTTGGGTCACCCTGCCTCGGTGGGAGACGGCTGCCTTGTTAAAAAAAAGTGAGTACGTGTGAGAGACAGAGATAGAGATATAGACAGATATATAGACAGAGGCAACTAAAATGCTGGGAGCAAGGGGCTAGTAACCCTTTCTCCTGTATATATTACTAAATTTACAAGGAGAAACTTTCCTTTTTCCTTTTGGGCCACCCCACCTCAGTGGGATATGGCTGGTATGTTGAAAGATGATGATACAGACAGAGATATAGACATATAAACAGATATAGACAGATACAGGCAGAGAGAGAGAGAGCAAAACCCGGCCAGCCGAATAGCCAACCGGACAGCCAACCAGCCGGCCAGCCAGCTGGACAGCCAGCCAGCCATCCAGCCTGCTGAATATATATTACACATGTTCTAGAATCGCTTCTCTTTACTTTGGGTATACATTATAGGACATTCTAGCAGGATGACACTACCAATGGTATCAAAAGTGAAAAGATGTTGCACAAATGTTACACATGGGTTATTATCAAGGTTTTTGATATTTCCTCGACCACTTGTGGCCACATCCATCACTTTTCCTCTTAAAAGGGGAGTGTTAATACGACATGGCATCAGTGAATCAAAGGTGTTTGCTACGCTATTTGCTCTAGCTGGCGCTCAATTGAACTGGTGCTCCCACAATATACTAAGTGGTCCCAGATTTTTTTAATACTGCACACACTGAGTGTTAAGACCCATTTTATAATGACCAGGCATCTCAGGCCAATCATGCCAAATTTGGAGGCAAGAAAAATAAAACATAGATCTACGTTCGAAGCGCTACACAAGTGAACATAGATCTATGTTTGGACGGTTTAAGGGTTAAACCAAAATCACGGAGATTTTTTTTCTCGTTATGCACTGTATGCTGCTGGATTTTTTTTATACTGAGCACACAGACCCATTCTCTCACATGTAGGCCTACCAGCTTTCTCCACCAGATCTGAAGGAGCTAGAATTTTGGCGTAGTATTACGGGACCAACACTGGCTTGCAAGCCGTAATATTACTGGACTGACAATGAAAGGGTTAAAACACAGATCAATGTGAGCAACACTGGCATTAATAACAAAGATCTAAACAGGAGACAGAAAGAATTAAGCATGTTTCAATTGAATGGCTTCAGTTTTTTTTATCACTCATGATCCCATTAAATAGGTAGTAGGTTGGTAGACAGCAACCACCCAGGGAGGTACTACCGTCCTGCCAAGTGAATGTAAAACAAAAGCCTGTAATTGTTTTACATGATGGTAGGATTGCTGGTGTTTTTTTGTCTCATAAATATGCAAGATAACAGGTGTCTTACTACTTCTACTTACACTTAGGTCACACTACACATACATGTACAAGCATATATATACACATCCCTTTGGGTTTTCTTCTATTTTCTTTCTAGTTCTTGTTCTTGTTTATTTCCTCTTACCTCCATGGGGAAGTGGAACAGAATTCTTCCTCCGTAAGCCATGCGTGTTGTAAGAGGCGACTAAAATGCCAGGAGCAAGGGGCTAGTAACCCCTTCTCCTGTAAATATTACTGAATGTAACAGGAGAAACTTTTGTTTTTCCTTTTGGGCCACCCCACCTTGGTGGGACACAGCCAGTGTGTTGAAAGAAAGAAAGATCCCATTAACCCTTAAACTGTCCAAACGTAGATCTACATCCACGTGCGGGGGGATGTCTCCGAATGTAGATCTACGTTTTTTTTACATGGTTTCAAATGGGAAAAATCAAGGGTGGAGTGCTACACACATGAACATAGATCTACGTTTGGACAGTTTAAGGGCTAAACAATATGCTCACAATACATGGATATAAATACATGACATTCTCTTAAAAATTACATGTTGAATAAAATGACTGCAAGGAAACATTTTTAAGAATCTCAAAATTTCAACATCTATAAAAGGGAGTTTATTTTCAGAATAAGAAACATCACTACAGAGCTTGCTGATTAATAAATCTTTGTTTCATAAAGTTAATACCAATAAAGTACAGAGTAATTAATTTTGTTATAATAATTGTCATATTACATACCTGAACCAAAATTCCACCGAGGATAATAGAGACTGTTAGGTCAAATGTTCGCTGTGTGAGTTCCACACTAGCAGAGAGAGCAGCAACTTTCATAAGGGGTTGAGGAACATTTTCAGAAGCCTTTTTCAACTCTAGGCTTATTTCTGAAAATTTGGAAGTAACATTTATTTTATATATTAACTATTAGAAATTAATTTGAATTAAATTTGTGATGTAAAACTATGTAAAAGATATTTTCAGTGGGGATGACAACTCCATAACCCCTAAAAATACCATTTAACTCAGAGTATGTGCCGCTTCATTGCATTTACCTTCTGGCCAATTTCTCTAGTGTACTCTCCGGGGGCAGACTTATAAAGGATCCTTAGATTCTCTCATTTTTTCAAGAGTATTCTGAACTGCAGCAACACCCTATCTCAAATAGATCTAAAAAAAAAAAAACACTGTTCTATATACTTATTACTCTGAGTGAAGAATTTCTTGTTGTGTATTCTGCATGGTGTGGAACAGACGAAGTAAATATACAAGCTTATATTTAAATAATTTTTTGTACCATAAATGCCTTTAGATCAGCTTTGTCATATGAAACAAGCTATTTCCAGAACAATTTTCACATTTGCGATAACGCACACATAAATGTGGTCAGCATGTCTGAATACTGTAGTAATAGGCCCTCTTCTCTTTCTTATATACATAAATGACCTACCAAATGCATTGCAACTACTCAAACCCACATTTATATGGATGTGAAGCTTGGGTGGTAAATGCAGCAGCGAGGAGACAGTTGGAGGCAGTGGAGATGTCCTGTCTAAGGGCAATGTGTGGTGTAAATATTATGCAGAAAATTCGGAGTGTGGAAATTAGGAAAAGGTGTGGAATTAATAAAAGTATCAGTCAGAGGGCAGAAGAGGGGTTGTTGAGGTGGTTTGGTCATTTAGAGAAAATGGATCAAAGTAGAATGACATGGAAAGCATATAAATCTATAGGGGAAGGAAAGCGGGGTAGGGGGTCGTCCTCGAAAGGGTTGGAGAGAGGGGGTAAAGGTGGTTTTTTGAGCGAGGGGCTTGGACTTCCAGCAAGCGTGCGTGAGCGTGTCAGATAGGAGTGAACGGAGACGAATGATACTTGGGACCTGATGATCTGTTGGAGTGTGAGCAGGGTAATATTTAGTGAAGGGATTCAGGGAAACTGGTTATTTTCATATAGTCGGACTTGAGTCCAGGAAATGGGAAGTACAATGCCTGCACTTTAAAGGAGGGGTTTGGGATATTGGCAGTTTGGAGGGTTATGTTGTGTATCTTTATATGTGTATGCTTCTAAACTGTTGTATTCTGAGCACCTCTGCAAAAACAGTGATAATGTGTGAGTGTGGTAAAAGTGTTGAATGATGATGAAAGTATTTTCTTTTCGGGGATTTTCTTTCTTTTTTGGGTCGCCCTGCCTCGGTGGGAGACGGCCGACTTGTTGAAAAAAAAAAAGAAAAAAAAAATCTAATGACATTATAAACAATATTAATAACATAGAAACATGATATATACTCTAGAATGAATAAAATATGTCATAATGTATGAGGAGTAAATGATGCAAGTTTTGTTGTTGGGTTTAAGGGCTGCCACTGAGAGAAGCCGTGGTGGTGGTGGTGGTGGAGGCTTTGGCCACCACCACCATCACACTTAAACAATGTATGTAATTTATAAATAAGAAATATTTACATTTTAATTTATAAATAAGTTTATTCAGGTATACACAAATACAGTTACATACATAGATTATCATACATAGCAGCATATGTGTAAAGTACCCAGGACAACCCAAAAAATTAAAAAATGACATTTCCATTTGTGTCCTTTTATATTTACACTTATATGTACTTTTATACTTACACTTTTATATTTACACTTACTTAGGAGGAGATGTTAGTTTAATTACTTAGTTTGATGAAGAAGATGTTGGCAGAGGTTTAGGGTGGTGGAAGATAGCAGGGCGGTGTATGTTCAGCGGTCCTATATACATCCAACAACATTGGAGAGTTACTCTCATGCTGTTTTTCTGTCGCTTATTCGCTTAACTTACTTGCTACACTGTTAATTCTACACTTTATCGCCGGCTGGAGCTATAGTCTTTATCGATACCTGCTGCTTTAGTATCATACATATTGTAGGACCACTGAATCACTGCAAAAGGCACATTCTCCCCTCTCTCTCCCTCCTCTACTTTAGTACTTTGCTATGAGTTTTTCTTGAATTCTATCGTGTTTCTCACCTTCTTTACCAAAGAGCTGGCACTAGGAGCTTTCTTTGGGCCCATGATGGCTTATTTAGCAGTTGCAAGCACAAAAAACAATGAATTATTATGAAATGTGTTGTATGAACCCGTGGGGTGGTCACATGCTGGTAAACAATGGCACACCAAGTGAGAATAGTGTGGGAGACTGGCTTTGTGTGCGCGCTGATGGGCAGATGCGTACCAGAAGGTCGCCAAATCATGAGTCCAATCACGAATCACGAAGCTAAATTTTGCCGAAAAAACCTGCCGAAAGTCGGATTTCACGAAAGTTGCGGCCACCGAACGGCGGGGGTCCACTGTAATGTAAATCAATTAATCCATTCCACACACCCAAAAATATTAACAAAAAATGCATTTTATAGAATTGCTATAGTTTTACATACAGAATATGAGAAATAATTATAAAGCACTGATTTTAATGGATAAATGAACATTTAAACCAGTTTTACCTTTATTGAAGAGACTCGTTTGTCCAAACTTGCAGCCTCGCCATACCTTAACATTGTATGCCAGATCGCTTCTTGAAGCTATCGAACCAGCCTCTGCTGGCCTTAAATCAACTAACAGCAGCACTCATTCCAGGTATATTCTTTACGATATCTGCATGCAACTGCCTTGCCTTTTTGTAAATTATAGCCTCCACAACACTATCTCCCACTGTTTTTCATTTATCCACACCAACTACTACTTCTCAACATCTTTGACTGTTTATCGTCTTTGTTTCATTAGCACACTTACCCCTTTCACAACATCAGATTCTTTGATTTCTTTTTTCTT
This sequence comes from Cherax quadricarinatus, assembly GCF_026875155.1. Classification (NCBI taxonomy): domain Eukaryota; kingdom Metazoa; phylum Arthropoda; class Malacostraca; order Decapoda; family Parastacidae; genus Cherax; species Cherax quadricarinatus. The sequence goes on along the minus strand of NC_069404.1, from coordinate 97,277,355 downwards.
CACCAGGATGTAACTGATCGTTGATGAAGACTTCCCATATATCCTGGTGAGATCAACCACATGTACGCCACTTTCATGCTTTTCTACAAGTTCTTTCTTAAATTCTATCATGTTTCTCACCTTCTTTATCAAAGGGCTGGCAATCAAAACTTTCTTTAGCCCCACGGTGGCTTATTTAGCAGTCACACTCAATAAACAAGCCCCAAAAATAATTGCTTATTATGATATGTGTCCTATGAATGCACAGGGTAATGTTCACTCGACAAGAAACAAAGCCAGACTGACTCGGAAAGCGTGCGTGGAATGCTTTGTGTGGGCACAGGCATGCGGACACATTCGGTACAGCAGATGAAAACCAATGTGACAAACAATAATTGGGACAATATTTTGATGAAAAATGTCATCGAAAACTAAATTCGACGAAAACCAAGGTTCCACTGTATTCTTAACTGAAAACTATTCTGAAGTATTCACTTAAAAGTGAAGTTCAAATTCAATTTTTTTTTATTTTCACATGAAACAATATTTGCATACTGGAAGTGGGCGAGAGGAATTTTTCCTTAACCCTTTCAGGGTCCAAGGCCCAAATCTGGAGTCACGCACCAGTGTCCAAGAATTTTCAAAAAAAAAATTTGTTATTTTTTCTTATGAAATCGTAGAGAATCTTTTTGTGAAGGTAATAAAACAAAAAGTACGAAATTTGGTGGAAAATTGACGAAATTATGCTCTCGCGAATTTTGATGTGTCAGCGATATTTACGAATCGGCGATTTTGCCGACTTTGACTCCCATTTTAGGCCAATTACATTATTCCAATCAACCAAATTCTTAGCTATTTCACTAGTATTACTTCTATTCTATCGATTGAGCACAAAAAAATCGCCAAGTCAACTGTTTCAACTACAAAATAAAGTGATCAGAAATTGTTAATTTGGCCAATTTAACACAAAGTTCAAAATATTCCAATTTCAAAATAGGGTCCAGAATGAACAATGTAGCATTCCTGGCACTAAAATAACATTTCCTCTGTTCATTAGTTATGTTTTGAGGCTTTACAAATAAATTCCATTTGATTTTTTATTCACATAATGAATTTTTAAATTTACACCAAAAAATAGAAGATTTACTGTTATGCAATACTGTAATAATTGTATAAATATCATCACCAAAATTTGTGAATGTATATTAGACCCACCAGCTGACGGGGTATTAGACGTTGAGGTCCCTTTGTTTACTCTTGAATATCGGCAAAAATTTAACATTTCTGCTACTTTGAGCTCAGTTTTTAAGCCATTTCCAGTGCTAAAAACCAATCAAAGTCATCTCTATTTCTGTAATATGTCTTCCTTCTATCAAATGAGACCAAGATATCGCAAATACAACTATAAAAAACATACGAAAAAACACTGCAAAGTTGCTGTTTTAATCGAAAAATCATGATTTAATTTTTTTTCTCTCATTATACACAGTGTGCTGCAGGATCTGTTTTATGTGGTGCACACATACCACATAGATGTATTCTCTCATATCTAGGCCCAAATGTACCACTCACAGTTTATCAGAGTGAGCTGAGCTCATGGCGTAGATCTACGGTTTGGACCCTGAACGTAAAGCCGTAGATCTACGGGACGGACCCTGAAAGGGTTAAGCTATGCACATCGTAAAAGGCGACTAAAATGCAGAATGCAAGGGGCTAGTAACTCCCTTCTAACCCTTAAACTGCCCAAACATAGATTACGTTTTTTCAACATTTGAAAGTACAGTGAACCCCCCTTAACGATCACCTCCCAATGCGACCAATTATGTAAGTGCGTTTGTACGTGTATGTTTGGGGGTCTGAAATGGACTAATCTACTTCACAATATTCCTTATGGGAACAAATTCGGTCAGTACTGGCACCTGAACATACTTCTGGAAAGAAAAAATATCGTTAACCGGGGGTCCACTGTATGTAAAAAAAAGTGTATTTTTTTTTTTTTACATTTGAAAACATGTAGAAAAAACTGACCTACTTTTTTTTGTTATATTTGAAAATATATATAAAAAAAACTAGGTCTACTTTTGGAGCGCTATGCATGTGAACGTAGATCTGCTTGGACATTTTAAGGGTTAAAGGCAGGGTGTTAGAAACGAGTGTAGAAAAGATGTGAAGAAAGAAATGATTGTGAATATTGTGAATTGAAAAAATATATGCCCTAGCTGTAGGTGAAACAAAGCTGAAGGGAGTAGGAGAAGTTCAATGGGGAGATCTAAATGGGATTATGTCAGGTATACCCAAAAGTATTAGAACTAAGGAAGAAGTAGTATCAATTATGGAGAAAAAAGAGGGACTAAGTATAAATTCAAGAATTATGTAGATTGGTAGGTAAGACACATAGGCAACAGTTAGGCAACTTTATTCTGAAACGTTTCGCCTACACAGTAGGCTTCTTCAGTCGAATACAGAAAGTAGGCAGGAACAGTAGAGATGTGTAGGCGGAACGTTTCGGAATAAAGTTGCCTAACTGCTGTCTGTGTGTCTTACCTACCAACCTGTCAGTATTGTATATCATTTTGATCTTCAATTATGTAGATTAATGAAGGTGGGATGAAAGAGGGTAATTATTTTTTTTTTTTATTATTATTATCAAACTGGCCGATTCCCACCAAGGCAGGGTGGCCCGAAAAAGAAAAACTTTCACCATCATTCACTCCATCACTGTCTTGCCAGAAGGGTGCTTTACACTACAGTTTTTAAACTGCAACATTAACACCCCTCCTTCAGAGTGCAGGCACTGTACTTCCCATCTCCAGGACTCAAGTCCGGCCTGCCGGTTTCCCTGAACCCCTTCATAAATGTTACTTTGCTCACACTCCAACAGCACGTCAAGTATTAAAAGCCACTTGTCTCCATTCACTCCTATCAAACACGCTCACGCATGCCTGCTGGAAGTCCAAGCCCCTCGCACACAAAACCTCCTTTACCCCCTCCCTCCAACCTTTCCTAGGCCGACCCCTACCCCGCCTTCCTTCCACTACAGACTGATACACTCTTGAAGTCATTCTGTTTCGCTCCATTCTCTTTACATGTCCGAACCACCTCAACAACCCCTCCTCAGCCCTCTGGACAACAGTTTTGGTAATCCCGCACCTCCTCATAACTTCCAAACTATGAATTCTCTGCATTATAATCACACCACACATTGCCCTCAGACATGACATCTCCACTGCCTCCAGCCTTCTCCTTGCTGCAACATTCATCACCGATGCTTCACACCCATATAAGAGCATTGGTAAAACTATACTCTCATACATTCCCCTCTTTGCCTCCAAGGACAAAGTTCTTTGTCTCCACAGACTCCTAAGTGCACCACTCACCCTTTTCCCCTCATCAATTCTATGATTCACCTAATCTTTCATAGACCCATCCACTGACACGTCCACTCCAAAATATCTGAATACATTCACCTCCTCCATACTCTCTCCCTCCAATCTGATATCCAATCTTTCATCACTAATCTTTTTATCCTCATAACCTTACTCTTCCCTGTATTCACTTTTAATTTTCTTCTTTTGCATACCCTACCAAATTCATCCACCAATCTCTGCAACTTCTCTTCAGAATCTCCCAAGAGCACAGTGTCATCAGCAAAGAGCAACTGTGACAACTCCCACTTTATGTGATTCTTTATCTTTTAACTCCACGCCTCTTGCCAAGACCCTCGCATTTACTTCTCTGGTGGCCTGGTGGTTAACGCTCTCGCTTCACACGGTGAGGGCCTGGGTTCGATTCCCAGCCAGAGTAGAAACATTGGACGTGTTTCTTTCCACCTGTTGTCTATGTTCCCCATCAGTAAAATGGGTACCTGGGTGTTAGTCGACTGGTGTGGGTCGCATCCTGGGACACTGACCTAAGGAGGCCTGGTCACAGACCGGGCCGCGGGGGCGTTGACCCCCGGAACTCTCTCCAGATAAACTACAGATAAACAACCCCCATCTATAAATATATTAAACCACAGTGACATCGCACATCCTTGTCTAAGGCCTACTTTTACTGGGAAATAATTTCCCTCTTTCCTACATACTCTAACTTGAGCCTCACTATCCTCGTAAAAACTCTTCACTGCGTTCAATAACCTACCTCCTATACCATACACCTGCAACATCTGCCACATTGCCTCCCTATCCACCCTGTCATACACCTTTTCCAAATCCATAAATGCCACAAAGACCTCTTTAGCCTTATCTAAATACTGTTCACTTATATGTTTCACTGTAAACACCTGGTCCACACACCCCCTACCTTTCCTAAAGCCTCCTTGTTCATCTGCTATCCTATTCTCCATCTTACTCTTAATTCTCTCAATAATAACTCTACCATACACTTTGCCAGGTATACTCAACAGACTTATCCCCCTTTAATTTTTGCACTCTCTTTTGTTCCCTTTGCCTTTATACAAAGGAACTATGCATGCTCTCTGCCAATCCCTAGGTACCTTACCCTCATCCATACATTTATTAAATAATTGCACCAACCACTCCAAAACTATATCCCCACCTGCTTTTAACATTTCTATCTTTATCCTATCAATCCCGGCTGCCTTACCCCCTTTCATTTTACCTACTGCCTCACAAACTTCTCCCACACTCACAACTGGCTCTTCCTCACTCCTACAAGATGTTATTCCTCCTTGCCCTATACACGAAATCACAGCTTCCCTATCTTCATCAACATTTAACAATTCCTCAAAATATTCCCTCCATCTTCCCAATACCTCAAACTCTCCATTTAATAACTCTCCTCTCCTATTTTTAACTGAAAAATCCATTTGTTCTCTAGGCTTCCTTAACTTGTTAATCTCACTCCAAAACTTTTTCTTATTTTCAACAAAATTTGTTGATAACATCTCACCCACTCTCTCATTTGCTCTCTTTTTACATTGCTTCACCACTCTCTTAACCTCTCTCTTTTTCTCCATATACTCTTCCCTCCTTGCATCACTTCTACTTTGTAAAAACTTCTCATATGCTAACTTTTTCTCCCTTACTACTCTCTTTACATCATCATTCCACCAATCGCTCCTCTTTCCTCCCGCACCCACTTTCCTGTAACCACAAACTTCTGCTGAACATTCTAACATTACATTTTTAAACCTACCCCATACCTCTTCGACCCCATTGCCTATGCTCTCACTAGCCCATCTATCCTCCAATAGCTGTTTATATCTTACCCTAACTGCCTCCTCTTTTAGTTTATAAACCTTCACCTCTCTCTTCCCTGATGCTTCTATTCTCCTTGTATCCCATCTACCTTTTACTCTCAGTGTAGCTACAACTAGAAAGTGATCTGATATATCTGTGGCCCCTCTATAAACATATACATCCTGAAGTCTACTCAGCAGTCTCTTATCTACCAATACATAATCCAACAAACTACTGTCATTTCACCCTACATCATATCTTGTATGCTTATTTATCCTCTTTTTCTTAAAATATGTATTACCTATAACTAAACCCCTTTCTATACAAAGTTCAATCAAAGGGCTCCCATTATCATTTACACCTGGCACCCCAAACTTACCTACCACACCCTCTCTAAAAGTTTCTCCTACTTTAGCATTCAGGTCCCCTAACACAATTACTCTCTCACTTGGTTCAAAGGCTCCTATACATTCACTTAACATCTCCCAAAATCTCTCTCTCTCCTCTGCATTCCTCTCTTCTCCAGGTGCATACACGCTTATTATGACCCACTTTTCGCATCCAACCTTTACTTTAATCCACATAATTCTTGAATTTACACATTCATATTCTCTTTTCTCCTTCCATAACTGATCCTTCAACATTACTGCTACCCCTTCCTTTGCTCTAACTCTCTCAGATACTCCAGATTTAATCCCATTTATTTCCCCCCACCAAAACTCCCCTACCCCCTTCAGCTTTGTTTCGCTTAGGGCCAGGACATCCAACTTCTTTTCATTCATAACAATAGAAGAAATAAAGAAGAACAAGAGCTATTTAGAAAAAGAAGAAAAACCTAGATGTATGTATATATATATATGCATGGGCATGTCTGTGAAGTGTGACCAAAGTGTAAGTAGGAGTAGCAAGATATCCCTGTTATCTAGCGTGTTTATGAGACAGAAAAAGAAACCAGCAATCCTACCATCATGCAAAACAGTTACAGGTTTCTGTTTCACAGTCATCTGGCAGGACGGTAGTACTTCCCTGGGTGGTTGCTGTCTACCAACCTACTACCTGGGTAAATGAGTATTTATACAACAGGGGAAGAGGGGAGTTTACAGGAGTGAGAGATTTTGGTGTGTGTCAAATGAGCATTTAGCAGGTTTTGAACCAACAGAATAATTGTACAGGGTATAACAGTTAAGTTTGGAGGTTAGGAATTGTGGGGTTACTAAAAATGCATAATCCAGATGGCTGGGGAGGCTGCAGGACCTACGAGAAGGAAGGGGGGGTTCAGCCGGTACATTCATCTGGGGCCCAGCTGTGAATCTATTAAGCAAATTTTGATAAACCTGAGGTGGTTCGGACATGTAGAGAGAATGGCAAAATATGGACTTCAAAATTTGTGAATTTTGAATGGAAGGGTAGTTGGGTCGGCCTAGGAAGGGTTCAGAAGGGAGGTGGAAAGGAGTTTTTCGAGATAACTTAACTTCAGCAGTGTTCAGCGTGTTTGATAGGAGGAAGAGACAAATGGTAATTTAAACTTGACTGTTTTGGTAGTTTGAAGAAGTAACATTTATGAAGGGATTCAGGAAAACAGCAGGCCGGACTTAGTCCTGAATGGAATACAGTGCCTCTTCTGAAAGGATGCTTAATTGCAGTTAAAATGTAGTGATAAACAATTCCTTTGGCAAGACATGTGGAGTAATGATGTCGAAAACGTTTCTTTTCGTGTGCCACCCTGCCATTGGTGGGAATCGGCGGTGATAATAAAAAAAAAAAAAAAAATAAAAATTTCCAGATATTTGCTCGTTTTTTAGTTAGGCTTGAAATACTGTTGACAATTCAGCCAGTAGTGTTGGCAGAAAGATCTTTTAATCAAACTCAAACATATCAAAAACTGTCCTCTTTGTCTCAAACCTCCCTAAGCAATGCCAGAGTATTGAATCAGAAGCATGACACACAAATTGCTTTGATGTCTTGTAAGAAATTTTGCAGACAAAAAAAAAAGCCAGAAAAACACTTTTCACTTTTTTTTTTTTTTTAAAACACATCTGCCATCTCCCAATGGGGGCGGGGTGACAAAAAAAAAAAAAATTCACCATCATTCAACCCCTTTCCCATCTTTCACACACAATCAGTCTTTGCAAGTGCCCCATTTTATGACATTTTGGGATGCCATTCCAAACAGCAATTTACCCCAAAAACCCCCCTCTTTTTTGAAGTACGGGCCCTTTGGGAAACCCCCTCCCTTTCCGGGACTCAGTCCGGCAAACCCGGGGTTTTCCCTAAAACCCCTTTTTCACAAAATATTCCCCCTGCTCACACTCAAACTTTTTCATCAACCCCCAAAAAAAACCATTGCCCCCCTTTTCACCCCATGAAACATGCTCACAAAATGCCTGCTGCATGTCCAACCCCTTTTTTAACAAAAAAAAATTTTTTCCCCCCTTCACCCTTTTCCCCATGGGAAACGACCCGTCCCCCTTCTCTCCCCTCCACTACAGATTTATATACCAATCCTTCTTTTGACTCTTCCTCTCTAATTGCCCCAAACCCCCCTCAAAAAACCCCCCCTTCAGCCCTCTGAATAATATTTTTAAAAAAATTTCCACACCCCCTTTAAAATTTACACACAAACGAATCTTTTTCACAATATTTACCCCCACACGTTTTCCTATAGACATGACAAACTCCCTGGGGCTCCAGCCTTTCCCTTTGCTGCACAATTTAAAAAACCATGCTTCCCCCACATATAAAAAGGGGTTGGTACCCACTATACTCTCATAAAATTCCCTTTTTTGCCTCCCTGGATAGCCCTTTTTTTTTTCTTCCAGATACTTCAATGCAAACCCCTCATTTTTTTTTCCCTTTATCCCTTCTATGGTTTTAAACCCTTTTTCTTCATAACCTATCTCCTGATAAATCTAATACCAAATATTTTAACACATTCAATTCTTCCATACTCCCCTCCCCAATTTGATATCCAGTTCTTCCTTCGAAATTCTTTGTACCCCATCACCTTCTCTTTCTAGTTCACTTTCAACTTTCTTTTAACACCCTCCCAAAATGCCCCATAACCTTTGCAACTACTCTTTAGAATCTCCCATAAAACGTATATCAGCAATTCTCTTTTAATTTGTTTCCCCCATAATTTAAATCCCCCCCCCTCTCCCAAACCCCTGATTTACTTTTTTACAACCCATCTAAAAATAGTTTAAAACCCAATGGTGACATTACACATCCCGCTAAACCTACTTTTACTGGAAAAAAATCCCCCTTCCCCTACAACCTAACATGAGCCTAAAATCCTCATAAAAACTCTTTACGCATTCAAAAACTTACTACCTATTCCACACACTTACAAACTTCTACATTGCTCCCTTATCCACCCTATCCTATCCTTTTTTAATCCATTTTTATCTGAAAATTTCCCAAATCATTTCTAAATATTGCTCAGCTAATAATTCCCCTTAATTTTTAAAAACCCTTTTTGGTCCTTTCCCCTTTAATATAGAGACGATCCCCCTTTCCGTGACCTTTGGGAGTGTGAGCGGGGTAAATTTTTTAGTGAAGGGATTCGGGATAGTGGGCTAAATTAGAGTATGTAGGAAAGGGGGAATTTTTCCCAGTAAAAGTGGGCCTTTTAGACAAGGATGTGTGATGTCACGGGGTTGTTTAATATTTTTATAGAGGGGTTGTAAGAGAAGTAAATGCAGGGTCTTGGCAAGAGGGGGGAGTTAAAAGATAAAAAATCCCCAACAAAGTGGGGTTGTCCAGTGTTTTTGCTGATGACACTGTGCTCTTGGGGATTCTGAAGAGAAGTTGCGAGATTGGGGAGAATTTGGGGGTGTCAAAAGAAAAAAATTTAAAAGGGTGAATACAGGAAAGAGTAAGGTTATGAGGAAACAAAAAGATTGGGTGATGAAAGTTTTGAATATCGGGTTGGAGGGAGGGTATGGAGGAGGTAAAGTTTTTCAGATTTTTGGGGTGGACGTGTCAGCGGAGGGGTCTTGAAAGATGGGGTAAACATAAAAATTTGATAGGGAAAAAGGTGAGGGGGCACTTAGGAGTTGTGGAGACAAAGAACTTTGTTTTGGGAGGCAAAAAGGGGAATGTATGAGGGGAAGTTTTTTACCAACGCTCTTATATGGTGGAAGCGTGGGTGTGAATGTTGCAGCGAGGAGAAGTGGAGGCAGTGGAGTTCATGTCTGAGGGCAATGTGTGGGTGAATATAAGCAGAGAATTCGTAGTTTGGAAGTTAGGAGGGGGTGCGGGTTCCCAAAACTGTTGTCCAAGGGTGAGGAAGGGTTGTTGAGGGGGTTCGGACATGTAGAGAGAATGGAGCAAACAGAATGACTTAAAGGGTGATCAGTCTGTAGTGGAAGGGAAAGGGGGGTAGGGTCGCCTAGGGGGGGTTGGGGGGGGGGTAAAGGGGTTTTGTTGCGGGGGCTTGGACTTTCCAGCAGGCATGGTGAGCGTGTTTTATAGGGGGAATGGAGACAAATGGTTTTTAAACTTGACTGCTGTTGGGTGTGGCAAAGTAACATTTATGAAGGGTTAGGGAAAAAGGCAGGCCGGGTTGTCCTGGGATGGGAATACAGTGCCTGCACTTGAAGGGGGGGTGTTAATGTGCAGTTTAAAAACTGTAGTGTAAAGCACCCTCTGGCAAGACAGTGAGGAGTGAATGATGGTGAAGTTTTTCTTTTTTGGGCCCCCCTGCCTTTGGTGGGAAACGGCCGGGTTTTGTAATAAAAAAAATTTAGGGAAAAACCCGGGATTTTATATATGGGTAGGTCCTGGAAATAGGAAGTACAAGCCCGCACTTTAAAAGGGGTTTGGATATTGGCGTTTGGAGGGATATTTGTGTACTTTTTATGTGATGCTTCTAAAATGTTGTATTTTGAGCACCTCGCAAAAACAGTGTAATGTGGAGTTGGGGAAAGTGTTGAATGAGATGAAAAGTATTTTCTTTTTGGGGATTTTCTTTTCTTTTTTGGGCCCCTGCCTCGGGGGGGAGACAGCCGATTGTTAAAAAAAAAAAAAAAAAAAAACCTTTCCTTCTTTCATACATTTATTGAACAAAAGTACCAACCACTCCAAAATTATATCCCCCATGCTTTTAACATTTCTGCCATGATCCCATCAATTTCAGCTGCTTTACCCCCTTTCACTAAGTAAATATTAAATTTTAAAAATTTATTTTACTTCGAGAGGACTTCTTTCAACAAACTAGCCATATCCCACCGAGGCAGGGAGGCCCAAATAAGAAAAAAGTTCATCTTCATAACTTTAGTAATGTATAAAGGAGAAGGGCTTACTAGCTCCTTGTTCCCAGCATTTTAATCCCTCTTATGACACATGGGTTTGGAGGGGAAAAAAACGTTCCACTTCCCCCTGGAGAAAAACTTTTTAGTTAAAGTCCAGGGTTTTTTCCCCGGACCCCGCAATGAGAGTCCTCCCCTTTACCACTGGTGCAAAAGGGTAAAAAAAATTTACAAGTTTAAAAATTAAGGACCTGACAGTTACGGTCAACAAAATCTTCAAAAATTTAAAATATATGTATAAAGTGTAGTTTTTCTGGGAATTCTGCGTACAGGAAATAAAACATTTATGAATATTTACCAAGGTTTTATGGACTTCAAAATTTTTCCAAATTTGAGAGAAGTCTCACCCGCCCCGGGACCCCAAAGCTTTGTTTTTCTCTGCAAAATTTTCTTGGGACCCAGGCAGGAGGGGTTGGGGTTTGGACATTTAGGAGAAGCAAAAAAGGACAAATTATAAATATTTAAAAAATTTTTAGTGGGAAGGAAAGGGGGGGGGAGGGGTCATCCTAAGAAAGGTTTGGGGTGGGGGAGGGGGGGTTTTTGAGTGGGATTTTTTTTTGTATACAAGGGGTTTGAAACCAACATGCATGGGGAGCATGTTAATACGAGTGGAGGGGAAATGTTATTATGACCCGACAGATGTTTTAGGGTTTGCAAGGGACATTTGTAAGTGGATTAGCGTAAACCCATTATCCAGACTTGGAGGTGAGAAGTACAGTGCCTGCATTATGGAGGAGGGGTGGGATTACTGCAGTTTGGAGGGGCATCTGAGATGTAATGTTGACATGCCTCTGGCAACACAGTGACAGAGTTAATGGTGAAATAAGTCCTTTTTCAGGTCACCCTACCTTGGTGGGAGAAGGCCGGTGTTAAAAAAATATTCCTCTACATACTCAATATTATCCAAGTATGATACCTTTCTAGCAGACTTCATTTTTCTGCTAAACATCAATCACAAATCTAAAACATTTAATTCAGATTATCCCTCAAAATGCTACCAAGAGATGAAGTTGCTCAAAGGTAATTAAAATATCATTGACCACTGGTCATAAAACTAATATTCAAGTTGCTACACAAAATTTCACTAAACAATCAGGTGTACTGTATGTAGCTGCATCAGGCACTGACCATTGATAGTGAAGATGAGAGCCAGATTGGTGAACTGAGGAGTATCCTGTTGTTCGCCACTAAGGTTAAGTTCTGCACGCTCTAGCTGAGCTAGTGCCACATCCTCTGTGATCACATTCATGTTTACATCTATATCCTGGAAAAAGTGATAATTTTACATTTATATATATACATTACTTTCTGCATGGGAAAGTGGAGAAAAATCCTTCCTCCATTAGCCATGCATGTTGTAAGAGGGGACTAAAATGCCGGGAGCAAGGGCTAGTAACCTCTTCGCTTGTATAATTTACTAAGAGTAAAATAAATCTTTATGAAAGCATTTCTTTTTCAAATAACCCTGCATCAGAGGGAGACAGTTGGTATGTTTTAACCCTTAAAATGTTCAAACGTAGAACTACATTCATACACTTAGCACTCCGAACGTAGATCTACGTTTGGACAGTTTAAGGATTAAAAAAATACATTACCTTGCATATGTTAAAGATTAAATGTATTAAGACACGTTAAACATTACGGCAAAGTGTAGTACAGTAACTGTGAATGACAATCTGTACTTAGTTTTGTCACCATGTAATGTTAAACAGTAATACACAGCACAGTAAATCAATGAATTTGTGTAAAACCCTCCTATTTACTAGTACCATACCTATTTATAAAGGGTAATGAAGTTAATTATACAGCAGACCGTCGTTTAACACAGTAGTTGCATTCCTGAAAATGCCGTTTTAGTTAAAATTGTGTCGGATAAACTGAAGAACTTATGGGAAAAATAGGGTTACATTCCAGGATGCCCCCAAAAAAACTAAACTTTTTTTAGACCAACAGATCTTACAAAAATAAAAGTGAATATGTAATTGTAGTTCACTGTCGTGATGTATTATGTTGTTTTTACGGCTTAAGATTACAAATGCAACAGAAATAATATAATTTCTTACCTTAAATTGTGGGTGCTGGTGTTTGTGGATGATTGTAGAGAGTGGAGAGTTATGCTGTGGCCCTACTGGGCTGAGGTGGATGGCAGAGGTTCTGGTACTGAAGTCGATGGTTGTACTGGAGTGTGCATAAACTCTGTAATGGATTTCTATTCTATTCTACCCCACAGTACATTATACAACTGATGGTAAGGCATCAGCTGCTCTAGACACTGTTTCAGGGTCCTCTTCAATGAAAAAGTCTAAGTTAGTCAGTAAATCAGTCAAGTCAGTAAGTCAGCCAGTAATAGTCAGTCAGTCAGTCATCACACAAACTCATATTTAGCTCATTCTTTTTATGTGCACAAAGTGATGCTTCATTATGGCCACAGACTATCTCTTGTCTAATATCTATTTTCTTGTCTAATATATCCATTTTCAGCAACACTTGTATGCCTACTGGGTGCCATTATTGCTTGGCAGATTTAAGATCTGGCAACTAAAAGATCTAAACTCCTAGCAGAGGATGGTACAGTGGACCCCCGAGTTTCGTGATTAATCCGTTCCAGAGAGCCCGCCGAAGGTCGAAATTCTTGGGTCCATGATAACTTATTTAGCAGTTGCAAGCACAAAATACAATGATTATGGAATGTATTGTATGAACCCGCAGGGTGATGGTCACGTGTTGGTAAACAATGGCACACTGAGCGTGAATGGCGTGGGAGACTGGCTTGGTGTGCGCGGTGATGGGCTGATGGGTACCGGACGGTCGCCAAAACACGAGTCTTTTCACAAAACTTGAGGCCAAATTTTCAAAAAAAAAAAAAAAAACTCGCCAAAGGTCGAATTTCACGAAAGTCGAGGCTGCCAAAACTCGGGGGTCCACTGTACGTACTACACAGGTATGAACCGAAGACTAGGACAAGGGTGGCAGTAGGTCTCCCCCAATGACTCAGTGGTCTAACCCAGAGCCAAGCAGAGTGTATCCTGCGGGCAATGCACGAGTTAAGTTAATTTCACGGTGTTATACAAAAATATGCCGCAATTCTTCAATGGTGCTATAACCAAAACGTGCCAAACAAAACTGTTAAACGAAGGTCTACTGTACTAAAAAAAAATCTGAATTTTTTTTTTTTTTTTTTTTTTTTTTTTTTTTTACACAGGGTTTGACAAGGTTAAGGATCCCTAGCTTTATTGACAGCTATTTACAGGTTAAGGATTCCTAACTTTATTGGCAAGCTAAGAGCTGTTACCTACATCAGCTCATTTGAAAGCATTTTTATTGTTATGAGACATACAAGTAGGAAACAGGATGAAGTTGGAGCCATCTGTGGGCCAGCATTTTCATTTGATCAACTGACTATCTCGTTGACATCATTATGCTGTACGAATGTGTTCCATACTCTAGGCATCCTCGGTATGTATGATCTCAGATGGAGTGATGTTCTGGAGAAGGGTACAGCCAGAGTGAAGTTGCTGCTTTCTGCCCGTCTTGTGGCATAAAAGCTTGTTTCACGCTGTCCTCGAAGTGGATCCAAGTGTGGTATTTTGACAATATTGGCCTTGTACCTAACAGTAAGGCCACCCACATCCCTCCTATGTTGAAGGCTCTGCTGAAATGACACATCTATCCAGGATGGGTCCAGGCGAGAGATGAGACGTCTTGCTCTGTTCTCTACTCTGTCAAGCAGTCGCAGATGAGAGGGGGGGCAGGCAAACCAAGAAAGTGGAGCATACTCAAGGTGCGAGCGTACTTGTGCCTCGCACAGGATCTTGCAACCCTTACTGTCAAGCAGATGGGAGATACGGCGAAGTGCTGTAAGCTTCCTGGCTGCCTTGTTTGCAAGATTTACAACATGGTTCTTCATGGTTAGTTTGGAGTCAAATTTCACCCCAAGGATATCAACTTCTTCTCCAGGTGCCAACATCCTCCTATTCATCCTTACTACTGCACCAGCATTACCATCATGGTGCCTAGAGACGATCATCATTTGCGTTTTCTCAGGTGCAAATGTTCCTTGCCATCTATTTCCCCAAGCTGATATAGCTCTCAGCTGGTGATTGATGTAGCTTAGAGCAGCTGGCATTTCTTCTCTTGGATAAGTGAATGTCAGTGTACAGCCATCTGCATATGCATGTGATTCTGGGATGAGATGAAGAAGGTCGTTGAAGTAGACATTCCATAACAATGGACCCAGCATGCTTCCTTGTGGAACACTTGCCCCAATAGGATGTCTTGTTGATTCCGTTCCATTGAGAACTACACTTAGAGATCTACCATGAAGGTAGTCACTGAGGAGACATAGCATAGAGCCTGCAATTCCCAGTGCTTGAAGTTTTGCTAAGAGGCCCTGGTGCCACACCCGGTCGAAAGCGCCAGCAATGTCCAGTGCTACCACACAGCTGACTTTGGATTCATCCAGTGACTGGTGCCACTTAGTGGAGAGGTTTAACAACAGATCAGCAGCAGAGTAACCTTTCCTGAAGCCATATTGACGATCACAAAGTAGTGAGTGGTAGTCAAAAAACTCTGTCATTTGTCTTGAGATTATTGTCTCAAGGATCTTACCAGTGATTGACAGGAGTGACACTGGTCTGTAGTTGCTGATTTCTGCTCTGCTCTTCTTTTTGTGAACAGGGACTACATTCGCCTCTTTCCATAGAGAGGGCCATTTACACTGTACTAGGCAGTGCTGAAAGATGCGAGTTAGAGGTGCTGCTAGCTGGTCTGCACATCTTCTCAACAATCTTGGGCTCAACTTGTCTGGGCCCACAGCCTTTTCTTGGTCAAGCGATTTAAGTAGGAAATGCACCTCCTCCTGCCTTATTGTCACCACTGACAGTTTTGACAGAGTTCTTACAGCTAGCCAAGGAGGGTCCCTTGCTGGATCAGGAACTTGCATTTTGGTAGCAAAGTGTTCAGCAAAGAGGTCCGCCTTCTCTTGACTACTAGTAGAGGTGGTCCCATCCTGTCGATTTAGAGGTGGAATAAGTTCATTAGGCAGATAACCTTGCCTGTCCTTGACCAGGGACCACCAGGTTTTGGAGCCTACCCTACCTAATGCTAACTTTCTTTTAGTGTCCACCTCCCATTTAGCAATGGCCCACTTTTGAACATCACCCATATGCCTACAGGCTTGCATGTGCAAGTTCCTGTTATAGGTGGTAGGATGTCTCTTATACCTTCGCCATGCTTTGTACTTAGCAGTAGCAGCCTCTCTACAACGAAAGCCAAACCAAGGCTGATCTGTAGGCTTCGTCACATATTGCCGGTGAGGAATGTGTTCTTGTTGTAGATTAAGGATGTGTCCAGTGAAGGCTTTCACTTGGTTGTCAACATCCCCTTGGAGAAGAGCATTCCAGTCGGTGGTGGCGAGCTCAGAGCAAAGGGCTGGCCAATTACCTCTTTCCCATAGCCAGGTTGTGCGTGTGGACTCCTCACCTCGTTCTGTTGGGATCTTAAGTGTCGTAAAAACAGCCTTGTGGTCAGACGATCCAACATAGCCGAGGGGTTGACAAGTGACTATGCCTTCTGCCAGATCACTCACTACTGGGTCAAGGGAGGAGCCAGAGATATGAGTAGGGAAATCAACAAAGTTTCTCATGTCAAACACTGCAAGGTGGTCATCAAAGTCCCTCTGTATAAGGTGCTGGTTGAGGTCACCAACAATTATAATATGTTGACAGTTGTGTTGTAGCAGAAGGGAGTCAATATTTTCCATTAGGAAGTTGATTGGGTCTGCATGTTGCCACTGAGGTCTGTACATTGCACATGCTAGTACAGAGGTACTAGTGTTTATACAGAGCTTGAAGAACATCATTTCAAGATGTGTAGGGGTGGCAACATCAATGTGCTGGGCATGAACACTTTTAGAGAAGCACACAGCAACACCTCCTCCTTGCCCTTGCCTGTCTCTTCTCATCCATGAGGTGTAGCCAGCAATTCTTGCAAAATTTTCTGGAGTCCTGTCATCCAAGAATGTTTCAACAACAGCTATCATGTCGGGACGTCGAGTGTTCACAAAACTATGTGTGAGCTCTCCAACATTAGTAATGAAACCTCTAATGTTGGCCGACAGGATGCTGATAGACTGGCTCCTCATGATGAAGTGGTCAGCTTGAGGTGGTGGGTGTGTAGGGAATGTAAGGTGCCTGCCCTTTAGAGAGGTAGGGTACTGAGGCAGCTGCAGGGATGTAAGTCTGTGGTCTTGTATAAGGCGCAATCCCACCTGCTGGGCTGGGATAGGAGTAGCTAAGTGGGTGACGTGTGAGTGTGTTCACCAATTCAGAGATCCTGCTGGTTTGTTCTGAGAACAGGTCTCTAAACAGGTGGCCCTGTCTGTCAAGTTCCTTTTTCTTCCGACACTGGTCCTCATTATGTCCTTTCTTGTAGCAGTAATTACACCTGGTATCTCGCAGGCAGTTGTTGGCAGTGTGCCCCATCCGGTGACAGCGAGAGCACAGCCTAGGTGCCTGGGAGGGTGGACTAGGATTTGTTGCACCTCCTGAGTTTTGCAGATTTGTCCTCAGATTCTGCCGCTGGAACTGTGTTAGTGGAGGGTGAGACGGCTGTAGATGTCTTCCTCCTCCACGTCCTCTGCCCCGTCCTCTACCAGTTCTGACAGATGTGTCCCTGCTGTTCGTACTTCGGCGCAGTAGGTGATCAGGTGCAGTGATAGTTCCCTGATCATTAACTGCACCGTTCTCTGGTGGAGAAACTCCTGGCTCAGAACTTGCTGATGAAGCACTGCTACCAGATTCTAGAATAGTATCGGCAGGTGTGCTAGACATTTCTAACACTTGTGTGTAGTACACTAATGCATACACACCACACCTTTGAACTTGGTTGAAGAGTACTGAGAAGGCAATTTGATAGCCTAAACAATTTTGAAAAAAAAAAAATTTTAGTGGCTGGATGCTCTATAATTATTAATGTAAACTCAGATTAAGTCATAATAAACAGATGTCGATGAAAAACAGAAGGATGGACAGAAGGACAGGACCATAATCTCAAGACTGACAGGCCCAATGTTCTACTGCTTCTGCTACGAGACTTCTAATAAATCTAGAATAGATTTACTGCGAAATCTCCTGGAGTGTGGGGGAGGAGTTCAGTTGGGTTACAGTTGTTGCCTCTGATGGAAACAAGTAATGAAGCACAGTTTTCAAATCTTCCCTATTAGAAGTTCTGTAGCTGGAGGGGTAGAGTGCTGGGCCTGTCAATCTCAGGACCATGGGTCACACCTGCCATCCATACTTTTATTTTTTTTATTTTTTAACAAGTCGGCCATTTCCCACCAAGGCAGGGTGACCCAAAAAGAAGAAAACTTTCATCATTCAACACTTTCACCATCACTCACACAATCACTGTCTTTGCAGAGGCACTCAGACACAACAGAATTTAAATATTTATTGTGTGTCGAGTAGCCAGTTACAAAACTGGAGCATTTAATATATCAATACACCCCCACCCCTTTTAAAAAGAAAGCTCCCCAGCCTAAGCATGATCAGTGCCTAATGGCACTGTATCACACTTAGGCTCTGCCCCATGCAATATATTTGTATAATTCAGCAACCAATGTAAAAATCTTTTGAGGTTTAAGTCAATGTGAAAAATTCTGAAAAAATTCATAAATGAAGCTACTTCAAAATCCTATATCTAAAATTAATGAGGATTTGCTTAAGCACCAAGATTCATACTTACACTTTGTAAGTGTTCAGTCTCTTCTGCTGCCACCTCCTTCTGGACCAAAGGAATACTATGGGCAATGTAAGCCAGTTGTAACAGCCTTTGATCTGCAATAATCTAGAATTACTAAACCTGGAAAAAACTGGCATGGCAGCTCAAAACTTTCAGATCTCGTCAATAAAATTAATTTTTTTTCATACATCTCTGGGTTATATATTTTTTTTCCCCCCAACACATTGGACATCTCCCATGGAGGCAGGGTGACCCAAAAAAGAAAAACTTTCACCATCATTCACATATAATCACCGTCTTTGCAGAGGCACCCAGATATGATAGTTTAGATGTCTCTCCAAACTAATGTATCAATATCTTTGGTGTCTGAGAACTATCCTTCCTAACAGAGTGAGCTCATGAAACTAAAAGAGCACTTTAAACTGAAGTTCACTTTCCATTTTGGCTGTCATATAAATGCACGAGTTACTTGCTTACAATGAGAAGCAAAAGCACAAAATGAAGACTACCCTTAACAAGCAAACAAATTTTTAAGTGCTATAAATACTTATACAATTTATTTACTGGTTGAAGCCATTATTGGTCACATTGGTGTCTGTTGCTAACCCTTTCACTGTCAGTCTTGTAGATCTACATTACTGATGCCAGGAGCTCTCACGTAGATCTACATCTGGAGCACAGCTCACTCAGGTAAGCCGAGCAATAAATTTTGGCCTAGATATGAAAGAATGGGTTTAAGCGGCAAGTGTGCAAGGTATAAAAAGAAAAAACTTGCCCATGCGGTAAATCATGGGAAAATCAAAACTCTGACTGATTGTTAGGTTTAAAATATTGACATACATTTTCTAGGATTGTTATGGTTTTTACCGATTGTTTCTTATCATTAGAGAAGAATGGAAGATATAACACAGGTCCGCCATCACAAATCCAGCAATCAGACATCCGGTTCCATCAGTTATTCGGAGCTAACTTTGGATAGCATAATTTCAAATTTCCAGGGTTGCCACACCAACCTGCTGGTACTATTTGGAAGTGCTACTTGCTGCCTAAGTCATTCCAATTTCTTTTCCTCTATTTATTGCTACAACCTACTTAATTTTAGCCCTAGCCATGGCTCCAATAAATAAAAGAAATGCTTCTCATTGTGTAAAGCACGTACACAGTACGTTGTCCATAAAAGATAAGGTGGCTTTGAAGTCACTGTCGGTTGCCATGAGCTCACTCTCGTGATGCAGGGGAATATGCTTTATTATAACGCTAATATCAACACTACGGCTTATTTGCCTCTCACAAATGATCTAATATGACATAATAAACAGTATAAATAACAAACATGTTAAATACCTCAGAAAGAATAATATTTGGCATAATACTGGACATTATCTATGGGGGCAAAGAAGGAAATGTTAGAGAGTATAATGGTACTAACACTCTTATATGAGTATGAAACATGGGTTGCAAATACTGCAGCAAGGAGGCAGCTGGAGGCAGTCGAGATGTCATGTCTAACGGTAATGTGTGGTGTAAAGAGAACTCATAGTGTGGAAATTAGGAGGTGTGGAGTTACTAAATGTATTAGTCATAGGGCTAAGAAGGGTTGTTGAGTTGGTTTGGTCATTTAGAGAAAATAGAACAATGTACAATGACTTGGAGAGCTTATAAATCTGTACGAGAAGGAAAGTGGGGTAGGGGTCATCCTAAAATAGACTAGAGGGAGGAGGTAAAGGAGGTTTTATGGGTGAGGGGCTTGGACTTTCAGCAAGCGTACATGAGCATGTTAGATAGGAGTGAATGGAGAAGATTGGTTTTTAGGACCTGATGAGCTGTTGGAGTGTGAGCAGGGTAATATTTAGTGAAGGGATTCAGGGAAACCAGTTATTTTTATATAGCCAGGCTTGAGTCCTGGAAATGGGAAGTACAATGCCTGCACTTTAAAGGAGGAGTTTGGGATATTGGCAGTTTGGAGGGATATCTAAAATGTCGTATCTGAGTGCCTCTTCAAAGACAGCGATTACTTATGAATGATGGTGAAAGTGCTGAATGATGAAAGTTTATTCTTTCTTTTGGGTCACCCTGCCTCGGTGGGAAACAGCCAATGTGCTTTAAAAAAAAAAAAAAAATTGCCCTTAGACAACATCTCCACTGCCTCCAACATCCTATTCACTACAGCACTTACAACCCATGCTTCACACCCATTTAAGAGTGTTGGTACCACTATACTCTCATACATTCTCTTGTTTGCCTTCATGGATAATGTTCTTTGTCTCCACATACACCTCAATGCACTACTCGCCTTTTTCCTTCATCAATTCTATGATTAACCTTATCCTTCATAAACACATCTGCTGACAAATCTACTCTCAAATATCTGGATACATTCACTTCTTCCATACTCCCTCCCTTCAATGTGATATCCAATTCATCTTTAACTCGTTTGATACCCTCATAACCTTACTCTCAACCATGTTCACTTTCAACTTTCTTTTACACACCCTCCCCAAAGTCGTCCACTAACCTTTGCAATTTCTCTTTAGAATCTACCAAAATCACAGTATCATCAGTAAAAAATAACTGTTAACTCCCATTTTATATTTGATTCCCCATAAATTAATCCCACCCCTCTCCCTAACACCCTTACCATTTACTTCTTTTACAACCCCATCTATAAATATATTAAACAACCATGCTGACATTACACATACCTGTCTAAGACCTACTTTTAATGGAAAGTAATCTGCTTCTCTCCTACATACCCTAACCTGAGCATTTAGTAACTTACTACCTATTCCACACACTAGCAATATCTGTCACAATGCTCCCTTATCCACCCTATCATATGCCTTTTCTAAAATAAAAGGTACATGGAACTAACCAATAACAGAGAGAACCACATTAGGTAGGAACACAGTTATCTTGACTTTGGCTAGGTTGGGCTCATTATTGAGAAGGCACTTTTGTAAGTCAACACGCAGGTTTGTGGGCTGCAGGAGGTGGAGTGGAGTGGCCTCATGACAACACAGGGTTGACCTCCAATCCTCATTGCTGAGAGAAACCACCACCTAGAAAGACATGTTCCTGAATTAATAAACACACAAATTCAACAAGGACCCATTGAAAATTCTGCTATATCTTTTAAATCTTAGTGACCCACTTCTATATACAGTAGTTGAAAACTTATCTGACACAACCTAGGTGAAAAAGAGGATTCCATAAAATTAAAGCCAAAGATATATTTTGGCATGACTTTTGATTTTATTCAACCATCAAAGGCAAATTATCGATGATACAGCTTTAATAATCCCAAACTATGAACTACGAATTAGTAACCAATTCCAAAATGAACTTTTGGTCAATGGACTGAAATACACTGTACAGTTTCCAGTTCCAATTTGTGGGCTATTTGTGAAATTACTCATCTTAGCTTATTACAATTTATAAAAATTTTGTACAGTTTATGCACAGTTTATTTCTATGAATTACAGGGTGTTCATTCAGCTCTGTGATTATATCTTGTCGTTCATTTCAAGAAAAGCCCTTTTCATGCAATCATTAAAATGAAAATTAATACTGCCAGACTTTTCATCACTGACAAACCCCTCCCTTAAAACTCACCCAAAATTGTTAAGCCAGATAACTAAGTCTTGCTCTTCTTTCTTTGTACCCACAACCTGTTTCACAACTTACCCTTCCTCAGCCTTTTTTCCACCCCATTTCTGTTATACCTCTTAGACAAAAATTATAACATTATAGTTTTGTGTAACAAATCAGCATGAACAATTTCTGCACATAAAAGGGGTTTAGATTACAGCAAGGATGTAACAATGGCATAAGTATAAAATACAACTAACACAAAATGTTTCAGAAGGGTTCTAACAGACTTCTGTTGGGTTATGTCAGATAAAACATGCAGATATTTATATTTTAAAGTACAGTACATTTTCTTCATTTAATATTATATTGTAATACTTATTTTCATCAATAGCTAAAACAAAATATCTTCTTTCAACAAACCAGCTGTATCCTGCCAAAGCAGGGGTGGCCCAAAAAGAAAAACAAAAGTTTCTATTTTTAACTTTAGCAAAATACAGAGGGGATTACTAGCCTCTTGCTCCGGGCATTTTAGTCGCCTCTTATGACACACATGGCTTATGGAGGAAGAATTCTCTTCCACTTCCCCATGGAGATAAGAGGAAATAAACAAGGACAAGAACTAGTAAGAAAAATAGAAGAAAACCCAGAGGGTTCTGTATATATATGCTTGTACATGGGGAGATGGAGGTATTAGGTAGATGGTGAGAATATTTTGAGGAACTTTCAAATATTAAGGAAGAAAGAGGCAGTAATTTCATGCACTGGTCAGGGAGGTATACCATCTTTTAGGAGTGAAGAAGAGCAGAATGTAAGTGTGGGGGAGGTACGTGAGGCATTACGTAGAATGAAAGGGGGTAAAGCAGCTGGAACTGATGGGATCATGACAGAAATGTTAAAAGCAGGGGGGGATATAGTGTTGGAGTGGTTGGTACTTTTGTTTAATAAATGTATGAAAGAGGGGAAGGTACCTAGGGATTGGCGGAATGCATGTATAGTCCCTTTATATAAAGGGAAAGGGGACAAAAGAGAATGTAAAAATTATAGAGGAATAAGTTTACTGAGTATACCAGGAAAAGTGTACGGTAGGGTTATAATTGAAAGAATTAGAGGTAAGACAGAATGTAGGATTGCAGATGAGCAAGGAGGTTTCAGAGTGGGTAGGGGATGTGTAGATCAAGTGTTTACATTGAAGCATATATGTGAACAGTATTTAGATAAAGGTAGGGAAATTTTTAATGCATTTATGGATTTAGAAAAGGCATATGATAGAGTGGATAGAGGAGCAATGTGGCAGATGTTGCAAGTATATGGAATAGGTGATAAGTTATTAAATGCTGTAAAGAGTTTTTATGAGGATAGTGAGGCTCAGGTTAGGGTGTGTAGAAGAGAGGGAGACTACTTCCCAGTAAAAGTAGGTCTTAGACAGGGATGTGTAATGTCACCATGGTTGTTTAATATATTTATAGATGGGGTTGTAAAGGAAGTAAATGCTAGGGTGTTCGGGAGAGGGGTGGGATTAAATTTCGGGGAATCAAATTCAAAATGGGAATTGACACACTTACTTTTTGCTGATGATACTGTGCTTATGGGAGATTCTAAAGAAAAATTGCAAAGGTTAGTGAATGAGTTTGGGAATGTGTGTAAAGGTAGAAAGTTGAAAGTGAACATAGAAAAGAGTAAGGTGATGAGGGTATCAAATGATTTAGATAAAGAAAAATTGGATATCAAATTGGGGAGGAGGAGTATGGAAGAAGTGAATGTTTTCAGATACTTGGGAGTTGACATGTCGGCGGATGGATTTATGAAGGATGAGGTTAATCATAGAATTGATGAGGGAAAAAAGGTGAGTGGTGCATTGAGGTATATGTGGAGTCAAAAAATGCTATCCATGGAGGCAAAGAAGGGAATGTATGAAAGTATAGTAGTACCAACACTCTTATATGGGTGTGAAGCTTGGGTGGTAAATGCAGCAGCGAGGAGACGGTTGGAGGCAGTGGAGATGTCCTGTTTAAGGGCAATGTGTAGTGTAAATATTATGCAGAAAATTCAATGTGTGGAAATTAGGAAAAGGTGTGGAGTTAATAAGAGTATTAGTCAGAGGGCAGAAGAGGGGTTGTTGAGGTGGTTTGGTCATTTAGAGAGATTAGATAAAAGTAGAATGACATGGAAAGCATATAAATCTATAGGGAAAGGAAGGCGGGGTAGGGGTCGTCCTCGAAAGGGTTGGAGAGAGGGGGTAAAGGAGGTTTTGTGGGCAAGGGACTTGGACTTCCAGCAAGCGTGCATGAGCGTGTTAGATAGGAGTGAATGGAGACGAATGGTACTTGGGACCTGACGATCTGTTGGAGTGTGAGCAGGGTAATATTTAGTGAAGGGATTCAGGGAAACCGGTTATTTTCATATAGTCGGACTCGAGTCCTGGAAATGGGAAGTACAATGCCTGCCCTTTAAAGGAGGGGTTTGGGATATTGGCAGTTTGGAGGGATATGTTGTGTATCTTTATATGTGTATGCTTCTAAACTGTTGTATTCTGAGCACCTCTGCAAAAACAGTGATAATGTGTGAGTGTGGTGAAAGTGTTGAATGATGATGAAAGTATTTTCTTTTTGGGGATTTTCTTTCTTTTTTGGGTCACCCTGCCTCGGTGGGAGACGGCCGACTTGTTGAGAGAAAAAAAAAAAAACATGCATGTGTAGTGTGACCTAAATATAACAAGCAAGACATACCTGAAACCTTGCATGTTTATGAGACGAAAAAGATACCAGCAATCCTACTATCATGTAAAACAATTACAGGCTTCCATTTTACACTCACTTAGAAGGACAGTAGTACCTCCCCGGGCAGTTGCTGTCTACCAACTTACTACCTTGGAAAACAAATATCAATCTTTACATTGCAGAATTATGCTCTTCTTCTTTCAACAAACCAGCCATATCCCACCGAAGCAGGGTGGCCAAAAAAGGGGTAAGCGGTGTGTAGACCAAGTGTTTACAGTGAAACATATAGGCGAACAGTGTTTAGACAAGGGTAAAGAGGTTTTTGTGGCATTTATGGGTTTGGAAAAGGCTTATGACAGGGTGGATAGGGGGGCAATGTGGCAGATGTTGCAAATGTATGGAACAGAAGGTAGGTTATTGAAAGCAGTGAAAAGTTTTTACAAGGATAGTGAGGCTGAGGATCGAGTATGTAGAAAAGAGGGCGATTATTTCCCAGTAAAAGTAGTCCTTAGACAAGGATGTGAGATGTCACCATGGTTGATCAATACAGTAGGGCCCCACGTATACGGCAGGTTAGGTTCCAGGCTACTGCCGGAAAGCAGACTTTGCCGGAAAGCACAACTCCATTTTTTCCACTTATAAATGCATATAAATGCCAGGTAACAAGTTTACACTAATATATATTAAGTTAGCAATAGAACTTAGGCATTAAAAAACAATAAACAAGTAAAATACACACACAGCACACTTATTATTTACCTCAAAATATTCGTAGTCTTAACCCTTTGACTGTTTCAGTCGTATATATATACGTCTCACGAGCCACCATTTTTGACGTATATATACTCAAATTCTAGCAGCTTCAAATGAAGCAGGAGAAAGCTGGTAGGCCCACATAGGAGAGAATGAGTCTGTGTGGTCAGTGTGCGCCATATAAAAAAATCCTGCAGCACGCAGTGCATAATGAGAAAAAAAAAACTCCGACCATTTTACTTTTAATAAAAAATGCCGACTTTGTGGTCTATTTTCATATAGTATTTATGGTTATATTCTCATTTTCTTCGTCTCATTTGATAGAATGGGAAACATAGAAATAGCGGTGATACTGGTTGGTTTTACTATTTAAAGAACCTTGAAATGGAGCTCAAAGTAGGGAAATGTTTGATTTTTGCCAATGTTCAAAAGTAAAAAAATTATTTCATTTTCCAATAAATGTCCAAGTAGCCATTCTAATATGCAGTCATGAATGGCTTGACATTATTTATACAATTATTACAACATTGCAGTGGTCTGCATAACAGTAAATCTTTTATTTTTTGTTTGAATAAAAATTCAGAATAGAAAGCAAGAGTAATATCAGATGGGCCTGGAGACATGACTGATGAACATAGAAAATGTTATTTTAGAGCCAAGAATGTCTGCATTGTTCATTCTGGACCCTATTTTGAAATTGTTGTATTTTTTAATTTTTGTGAAATTGGCCAAATTGCAAAAGTCTGACCACATTATTGGGTAGATGAAATCGGTAAATGGGCAGTTTCTTGTACTCAATTGATAGAAAAAGTGGAGTTCTAAAGAAATAGCTGTGAGTTTGGTCAACTGGAACAATGCAATTAGTCGAAAATAGGCTCAAAGTGGGCAAAATCGCCGATTCATAAATATTGCCAAGGCCGCTAACTTCACGAGAGCATAATTCCATCAGTTTCCATCAAATTTCTTTCTTTTGGTGTCATTACAATCGGGAAAAAATTCTCTACCATTTTGTAAGAAAAAACAATGGGGGGGGGATTTTGCGACATCAGGAGACACTCCATGATTTGGGGTTGCGACAGTCAAGGGGTTAATGTAGGGCAAAAGGCGAGTAGCATTTACTATAAGAAGTTAGGTGTGGTAGCCCTCCTGGCCACCCCACCCACACATAATATACTACAACAATGCTTAAATAGTGATAAAATGCATATACAGTACACTCATTACTTACCTTAAAATATTAGTAGTCTTAATGTAGAGTGACAGGTGAAAAGTATTTATTTGTAGAAACTGGAGTGGTAGGTAGGGTAGTGTAAGGAAGCCAGCTTGGCCACCCCACCCACTATGTAGAGTAGGGAAGCCAGTCTGGCCACCCCACCTACTATGTAAACAAACAAAACGATGTGTCTGCTTATGGTTCATAAACATTCATACAAACATCTTACATCATGTACAAGTTGTCTCTACAGTGGTTCAGTGGACTAAATAAAGACCAACACTTCCATTCTCATGTAATTTTTAGAAGGAATGATACTCTGACAAATTATTATTATTATTATTATTATTATTATTATTATTATTATTATTATTATTATTATTATTATTATTATTATTATTACAAATTATTACAAATGATTATTATTACAAGTTATTATTACAAATTATTGCAAATTATAATCATAATAAAAAAGAAGCACTAAACCTACAAGGGTCATGAATTGCCATATATAGAGTGAAGGCATATGAAAGGAACATTTACCTACAGTTCACCCCCCAGTGTTTGACGACAGAAAACGTAATTCTTCTGACATTCCTACACAGCCGCTTTGTAAAAAAATCTCATTTATGTCAATTTTTGTTCTGTGGGTGTATATATAATGTTTATATGCTATGTAATGTGTTTCTTATATAGTTTTGAAGAAAATATCATAGATGGATTAATGAAAATGTCCTTATTAACGTAAAATAAGACATTTAATGTGCCCAAGAGAGATTATTATTACACAGTATTACTATGGCGTCATGAGTAGAGAGACTCTTAGTGATTTTAATGTGTACCTACATGCCAGCACAGTGTGTAAGTATATTTAGGTACAGGTACACATATGTATAATTATCAGAGTACTTATAAAATACGCAATAACTTTAAAACAATTGAAATTTTGTTAAGTTTCCAGACATAATAGATGTGCTCACGGAGAATGTAAACAAACCGGGTGGGGCGCACCATATTTGAAAGACCACTTGCCGTATAGCAAATTTTGGTCATAATTTTGAAATTGCCGTATTAGCGGAATGCCGTAAGGCGAGACGCTGTAAAGTGGGGCCCTACTGTATATTTATAGAAGGGGTTGTAAGAGAAGTGAATGCTCAGGTGTTGGCAAGAGGTGTGGGGTTAAAAGATAAAGAATCTAACACAAAGTGGGAGTTGTCACAGTTGCTCTCTGCTGATGACACTATGCTTTTGGGAGATTCTGAAGAGTTGCAGAGGTTGGTGGATGAGTTTGGTAGGGTATGTAAAAAGAAAAAAATTAAAAGTGAATATAGGAAAGAGTAAGGTTATGAGGATAAAAAATTAGGTAACAAAAGACTGGATATCAGACTGGAGAGAGAGAGAGAGAGAGAGAGTATTATGGAGGTGAATGTATTCTGATATTTAAGAGTGGACATGTTAGTAGATGAGTCTATGAAAGATGAGGCGAATCATAAAATTGATGAGGGAAAAAGGGTGAGTGGTACACTGAAGTCTGTGGAGACAAAGAACTTTGTCCATTGAAGCAAAGAAGGAAATGTATGAGAGTATAGTTATACCAACACTCTTGTACGGGTGTGAAGCATGGGTGGTGAATGTTGCAACAAGGAGAAGGCTAGAGGCAGTGGAGATGCTGTGTCTCAGGGCAATGTGTGGTGTGAATATAATGCAGAAAATTCATAGTTTTGGAAATTAGGAGGAGGTGCAAAATTACCAAAACTATTATCTAGAGGGCTGAGGAGGGGCTGTTGAGGTGGTTGGGACATGTAGAGAGGACAACAAAATAGAATGACTTCGAGTGTATAAATCTGTAGGAGGGAAGGCGGGGTAGAGGATGGCCTAGGAAACGTTGGAAGGAGGGGGTAAAGGAGGTTTTGTGTGGGAGGGGACTGGACTTCCGGCAAGCAAGCATGAGCGTGTTAGATAGGAGCGAGTGGAGACAAATGGTTTTTAGGACTTGACGTGCTGTTGGAGTGTGAGCAGGGTAATATTTATGAAGGGATTCAGGGAAACTGGCAGGCCAGACTCGAGTCCTGGAGATGGGAAGTACAGTGCCTGCACTCTGAAAGAGGGGTGTTAATGTTGCAGTTTTATAACTGTAGGGTAAGTGCACCTCTGGCAAGACAGTGATGGAGTGAATGATTACGAAAGTTCTTTTTTGGGCCACCCTACCTTGGTGGGAAACAGCTGATATGTTAATAAAAAAAATGAGCTACATGATTATCTAAGATGTTCTTACACTACACTTTCTTTGCTGCAGATAAGTGGCTGCCATTAGCTCTTCTTCCAGCCACACCACTTGTTTGCTCATTTACTAGTCCAGGTGCATGCTGAGTAAATTGTCAATGTCTAGGTAACCTGTCAAACAGCCTGCTACTGTATACATGCTTTTCCTCTCCTACCAGCTACTGGGAAAGCAATACTTCTCTCGTCCCAGCACTGGCAGCAGTAGTTTTCTTCACTCTTGTTGTAATATAGACTCACTTCTGTGGTAGAGTTTGTTGGCGAGTCAAGACATATTTGTCCTTTGTGAAACTATGTTCCCAAAGATTTATTTAGAATTAGTGATTTTTGCCACAGTGGTTGCATGTCATGAGAAAAATATGATTCACTTCCAGAGTCTAACTTTCAAACCCATCTCAAACTGATATCTGTGCACTGTTGTAGACAGGATTTCGAAACCTGCTGAACTCATTCACTAATTTGGGAGTTTTGTGACATTTCTGGAAGAAGTGCAATTGCTCTCAGTTAAATGGGTTTTTGTGCATCTTCCTTGCCTGCTGCATTGTACTGTTTACTGCTGTCTAGCAATCAGGTCATTGAATTATTAAAACAAGCTGTGCTTTATGCCTCTTTGATGTTAGAATTTAGCTTATTTAAGGGTGTGGTGGTTTTCTCAGTCATATCCTGTGTTAAGTCTGCCACACACTCTTCATATGCATAAATTACATATTCAATTACTATTAATTACTAAAATATATATATAGGAAAGTTTTGAAAACAGATTAATAGGTTGAGAAAGCCAAGGGAATAAATGGATTTGGCAGTTAAAAACAGAATATGGGAGTTATTAGATGTGGAACTGGGGGTAATGGGAAAATGGTAGGAATATTTTGAGGAACTCCTAAATGTTGCTGAAGAAAAAGAGGCAGTGATTTCAGGAAGGAAAAACATCCTTCAGGAATGAGGAAGAGCCAGATAAGTGATGAGTGTGCATGAGGCAGTGGGCAAAATGAAAGGGAGTAAAGGAGCTGGGACTGATGGGATCATGTCAGAAATGTTAAAAGTAAGTAAGATTATAGTTTGAGTGGTTGGCACTTTTGTTCAATAAATGTATGAAAGAGAGGAAGGTACCTAGGGGCTGGCAATGTGTGCACAGTTCTTTTGTATAAAGGACAGAGGGACAAAAGTGCATATAAAAATTGCAAGAAAATAATCTTGAATATACGTACATACTAGGTATAGCATATGAGAGAGTTATTATTGAAAGAATTAAATGTAAGATGGAGAGCAGGATCACTGATGAACAAGGCAACTTTAGAAAGCATAGGGGATGTGCAGACCAAGTGTTTACTTGGAAGCATACAAGTAAGCAATACTTATAGGTAAAGTTTTTCATTGCTTTCATGGATTTAGGAAAGTCATGAGAGGGTGGATATGGGAGCAATGTGGCAGATGTTGCAAGAACAGTGCCATCTAAGAGTGGCTGTGTGTGGGAGTGTAGCTTAAACAAGTTTACAGGGTTTTCCCCATGCCTTAAGTTATATCTATTCTTAACATCAATTTTGCTAATTAATGAAGTTTCAAGTGCAGTCAAGGTTAGATGGACAGTTTCATTTTTTCTTCAGGCACTTAACTTTCAGTTCTTGGCCACTGATAAAATTAACCAGCTTTGGGTTTTCGTGGATTTTCATCAAAAGCCACAAAGGAAATTTGACACGATTTACTTTGGTCAGCCACTTTTGTCATTTTGGTTGAGACTTGTCTGGCAGGGAACAGATGGGGGAGGAATCAGCCCTCCAGGATGCTAAGGGAAGAAATTGAGTGAAACAAACTATTTACCCATGGTTAACTGTATCCTGCAATTATTTCTGGTTTTCCCATGTTTTCCTTTACCCATGGGACAGGTTATTTATACCTGAAGGTCATGAATATTCACCTCAATCCATTATGGCTACAATGCATCTTGGCTGCAACATCAGGTAGTCGAGTTGGGGCAAGAGCCTTTCTTAACTGTCGTAAAACAATTTGTTTTCACAGTTGTCACGAAATCAAATTTTCAAGTAGCTAAATATTTTTGTAGGCCATTCTAGAAAACTAGTTTGCCTGAAGAACTGAACTGTGGAGCTAACATCTATGCTGCTAACTCTTGCTACCCTTATGTTTCAAATACAGCAACCTCAAATAGGTCTTGAAAAATACCTTAAATTACAAAGAATGCTATCATACAAAAAAAAAAGTAATCAAGCAAATTACAGTGAACCTCAGTTGTTGAACTTAATTTGTTCCAGATGTCAGTTCAACAACCAAAATGGTGGACAATCAAATAAATTTTTCCCATAAAGAATAATGTAAACAGAATTAATCTGTTCCAGACCAAAAATGATACAATAATTTATTAATAATAATGTAATAACTACATAAAACAATGTATAAACTTATACAGCATACAGAAACTGTAAAAATTAATATTAAATGAAAATTTAACTGAAATACTGTACAGAAAATGAAAATTTAACTGACTCTTACCTGTCAGAGGAAAGCTAATGGCAAAATCCTAGCGGCTTCAAATCTTGCAGGAGAAAGCTGGTAGACCTACATGTGAGAGAATGGGTCTGCATGGTCGGTGTAAGCAGTATAAAAAAAAATCCTGCAGCATGTAGTGCACGAGAAAAAAAAACTGACTTTTTGGTTTGAAAGCAACTTTGTGGTGTATTTTTGTATGGTATTTGTGGTTGTATTCTCATTTTCTTGGTCTCATTTGATAGACTAGAAGATATAATACAGAAATAGAGATGATTTTCAATGGTTTAAAAACTAAGTATCTTCAAATTGAGCTCAAAGTAGTGGAAATGTTCCATTTTTGACTATGTTCAAGAGTAAACAAATCACGTCATGTGCCCAATACACGTCAACTGGTGGGTCTAATATGTATTCACGAATGTGCTGGCTGTGGAGAAAATTCTCCATTAGAGGCGGTATTTCTCAGCCCCCTATGCCCTCTGAGGAACTTAGCCCTCTCATAAAGGACTAATGGACTACGACTTCCTCGCATAACAATCAAAATTATACATCTTCTCTACAAGTCTTATTAAAGCTATATACTATGACCTATTAGAATACTCAATTCTCTTGTATTCATTGTAACTCATCTAAAGACCATATGTACTGTTATTGCTTTATTAATCTTAAGTTAGTTTTAAGTTTGACCAAAATGCTCTGCATATAAAGGGGTCTTGGCATGTACACCCTACTACAGCTTCTCCTTACTTAGCGACGTACTTGTTTACCGACAACTCAGACTTACAAAGGGCTCTCTGACCAGTATGCGTACCTAAATAATGTGTATTAGAGCTGATTTCTTCTATTCTGTTTATTACAATATAGTACAGTACACTACTGTATAAACATTTAAAAATATACTAAAAATGTTATAAATGGTTCAAGGGTGACATTAAAGCAATATCAAAGATGTTTGACATAAACCTACTACCATTATAGTATGTTCATCGTATACGGACCCAGTATTAGAAACGGAACTCCGTCGTTAAGCGATGAGAGGCTGTACTGTACTGTATCATTCATGAATGTTTTGATGTGCAAATATATTGTAGGGAAATGTAATAATAGCATTTACTTAGCCTAACAATACTGCTTCCTTAACCCTTTGACTGTCGCAACCCCCAATCCTGAGTTGTCTCCTGGTGTCGCAAAATTTAAAAAAAAAAAAAAAAAAATTGTTTTTTCTTATGAAATGATAATCTTTTCCCGATTGTAATGACACCAAGAAAACGATATTTGATGAAAAACTGATGGAATTATGCTCTCACGAAGTTAGCGACCTCTGCGCTGTTTACAAATCGGCGATTTCGCCCACTTTGAGCCCTATTTTCAGCTAATTCCATTGTTCCAGTCGCCGAAACTCATAGCTATTTCTTTAGAACCCCATTTTTTCTATCGATTGAGTACAAGAAACTGCCCATTTACCGATTTCAACTACCTAATAATGTGGTCAGAAATTTGCAATTTGGCCAGTTTCACGAAAACCAAAAAATAGGACAATTTCAAAATAAGGTCCAGAATGAACAATGCAGACATTCTTGGCTCTAAAATAACATTTTCTTTGCTCATCAGTCATGTCTCCATGCCCCTCTGATATTACTCTTGCTTTCTATTTTGAATTTTTATTCAAACAAAAAAATAGAAGACTTACTATTATGCAGACTACTGCAATACTGTAATAATTGTATAAATAACATCAATCCATTCATGACTGCATATTAGAATGGCTAGTTGGATATTTATTGGACAATGGCATCATTTGTTTACTTTTGAACATTGGCAAAAATCAAACCTTTTCCCTTACTTTGAGCTCCATTTCTAGGTTCTTTTTATAGTAAAATCAATCAAAATCACCTCTATTTCTATAACATGTTTTCCATTCTATCAAATGAGACCAAGAAAACGAGAATACAACCATAAATACTATACGAAAATAGACCACAAAGTCGGCATTTTAATTAAAAAAAAAGGTCGGAGTTTTTTTTTTCTCATTATGCACTGCGTGCTCCAGGATTATTTTTATATGATGCACACTGACCACACAGACCCATTCTCTCACATGTGGGCCTACCAGCTTTCTCCTGCTTGATTTGAAGCCGCTAGAATTTATTTATTTATTTTTTTTATTATCACACTGGCCGATTCCCACCAAGGCAGGGTGGCCCGAAAAAGAAAAACTTTCACCATCATTCACTCCATCACTGTCTTGCCAGAAGGGTGCTTTACACTACAGTTTTTAAACTGCAACATTAACACCCCTCCTTCAGAGTGCAGGCACTGTACTTCCCATCTCCAGGACTCAAGTCCGGCCTGCCGGTTTCCCTGAATCCCTTCATAAATGTTACTTTGCTCACACTCCAACAGCACGTCAAGTATTAAAAACCATTTGTCTCCATTCACTCCTATCAAACACGCTCACGCATGCCTGCTGGAAGTCCAAGCCCCTCGCACACAAAACCTCCTTTACCCCTCCCTCCAACCCTTCCTAGGCCGACCCCTACCCCGCCTTCCTTCCACTACAGACTGATACACTCTTGAAGTCATTCTGTTTCGCTCCATTCTCTCTACATGTCCGAACCACCTCAACAACCCTTCCTCAGCCCTCTGGACAACAGTTTTGGTAATCCCGCACCTCCTCCTAACTTCCAAACTACGAATTCTCTGCATTATATTCACACCACACATTGCCCTCAGACATGACATCTCCACTGCCTCCAGCCTTCTCCTCGCTGCAACATTCATCACCACGCTTCACACCCATATAAGAGCGTTGGTAAAACTATACTCTCATACATTCCCCTCTTTGCCTCCAAGGACAAAGTTCTTTGTCTCCACAGACTCCCAAGTGCACCACTCACTCTTTTTCCCTCATCAATTCTATAATTCACCTCATCTTTCATAGACCCATCCGCTGACACGTCCACTCCAAATATCTGAATATATTCACCTCCTCCATACTCTCTCCCTCCAATCTGATATTCAATCTTTCATCACCTAATCTTTTTGTTATCCTCATAACCTTACTCTTTCCTGTATTCACCTTTAATTTTCTTCTTTTGCACACCCTACCAAATTCATCCACCAATCTCTGCAGCTTCTCTTCAGAATCTCCCAAGAGCACAGTGTCATCAGCAAAGAGCAGCTGTGACAACTCCCACTTTTGTGTGTGATTCTTTATCTTTTAACTCCACGCCTCTTGCCAAGACCCTCGCATTTACTTCTCTTACAACCCCATCTATAAATATTTAAACAACCACGGTGACATCACACATCCTTGTCTAAGGCCTACTTTTACTGGGAAAAAATTTCCCTCTTTCCTACATACTCTAACTTGAGCCTCACTATCCTCGTAAAAACTCTTCACTGCTTTCAGTAACCTACCTCCTACACCATACACTTGCAACATCTGCCACATTGCCCCCCTATCCACCCTGTCATACGCCTTTTCCAAATCCATAAATGCCACAAAGACCTCTTTAGCCTTATCTGAATACTGTTCACTTATATGTTTCACTGTAAACACCTGGTCCACACACCCCCTACCTTTCCTAAAGCCTCCTTGTTCATCTGCTATCCTATTCTCCGTCTTACTCTTAATTCTTTCAATTATAACTCTACCATACACTTTACCAGGTACACTCAACAGACTTATCCCCCTATAATTTTTGCACTCTCTTTTATCCGCTAGAATTTACGAGTATATATACGTCAAACACGGTACCTCATAAGACGTATATATACGGCCGCGACAGTCAAAGGGTTAACCTACTGAACCATGAACAATCATAAAACACACGAAAACGTCGTAAAATATTGTATACAGTGGACCCTCGACCAACGATATTAATTCGTTCCAGAGAGCTTGTCCTTAGTCGAATTTATCGTTAGCTGAATTAATTTTCCCCATAAGAAATAATGGAAATCCAATTCATCCATTCCAAGCAGCCAAAATATTAAAAAAAAAAAAATCATTTTTTTTCATGAAATATACATTTCCCTACAAAGAAAACTATGAGACATGCACAATAACTACATAAATAAATGCTAAAATGACACTTACCTTTATTAAAGAGTATTGATGAATAATGAGACACTTTCTTGAACATTATGGGATTTTCAGAGTGATACATGAGTAAAGGCTTCACTTTGCAATCCCCACTAGCATTGAAACAAAACAAGAGAGTTAGCCTGTCTTTCATAGGCTTGTGTCCTGGGAGTACTTTTTCCTCCTGAGTAATGTAGGTCCTGTCTGGCATTTTCTTCCAGAACAGGTCTGTTTCGTCACAACTGAACACTTGTTGGGGTTGGAATTTTTCAGCTTTGCCATGCCTTCTCACACTGTGTATGCCACTACGATTCTTAAATCTCTCAAACCAATCTTTGCTGGCCTTAAATTCACCAATATGAGCACTAGTTCCAGGCATTTTTTCCTGTTCACCTGGGTGTTAGTCGACTGGTGTGGGTCGCATCCTGGGGGACAAGATTAAGGACCCCAATAGAAATAAGTTGGTTGGTTGAGGGTCCACTGTATATGCGTGGAACCATCCGCCCTGGCTTGTAAACAATGGCACACTAGCTGAAGGCAGGGCAGCTGAGGCACTCAGGCTGGACGGACAGGCCGATGTGTTTGGGACGAATGTTGTTACCAGAGTTTTTCACCGTTGGTCGAGCTAACATTTTTACAAAAAAACGCATCATTAGGCGATTTTACCGTTAAACGATGCCAGCGTTGACCAAGGGTCCACTGTATACATGTTATGGTTTAATAAACAGTGAACAAACAAAACACACACAACACGTAAGGTTAGGCAGACGAACTCTGATGACTTGTAATGATGATCACAATGACAATGATGATGGTGATGATAGTCAGCCATGCAGTTACTGATGACAGCTGAATGGAGGTGATTATATGGAGTGTAACTGCACAGCATGATGAGTCTGGTGAGTGGATTCTAACTCTTCACTGCATCGGACTTTCACAGCCTTGAACCCTGGTGCACTCCTCTCCTCCTTGGCGATGAAGGTCCTGGCAGGCATCATCTTCCAATACAGGGATGTTTCATCCATATTCCACACCTGCTCAGGCCTATATCCCTTCTCATCAATGATTTTTTTCAAAGCGCCAGGGAATGCAGCTGCTGAAATGTGACCTGCTGAACCTGAGTCTCCACTCATCTTCAGGTTGTGCAAGGAGAACCGTCTCTTAAATTTATCAAACCATCCTTTACTTGCTAGGAAGTCAGGATGAGTGATGGTAGGGCATCCTGGTTCTGCACTGGTGTTAGCCTCATCACTAGCCAACGTATTATACAAAGGCTTTCCCTTTGCACGAATCGCATTGCTGTCTATGGGATTTCATTTTCTTTTTGGTCTGAAATCCACACAAATACTACTGATTCCATCTTAGACATCACACTGTTCCTTACTTGTGACACTTGCTTGGTTGAGGGAGGAGCAGTAGACGCTAGTGCCACCCTTATCTTTGCCTCATTTTTCTTGACAGAGAGCACTGTGCTTTCATTTACATTAAATAATTTTCCAAAGGCAGAATTGCTCAAATAACCTCCCCTACACTTGTCCAGCAATTTCACCTTCTCCAGATTCATGACTTCCTTTGAGCACGTACGGATTGGCTCATCAATAGCAGCTGCTGCTCGCTTGGGGGCCATACTTGCACCACCACACAAACACACGTGTACTGTCGGACACAAACAGTAACTGGACACAATCGACGCAAACAGTAACTGGACAATGAGTGAGTGGTGGACTGGCGGGCTGTTGGCTGAGGGGGGTAAGGGGAGGGGTAGTAGGGATGTGGCGGGAAGCGTTTTTCCATACTTTTTCCCCCCATTTGTTCAGTAAATATGATTGAGTGGCTGAGCATTCATGAATGTTCGAAGCTCACGAAAGTGGAACTCGCAAAAGTGGAGGGCTAACTATAAATTATTATTACTATCATTATTATTACAATTATTACTGATGATGGTGCGAGGAATTTATGATCGTGAAAGTGTTGAATGGTGATGAAAGTTTCTTTTTTTGGGGGGATTTTCTTTCTTTTTTGGGTCACCCTGCCTCAGTGGGAAACTGCCAACCTTAAAAAAAAAAAAAAAAAAAAAAAAAAAAAAAAAAAAAAAGATTATGTGCCACAGCATCTCCAGACACGCCCTCTCCTTGCTAGAATTTCTGATCAACTACACAACGAGGGTTAAACAAGAGTAATTACTTTTTTCCCCACAGCAGGAAAATTAAGAGAAAACCTGTGCCCCACAAGTCAGGGACATTATGACTTCTAGCCTACAGCTAAATACAGTAACAAGACACCTACCCTCTTGTGTTAAACACTGTTGCAATATGTAGCAAGGAAGGTATATAAAGTTGAGTTCAGCATTTCCTTTATGCAGAAAACGTACGAGAGCAGGGCAGTGCCACCTTATAATTAAAAGACAAAGACAGTAGTGACCAGTGCATTCTTGACTTGTTCATTCTGACAATCTCAGGGAACTAGGAAAGTTAGACTAGTTCCCTTATACGAGTCAGAAAATTCACGGTAGAACAAATCACATAGTGTTTATAGTCTCTGTGTGACTTTCTTGACTGAACATTGCGAATGCTGAAATATACAGTGTTATTTAGTGTTCTCCCTGCTGTGGATAATTCCATGAAACTATGAACAAATAATGGTCCTGCATGACGTAGCGTGCAAGGTATTGCAAGTGATTGCAACAAACATTCCTGATGTTTGTGGCTAACTAAAGTGCAACATTCCCCCAAAACACACTGTTGGTCTTCAGTTAAGTCCTCAATATTGGCCTCATGTCAACACCCAAGACAAGACTCCATCTACGAGTCAGGTAGGTTTTATTCCCCTTTCATAACCTAAACACAGCAGTGTTTAGGTTATGTGAGAAGAATATTGCCAACCTCAGAGACAGTTTTTAGCAAACCATCCACAATAACACAGTGAGTAACACTATGCATTTCAGATATTTGTGAAATGTTGGATATACACTCCTTTTGGGAAAATTGTAAGGTCTAACTCACTACTCAATAACCTATGTGGACACTGCTACAGCAACCCAAAGGTGTTTCCAGGGAGCGGCTGCTGGAAATCGCGCTGTTAAAAGGTAAGTACCGCTTGTCATACGTTTGTTTCATGCAGGATAGTGTACTTATCTAACCTGTTCCTCCACATTGATATTATTTATACAATTATGTAGTAGTTTGCATAACAGAAAGTCTTCTAATTATTGCGTGAATAAAAATTCAAAATGGAAAACAAGTGTAATATAAGACGGACCTGGAGATGTAACTAATGAACAGATAAATGTCATTTTAGTGCCAGGAATCTCTGCACTGCTTATGCTGAACCCTATTTTGAAACTGGTCTTTCTTGAATTTTGTGTGAAATTGGCCAAATTAATAATTAAAGATCACTTTATTGGGTAGCTGCAATAGGTAAATGCCCAGTTTCTTGTACTCAATTGATAGGATAAAAGGAGTTCTAGCGAAATAGCTATGACTTTGGTCGACTGGAACAATGGAATTAGCACAAAATAGGCCTCAAAAGTGGGTGAAATCACTGTGTAAATAGCACGAGACTGCTAACTTCGAGATAGCATAATTCTGAAAGTTTTCTATCAAATTTTATACTTTTGGTTTCATCATCATAAGATGCACAGCAAGAGCTCAAGGGATGTTTACAGCACACACATTAGTTGCTATATTGACTGAAACCCACACTGTGGACTGTCTGGTGATCACGTGATCCGAGCATTGTCGGTCAACAACCAAGACCACGTACAAAAACCAAATCGAACAAATCAGATCGAAAACCAAAGTGTTTGACAACTAGTCCATTCGACAACAGAGGTTCCACTGTATTTGATAAAAATGGTTACTGGAGAGGTAGCTCAAAAGCCTTGTTTACTGTACCTGGATATCAACAAGCTCAATCGTAAAGTGGTCATAGGAAGATGACCTGACTGCTTCCATGACCTCTTCCTGAGAGTGTCCAAGGGACACTAGGTCAGCTACAGCAGGGGTGTCCTTAGCTCGGGGAATACTCTTCATCAGCATGCTACCCAAAGTCACAACAAGAGCTGAGCAGTCTCTGAAATTTATTAAGAATTACACAATCATAAATCTGCTCATTCCAATTACAGCTGACCATAGATTAACATGGGTTTCTTTACCACGTTTTCTCCATTACACTATTGCAAAACTCCAGCATATTTCAGACTAACATTTTGTAAAATTCAACTAACACAGTACCACATCCGGGGGAAAAAAATGGAGTGCTGAGAGCTGCACCATGGGATTTCAGAACTGTGTTTGTGATTAACCCTTAAACTGTCCAAATCTAGATCTACGGCCATGTGCGGGGGGCTCCGAACCTAGATCTACTTTCTTTTACATGCTTTCAAACAGGGAAAAATCAAGGTCGAAGCACTACGCATGTGAACGTAGATCTACGTTTGGACTGTTTAAGGGTTAACTTTGTTGATTCTTGCATACCAGTCAATACATGAAATGTTTACATATGATGCTATGTATGATAATTTATTTAATTGTATGTGTATGTTTACCCGAATAAACTACTGACTTGCTGACTTGACTGACTTATTATACTGACTGG
The DNA here is from genome assembly GCF_026875155.1 of Cherax quadricarinatus. Classification (NCBI taxonomy): domain Eukaryota; kingdom Metazoa; phylum Arthropoda; class Malacostraca; order Decapoda; family Parastacidae; genus Cherax; species Cherax quadricarinatus. The sequence goes on along the minus strand of NC_069404.1, from coordinate 97,237,393 downwards.
ACTAAGTGACATACTGATCTACTGACTGACATACTGACTTGACTTACCAACTGCACTAACCTGAATGACTTACCAACTGACTCGACTGACTGTTTTGACTTACTGACTTGACTCGACTCACTCAGTTGACTGTACCAACTTTGACTACCATCCACCTCAGTCCAGTAGGGATACAGCATGTCTCTCCACCCCCTTCACAATCTTCTTCACCAATAACTACAATTTAATTTGAGAAATATTTCTGTTGCATTTGTAGCCTTATACAGTAGAAAAACTTTAGACATAACGACAATGAACAAAAATTTACATTATCATTATGGCGCCCCAAGGCCCGGTGGCTAAAGCTCTCACTTCACACGGTGAGGGTCTGGGTTCAATTCTCAGCAAGGATAGAAACACTGGGCGTGTTCCTTTACACCAGTTGTCTATGTTCCCCATCAGTAAAATGGGTACCTGGACGTTAGTTGACTAGCGTTGGTCGCATCCTGTGACAAAACTGACCTAATTTGCCCGAAAAGCTCTGCATAAGAAGCGGCTTTGTACATAGTAGTATGTCATTGATGTCAGCTAGGCCTGTGTACCATGCACACGTACTTGTAGAAATCATATATATTATTATTATTATTATTATATATTACTACATTATTTCTATTTTTGTAATACTGTAGACCTAAAAAAATCATTGTTTAGCATTTTTGGGGGTCCCAGGAACATTACCCTATTTTTCCCACGAGTTCTTCAGTTGCTTTAACATGGATTCGTCTAACACTGCATTTTCAGGAACCTAACTACCATGGTAATCAACGGTCTACTGTAGAGAACAGAGTGCATAAATTTCTTTTTTATGAACAAAGTGATTATAGGAGAGAAAAATTTCTTGCAACCAAGCTCAACAACAATTAACCATCTCAGACCACTAATTACCCAACAAAAGGCTGCAGTTAGAATGATAACAAATTCTCACTACAGACAGCACACTCCACCAATATTCAAAACACTCAACCTACTCACCATACAAAACATCCATACTTATTACTGCACCTATTACATACATAGAACACTTAACTCTGATATTAACCCTCCCCTCAAACATCTCCTTGCCAACCTCAACAGAACACATGACCATAACACAAGGCACAGATCAACTCTTTGATGTTCCTCGTGTCCATCTCACGCTATGCAAAAACCAATGCACATAAAAGGCCCTAAAATCTGGAATTCATACCTGTAAATATAAAAGAAACACTACCTGTTTATAAATTCAAGTCTCTTCTCAAAGATCACTTACTCACTCAAAACCAAATAAATACTCAATAACTGAACCTTATAAATTGTATATCCTATATGTTACTCACAATTATATCACACAAATGTTAAACCTAGGGCCCAATCTAACTTTGTTATTTTTTTAAATACACTACCTAACAGAATACTCCATTTGACTGAATGTACAGCAATGCATGCAACCATATGACCTGTCTTTGTAATACTCATTTGTGCTTTATAGTTATCTGTTTACAATAATGTCTTATCACTGATTTCATCATTGCTTAGTTAATCTTAAGTTAATTTTAAGCCAGCCCGTAATGCTATGCATATAAGTGGCTTTGGCATGCTGCTCTTACCTGTATTTTTTGTAACTCTGTATGTATGCTTAAATTACTAAATAAATAAATAAATAAATATAACAAAATACTATCATATTTTATCAAATTGCCTGCATTTAAGTAAATACACACAAATTTTGTTTCACTCTTATCTAACTAATCATTCTAATAGATTCTCTCTACTTACTTTCTGCTTTTCTGATAAGAAAATGAATTAAACATTTTGGGGATTCACTGTATAAAAATCCCTCCATTTCAGCAATCTACCAAGATGGCTTTAATTCATTATTTTTAATTTAAAATGCAAAATTCATCTTTGTACACAATACAAGCACAAATGGTGGAATCTTTAATGAGAACCTAAAATGTGCATTAAACATCTGTGATCCGGGACTTCCATTTGCTCAGTTGATATCCTTGAGAAAGTTAAAGCCAGAGTGCAATATGTGGTTGACTGTTTTGTAGTAGCTTGACATGCATCTTTAGATTATTTACAAGTTTGAATCAGACAGGGAACCTAAATTAGTTTCCTTAATTTTCAGTATATATGGTATGCATAATTATCAACATTATTCTGTGCACAAGGCTCTGCTGAAGCTAAGAGGTCCAGCTGTTACTAGTTTAGACTGTGGATCACAATATGCCTGCTGTTTTGTCAACAAGTTGCAGAGAGGAAGCAGGCCATTAAAATGGCTTTTCTTTATGTATTAGCAACTTGCATTTTTTTAAGTGTTCAGCAAGATTTATACAATCCAAACTGTTAAAGATAACAATGCAATGCTATAACTGACAAGTAAGGTAACTTTTCTCCCAGTTCCATCAGAGCTACTTTCATTTCTTAACTTTAATACTAAAAATTATATTTTATTTTAAAAACTTTCCAGGCAGTCTTACCTCCTACGGAATATGTACATTCAAATTCCAAGTTTATTCTCTATAAGGATTACAATGCTGAGTTTACAGAATTTGGTTATTGTGTGGTTTACATGTAGTAAAATAATGATTACAGAGTGTAGCACTAGAACACCTAGCATGGCTAGGCATTTCGGGCAGACTTAGTTTAATTCTTAATTTTAAAATATTACAAATTATAAGGTAAGTTGGTATTATGGCTAAGTGACTAAATACTAGTTTGTGAGTTTAGCAATGTGAATGCTTTTGTTTTGGCACAGTACGTAGTTTCAGTATTGGAGTATCATAGGATTCATTATTTTAAGACTGAGATTAATATTTCTGTTTATGGTCAAATGGGTGAGTGAGTGTAAGTGTGAACCACCAGGTGGTATTCGTGTAGTTAGTTGACGGGGTGTATCAGGGAGATAAGATGTTTTCTAATGGTAGTTTTGAAGGTGATGAATGTGTCTGCAGTTCTAGAGTCTTCCCAGCAGTTGACAAACAATTTTAAACGAGATCTTAGGATGAATATTAATACACTAATTAGAAATTTTAGCCAACTTGAATTTGACCATCATACAGCAGGGCCCCACTTATATGACAGGTTAGGTTCCAGGCTACCACCAGAAAGCGGACATTGCCAGAAAGCAGAACATCATTGTTTCCACATATAAACGATATAAATGCCCGATAGCAAGTTTACACTAACAAAGTAAGTTAGCAATAGAACTAGGCAGTAAAATCAATAAAAAGTAAAATACACAAATGTACACTCATTACTTACCTTAAAATATTTGTAGTCTTAATGTAGGGGTGAGAGGTGAGCAGTATTTACTGCAAGAGGTCACGTGTGGTAGGTATGGCCCCTCCCCCCACACATAATATACATTTAAAGCGCCCTAGAGTGACAGAATACTTATACAGTCTCTCCTCACTTACCTAAGTACTCGCTTACCGACAACTCAGAGTTACAACAGGCTCTCCGACGAGTCGGCATTGTATGCCACACGAGAACTTGGGTCATGGAAACAAGCAGTGCAGCATTTCAGCATAAAGCAACTCGATCGCCTTCCTACAACCACTCAGTACACTAGCTTTCACAGTCTCCAAGACTACATATTTGTACTCTATTGTGCATCCCATAGATAGAAGTGCAGCAGCACTTGGAAGAGAAAAAACAGGAGGAAAATGGAAGAATTACAAGAGTATTTCACTGCAGAGAGGTTAGCTGGTGTGTTCATCTGTGTGTTTACATTCTCTTTGTCTCCCATGGCATCTTATGAAATGATTAAACTCGATGAACAAGGTATGTCGATGGTAATAATACAGATTGGCCATCAATAATCTGGTTCCATCAGTAATCTGGCACTAATTTCAGCTAGCATAATTTCAAATTTCCGGGGTCACAACACCAACCTGCCACTACTGTTTGGTGGTGTTACTTTCTACGTAAGTCATTCCAATTTCTTTTACTCCATTTGTTATAACCTGCTCACTTTTAGCCCTAGCCATAGTTCCAATGAATCAAAGAAATGCTTCTCGTTGTGTAAAGCACATACACTGTACATTGTCCATAAAAGATAAGTGGCTTTGAAGCCACTGTCAGTCGCCATGAGCTGAGCTCACTCAGGTAAGCTGTGACCAGTAAATTTGGACCTATGTATGAGAGAATAGGTCTGTGTGGTAAGTGTGCACTATATAAAAAATCCTGATAGAAGAGAAAATATATTACAGAAACATATATAATTTTGATTGGTTTCATGCTAGAAAGTACCTCAAAATTGAGCTCAAAGTAGCAGAAATGTTCGATTTTTTCTGACATTCGAGAGTAAACAAATAATGTCACCGTCTAATACACGTCTAATTGGCTGGTCTAATACACAGTCATGAATGGGTTGACATTATTTACAAAATTACAATAATGCAATAGTCTGCATAGCATTAAATCTTCTATTTTTTGCATGAATAAAACTTAAAAATGGAAAACGAGCATAATATAAGAGGGGCCTGGAGATGTGACTAATGAACAGAGAAAATGTTATTTTAATGCAAGGAATGTCTGCAATGTTTATTCTGGACCCTATTTTGAAAATGATATCTACTGAATTTGTGTGAAATTGGCCAAATCAGCAATTTCTGACCACTTTACTGGATAGTTGACATAAGTAAATGGGTAGTTTCTTGTACTCAATCAACAGATAGAAGGAATATTAGTAAAAGAGCAATGAGTTTGGTAGACTCGAACAATGGAATGAGCTAAAAACAGAGTTAAAGTGGCGGAAATTACCAATGCATAAATACTGCCGTTGGGTTAAGTGTATTCTAATATAGCCACTCTGTAATCTGGTAAAATCACTCATCTTTTCACCCTATAGGTCCCAATGATGCCGGATTAATGATGGCCAACCTGTACTAATAATTAAATTGACAATTATAATAATAATAATAATAATAATAATAATAATAATAACAATAACGATCACTTCAGAGCAATTTAACCCTTCCAGGGTCCGTCCCATAGATCTACGGCTTTACGTTCAGGGTCCAAACCATAGATCTACTCCAAAATTCTAGCAGCGTCAAATTTAGCGCGAGAAGGCTGGTAGGCCTACATCTGAAAGAATGGGTCTGGGTGGTCAGTGTGCACACCATAGAAAAAATCTGGACACCCACATGGCATTGTGGGAATGCCGGCAAAGTAGCTTTGTTCATCGTGCATGGCGGCAAGGAAGCTCTCACTCCCCAAGCGAATTTTGACTCTCCTCTTCACAACTTACAGTTCTAAGACTGATGGAAGTGGAGCTGAAGACAAATTCTATGGTTTTGAACCATATGGTAAGATGGTACCATATGGTACGATGGTACCATATGGTACAATGGTGCTACGTCATACAATGGTATCATATGGTACAATGGTATCATATGGTACCATATGGTACAATGATACCATATAGTACATTGTACCATATGGTACACTATATCAAATGGTACAGGGACCCTAATGGAAATAAGTGACTTTTTTGGGTTATCCTAGGTTCTCCAAAACATATGCTGCTAAGTATGATATGCTATGTAACTTTGTGTATAATTAAATAAACTTACTTATGATGCCACATGCACTTAACCCTTTGACTGTCGAAGGGCCCAATCCTGAAGTTGCTCCTGGCGTCGCAAAATATTCGAAAAAAAAAAAAAATTTTTTTTCTTATGAAAATGTTAAGATTATTTTTCTGATTGTTTTAGTCCCAAAAAAAAAATTTTCCCATCAGTACTTACGAGATATAGAGGCATGAAGTTTGCAGAAAATGAGCCGCGTATGGCAACAGCGGCGACTGCGCTCACCCGGTAAACTTTGGTTTACTTGTATTTGAAGGTTTGTTGTTTTTTTCACTATTTTATTTTTTTACATAACTTATGTGGCGTGTGAGACCAAAGTAAGGTGCAATGTACATATATACACTCGTTGTATACAACACAATAAGCACCCAAACATAATTATCAATATATTGTTTACAAAACTTGTTTACAAAAACAAACAATACAAAAAATTTTTATTACTATTGTTCTATAATATATATACCAATATACAGTCACTGAACATACTCCTAGAAGTTCTGCAGCTTGTGGAACTCTGTGAAACATGGTGTCATACACAGTGGTGTTTTACACTCTTACACATAAAACATGGTGTCATACACAGTGGTGTTTTACACTCTTACACATAAAACATGGTGTCATACACAGTGGTGTTTTACACTCTCACACATAAAACATGGTGTCATACACAATGGTGTTTTACACTCCTCACACATAAAACATGGTGTCATACACAATGGTGTTTTACACTCTCACACACAAAATCAGTGTGTGTGCATTTTTGTTGAATTTTTTTTATGTGCAAAGACAAAACACCTCGTCTGAGCAGTTTTCTTCAAAGTATTAGCAGGCAGTTGTGTTATGCAGTTATCCTAGGTAAATGGTAGTGTGTCATCATTCCTTCCTAATTTCCTTCATTCCTTTCCTTCCTGGAGGCTACCTGGAGGGCATTCCACCTCTCTTCCTACATTCCTTCATCTGTCCTTCATTACTTTTTTCCCTTCCTTTCATCTAGTCCTTCCTTCATTCCTGCCTTCCCTTCTTGCTTCTGGTTTCTATAATATATATACACATATATAGTCACTAGATACTTTCATAAAACTGCTATTATCACCCTTCAGCAAGCTTGTCTTGTGTGCGAGTGTGTGGCTTATAATTGTTTTGAGTCAGGAGTGGGCAGCTGTCAAAATGACATATTGTCTCATTAGTCACTGCCCCTACCGCCTGTCAAAACAATGGGGTCGGATGCTGCTTCCCCCTCCATTCTATCTAATTATCTTTCTCCCTCATTCTATCTCTTTCAATCTGTCTCTCTTTCTCTCTCTCTCTGTCTATCTCTGTCTCACAGGTACACATAAATACAACTATACATAGTGTAAATTACCTAGGATAACCCAAAAAATCCAGACAAAGTGCTATACTCTGCTTGAAGATGTGAGTAAAGGTGATGATGACACAGTCTTGTGGCTCTCTCTGAGACAGAGCTAGACGGATAGACAGGGAGTTTGGCAGACAGACAAATAGACAGACAGACAAATGTTCCTCCTGTTGTTGTTCTTCTTCTTCCTCTTCTTCCTTCTTCTTCTCTTCTTCCTCTTCTTCCTCTTCTTCTTCTTCCTCTTCTTCTTCCTCTTCTTCTTCTTCCTCTTCTTCTTCCTCTTCTTCTTCTTCCTCTCTTCTTCCTCTTCTTCCTCTTCCTCTCTTCTTCCTCTTCTTCTTCTTCCTCTCTTCTCTTCCTCTTCTTCTTCCTCTTCTTCTTCTCCTCTTCTCTTCTTCCTCTTCTTCTTCTTTCCTCTTCCTCTTCTTCCTCTTCCCTCTTCCTCTTCCTCTTCCTCTTCCTCTTCCCTCTTCTCCTCTTCCTTCTTCTTCCTCTTCCTCTTCTCCTCTTCCTCTTCTCCTCTTCCTCTTCCTCTTCTTCCTCTCTTCCTCTTCTCTTCTCCTCTTCCTCTTCCTCCTCTTCCTCTTCCTCCTCTTCCTCTTCCTCTCTCCTCTTTCCTCCTCCGCCTCCTCTTCCTTCCTCCTCTTCCGCTCCTCTTCCTCTTCCCCTTCCTCCTCCTCTTCCGCCTCCTCTTCCGCCTCCTCTTTCCGCCTCCTCCTTCCGCCTCCTCTTCCGCCTTCCTCTTCCGCCTCCCTCTTCCGCCTCCTCTTCCGCCTCCTCTTTTCCGCCTCCTCTTCTCCCTCCTCTTCCGCCTCCTCTTTCCTCCTCCTCTTTCCTCCTCCTCTTCCTCCTCCTCTTCCTCCTCCTCTTCCTCCTCCTCTTCCTCCTCCTCTTCCTCCTCCTCTTCCTCCTCCTCTTCCCCTCTCCCTCTCCTCCTCCTCCCTCCTCCTCCTTCCTCCTCCTCTTCCTCCCCCTCCTCTTTCCTCCTCCTCTACTCCTCTCCTCCTCCTCTTCCTCCTCCTCTTTCCTTCCTCCTCCTCTCCTTCCTACCTCCTCCCTCCTCCTTCCTCCTCCTCTCCTCCTCCTCTCCTCCTCCTACCCCCCTGGCTCTTGCAGATGGACAGCTGCCCCCCTTCCCTCCACCCTCTTACGCTTCATCAAAGGTCAGCTCTTATCGATGTTATCTCCCCTTATCTTGTCACTGTCATGGGGTGAACTGTTTTCATGCCTCAAGGGAACATATTATTATTATAGGTATTAGGTATTAGGTATTCTTCTTCTTCTTCTTCTTCTTCTTCCCTCCTCCTTCCATCTTCCTCCTCCTTCCATCTTCCTCCTCCTTCCACCTTTCCTCCTCCCTCCCTCCTTCCTCCTCCCTCCCTCCTTCCTCCTCCCTCCCCTCCTTCCTCCCTCCTCCCTCCCTCCTTCCTCTCCCTCCCTCCTTCCCTCCCCTCCCTCCTTCTTCCCCCTCCCTCCTTCCTCCTCCCCCTCCTCCTCCCTCCCTCCACTCCTCCCTTCCCTTCTTCCTCCTCCCTCCTCCTCCTCCCCTCCTTCCTCCCTCCTCCTTCCTTCCTCTTCCTCCTTCCTTCCTCTTCCTCCTCTTCTTCCTCCTCCTCTTCTTCCTCCTCCTCTTCTTCCTCCTCCTCTTCCTTCCTCCTCCTCTTCCTCCTCCTCCTCCTCCTCCATTGCTTTTGGTCTCAAACTCCTTGAAATCATGAAATTGATCTTCATTGACACTTCCATCCTGTTTGAGCATCACTTGGGAAGAGAAGAGTCCCAGATTTGAAGGGAAGTCACATATGTCTTACCGCTAGACATGCTGAAAAAGGACGACTGAAATGGTATTCTCACAATGCACCACTGGCTCCCCGATTTTTTTTATATGGTGCACATTGACCATGGAGACCCATTCTCTCACATGTGGGCCTACCAGCTTTCTCCTGCTTGATTTGAAGCCGCTAGAATTTATGCGTATCAAACACGGTATCTCCTATGACGCGTATCAAACACGGTATCTCCTATGACGTACATATACGACCGCGACAGTCAAAGGGTTAAGTAAGTTTATTCAGGTGTACAGAAATACAATTACATAGATTATCATACATAGCAGCATATGTATAAAATCCTAGGATAACCCAAGAAAGTCAGGGTGACTTATTTCCATAGTTATCACTGTATCTGTACCATATGGTGTCCTGTACTGTATGGTACCCTGTACCATATGGTACCCTGTGCCATATGGTACCCTGTGCCATATGGTACCCTGTGCCATATGGTACCCTGTGCCATATGCTACCTTGTACCATATGGTACCCTGCACCATATGTTATCCTGTACTGTATGGTACCTTATACCATATAGTACAATGTACCATATGGTACCCTGTAACATATGATACCATGTACCATATGGTTAATAGGTAACAAAAAAAGGCACAATACCGTGACTGGAACGATACACAAATAACCTGCACATAAAAGAGAAGCTTACGACGACGTTTTGGTCCGACTTGGACCATTTACAAAGTCACACTAACCACAAGTGGAGCAGGACGGCTATATATAGTCAGGAAGAGGTGGTGGTGGTGGTAGTAGTAGTACAAGAATGGTATATAATACTGACAATATGAAATTTAACCCTTTGACTGTCGCGGTCGTATATATATGTTTTACGAGGTGCCGTGTTTGACGTATATACAGTGGACCCCCGCTTAACGATCACCTCCAAATGCGACCAATTATGTAAGTGTATTTATGTAAGTGCGTTTGTACGTGTATGTTTGGGGGTCTGAAATGGACTAATCTACTTCACAATATTCCTTATGGGAAAAAATTCGGTCAGTACTGGCACCTGAACATACTACTGGAATGAAAAAAGTTCGTTAACCGGGGGTCCACTGTATACTCATAAATTCTAGCGGCTTCAAATCAAGCAGGAGAAAGCTGGTAGGCCCACATGTGAGAGAATGGGTCTGTGTGGTCAGTGTGCACCATATAAAAAAAATCCTGGAGCACGCAGTGCATAATGAGAAAAAAAAAACTCCGACCGTTTTTTTTAATTAAAATGCCGACTTTGTGGTCTATTTTCGTATAGTATTTATGGTTGTATTCTCGTTTTCTTGGTCTCATTTGATAGAATGGAAAACGTATTACAGAAATAGAGGTGATATTGATTGATTTTACTATAAAAAGAACCTAGAAATGGAGCTCAAAGTAGGGGAAATGTTTGATTTTTGCCAATGTTCAAAAGTAAACAAATGATGCCATTGTCCAATAAATGTCCAACTAGCCATTCTAATATGCAGTCATGAATGGGTTGATGTTATTTATACAGTTATTACAGCATTGCAGTAGTCTGCATAATAGTAAATCTAATATTTTTTGTTTGAATAAAAATTCAAAATAGAAAGCAAGAGTAATATCAGAAGGGCCTGGAGACGTGACTGATGAACAAAGAAAACGTTATTTTAGAGCCAGGAATGTCTGCATTGTTCATTCTGGACCTTATATTGAAATTGTCATATTTTTGAGTTTTCGTGAAATTGGCCAAATTGCAAATTTCTGACCACATTATTAGGTAGTTGAAATCAGTAAATGGGCAGTTTCTTGTATTCAATCGATAGAAAAAATGAAGTTCTAAAGAAATAGCTATGAGTTTGGGTGACTGGAACAATGGAATTAGCCGAAAATAGGGCTCAAAGTGGGCGAAATCGCCGATTTGTAAACAGCGCCGAGGTCGCTAACTTCGCGAGAGCATAATTCCGTCAGTTTTCCATCAAATTTCGTTTTTTTTGGTGTCATTACAATCGGGAAAAGATTCTCTATCATTTCATAAGACAAAATAATTTTTTTTTTTTAAATTTTGCGACACCAGGAGACACCTCAGGATTGGGGGTTGCGACAGTCAAAGGGTTAAGACACATGCGCAACACCCGGACATCTCTATCGTAGACGCTTCGCCATCCAGCCAGCCACTGGATGGCGTAATGTCCACAACATAGACACCCAGACGCCGCATGTGTGTCTTAATTTCATCAGTGGTAGTAGTAGTAGTGGTAGTAGTGGTAGTAGTGGTAGTAGTAGTAGTAGTAGTAGAAGAGGTAGTAGTAGTGGTAGAAGTGCGGCGTCTGGGTGTCTTTGTTGTGGACGTTTCGCCATCCAGTGGCTGGCTGGATGGCGAAGCATCTACGATAGAGATGTCCGGGTGTTGCGCATGTGTCTTAATTTCATCTTGTCGGTATTATATACCATTCTTGTACTAATACTACTACTACCACCACCTCTTCCTGCCTATATATAGCCGTCCTGCTCCACTTCTGGTTAGTGTGACTTTGTAAATGGTCCAAGTCGGACCGAAACGTCGTCGTAAGCTTCTCTCTTATGTGAGGGTTATTTGTGTATGGTTAATAGGTGTTGGTGGCATGAGACACCAGCCAAGACTGAGCGAGTGGCGATGCAAGCTAGCTACTGACTCCGCAGTTTCCGCAGTTTCCGAGACAAAGTGCTTTGTCATTCACCTCAAGGAACACGTCAAGTTCCTGTACACTTGTAAATATATAATAGAACATTACTAATATACAACATTTTTGCATATTTTTGTTGTAAACAACTATTGTAAACAAAATAATGAAAATATTAGTGTTTATTGTGTTCCATACAACAGTACCATATGGTATTGTACTGCATGGTACAATGTACCATATGGTACCATTGCATCATATGGTACCATTGTATATGGTACCATTGAATCATATGGTACCATTGTACCAAATAGTGTCAATGTACCATATGGTACCATTGTATCATATGGTACCATTGTATCATATGGTACCATTGAATCATATGGTACCATTGAATCATATGGCACCATTGTACCATATGGTACTATATGGTACCGTTGTATTCAACACAAAAACTGCACTAATATTTTCATCATTTTGTTTACAATAAACTTGTAAACAAGTTTTGTAAGCAATATAATGATAAACAAATTAGTGCAGTTATTGTGTTGAATACAATGAGTGTACACTTATACAATATACATTATATTGGTCTCACAGGCCACAAATGTTATTAGAAAAAGAAAAAAATAGAAAAGAAAAAAGTAAAAAAAAAAACAAAATAAAAAAAATGGGATTTTGCGGAAGTCACTGATGTTGCTGCCACCCGGTCATTTTGGGTCAACTTCCCACCGCTGTATCTCGGTAAGTACTGATCAGAAAACTTTTTTTTTTTTATCTTATTACCTTCACAAAAATATACTCTAATTCTCTAAGAAAAAATAAATTTTTTTTTTTTTTCAAAACTTCTTGGACACTGGAGCACCACTTCAGATTTTGGCCTTGGACCCTGAAGGGGTTAAATGTCAGCTACCAAACCTATATGAAATACATATGACATTTAAAGCACTCCAGAGCAATTATCATCAACAACATACCTTGTTCACAGAGTTTACTCATTTCTTAAGCTGTCACAAGAGACACTAAAAAATTTCTTTTGCACTTTTTCCATTCTTTTTTCTTCCTCTTTCTACAATAAATACTCACCTCTCACCCTACATTGGGACTACAAATATTTTAAGTAATGAATATACTGTATGTGTATTTTACTTTTCTTTTTTCTGTAATATACAAGAGTTACACACATACACAAATAACCCGCACATAGAAGAGAGGAGCTCACGACGACGTTTCGGTCTGACTTGGACCATTTACAAAGTCACACTGAGTTATGCAAATTAAAACTAAGTTATCAAGTTGGGGTTTCCTTTTTATTGTTTTCTGTTTTTCTTTCTAATATACGTACAGTGGAACCTCAAAAATCGAACTTAATCCGTTCCAGGAGCTAGTTCTATATTCGAAAAGTCTGAAATTCGAAGCAATATTTCCCGTAAGAAATAATGGAAATACAATTAATCCGTTTCAGAAACCCAAAAATATTCACACAAAAAATACATTTTATAGAGATTAATTACAGTTTTACATACAACAAATACTATAGTTTTTAATTATGTATAGTAATACATAAAAATTGGTGATGGCATTTGGAAGATAGGGAGGAGGAGAGAGTTGGGGTTAGTGTTTGGAAGGAGAATCCCCCTCCATGAGGACTTCAGGTAAAGCCCTCTCTGGGGTTACTTCCCTTCTCTGTCTTTTAATGCCACTAGGACCAGCTTGAGTCACTGGACCCGTCTCACAAAATAACTGTCCACAGACCTCCGTTTCTGGCGCCTCTAACATTTCCCTAAAATGGGACATGGTTCTGTCACTGAACGTGTTGCAAAGATGGCTTGTTTCAGCTTGCTCAGGGCGGTACTTCTGCCCAAACATTTGGACATCATTCCACTTGGCACAAATCTCCTTAATCTTTGAAGAAGGCACCTCATCCACTCCCTATATTAACACCTTTCGCAACATCAGCTTCCTTGATTTGTTCTTTCTTTGACAGGACAGAACCGATGGTCGACTTTTTTTTCCCATACATCCTGGCAAGCTCAACAAGTCTCACACCACTCTCACACTTATGTATTATTTCCTTCTTCACATCTATGGTGTTTTTCACTTTCTTTACCACAGGGGTACCACTAGCAAGTTTCTTTGGGCCCATGGCAGCTTATTTCACAGTCCCACAAGCACTAAACACAACGAAATAATCGTAAAATGCGTGAATGAGAGCACAGGTTAGTGTTCACTCATGCATAAACAAAGCTAGACTGCTCACGGCGCCTGCGCAGGGACGCGGACAGAGCGGGCGGCAGACAGGTCCCGTACCCGGCAGTCCGAAAATAGGCACGCGTTCGATAATAGGGACACAGTTTGTCCGAAAAAATGGTAATATTTTCTAAACGTTCAATATGCAATACGTTCGATTTTTGAGGTTCCACTGTATTTAATTTGACATTAGGCATCGTTACAAAGTGGGGGGAGCTATAGCAGAGGGAGAAGTGAATAGTAACTGATAGTTCTCCATCAAATTATTATAATAAAAAAGAAGTGCTAAGCCACAAGGGCTATACAGCACTGCAGGGTAGGGAAGGAAGCAAGGGTATTGGGCAGAGTAAGGGAGGAGGGATGATCAGTAGGTTACAGAAAACAGCGGGGCAGGGGATAGTGCGGGGGTAGAGGGTAGCAAGAGATTAAGGTAGAAAGGGCTGAAGGTATCAGAGTTTGTGAAGTCAGTCAGTTGTTGTCAAAAAGTCAATGAGAGAGTCCGGATGAAAGGTGGGTCCATCAGTGAGAAGGGAAGGTAAAGAGAGAGCAGCGGAGTGAAGATGTTGGAGGTAAATTCTGCATGCTCGTTGATAAAGTGGGCAGTCTAACAGAATGTGGCTGACTGATAATGGAACCTGACAGTTCTCACAGAGAGGAGCAGGGCGCCTCTCCATGAGATATCCATGAGTAAGACGAGTATGGCCAATGCGAAGACGGGAGAGAGTAGTCTCCCAACCTCAACACTTGTGACAAGAAGACGGCCAGTAACCCATACTTGGTTTAATAGATTGAAGTTTGTTACTGAGCAGAGTAGACCAACGTTGTTGCCAACGGGTGTGAAGGTGGGTAGCTATTACAGCAAAATAGTCCATAAATGGAATACCTCTATATGAAACTGGAGGGTCATGTACTGCTGACCACGCAGCAGTGTCTGCCTGTTCATTGCCCTGTACGTCAACATGACCAGGGACCCAACAAAAAACAATATCTTTATGCTTGGTAAAGATGTGGCATAGCCAAAGTTGGACACGGAGGACTAAGGGGCGAGGTGTATCAAATTTCTGTATAGCCTGTAAAGCACTAAGGGAGTCTGAGACAACCACAAATGATGACACAGACACAGATGCAATACGGATAAGTGCTGCAAGAATTGCATACAATTCAGCAGTAAAAATACTAGCCGAAGATAGTAAATGCCCTCGTACAACGCTGTCCGGAAACACTGCTGCGAATCCTATGCTGTCAGAAGATTTAGAGCCATCGTGTACACTGCAATGGCATGAGAATGAGAGTGGAAGTGGTCAAGAAAAAGAGAGCGGGAAGCGACCGTAGACAGTTGGGCTTTCGAGCAAGGGAGAGAGAAAGAACAGACTCGAACAGCTGCAACTTCCCAGGGGGATAGGGAAAAGTGAGATACTACATGAACATAGAAAGGTGGTAATTGAAGAGAAGACAAGAACGAATGTAGGCGAAGAGAGAAGGGACAGAGTAAACAGGGGTGGCGAACAAATAAAGAATGTCTACTAATATCAGTGACCATTCTATAAATGGAAGGATTGCGGAGATCATGAGAGCATACATAGTAGCGAAGGCAATGGGCATTATGGCGATCGGATAAGGATGGAACGTTCGCTTCCGCATAGAGGCTCTCAACAGGGGAAGAACGAAAAGCACGAAGGCATAAACGTAATCCTTGGTGATGAATGGGGTTAAGGCTAGAGAGAGTAGCAGGAGAGGCCGCTGAATAAATCTGGTCACCATAATCAAGTTTCGATAAAATGAGGGTGGAATGTAGGTGAAGGAGAGTTCGACGATCAGCTCCCATGAAAGATGAGCAAGGGTTTTAAGAAGGTTCAGTCGGCTGTGACAAGTTGCCTTCAGAGAGGTAATATGAGGTTTCCAGGATAGCCTATGGTCAAAGAGGGCACCCAGAAACCTGACTATCACGTTCAGGGATACGGGAGCCATAGAGGTACAAAGGATGATCGGAGATGACAGAGCGTCTAGTGAAAGTAATTTGGCGAGTTTTGGTACTGGAAAATTTAACCCCATGTGTGGTGGCCCAATTGGAAACATGGTCGACCGCATGCTGGAGAGAAACTGTAATGAGGTGACAGTCAGCGCCTGCAGAGGCAATAGCGAAGTCATCAGCAGTTCACCATCAAAATCAAATCAAAATTTTATTTCTTTGCTAAGGTTACAATGTGTGTTTACATTACATAATTTGATTGGTACAAAATAGAGCCACTATCATGCCAAGGTATTTCAGGCAGACTTAACCTAATACTTAAAGACTACTCAAGTCTAGGCAAGTGAAGAGTGGTAGAATTCAATATTCAATATTTTACTTTATTATTAATATGAGGTAGTATAATTTATGATACATACATTTTTAAATTTGTAATTAAGTTTGTTTACTCTCTTATTAATATGACATAGTACAATTAATGATACAAAGATACATTTTTAACCCATTGACTGTCGCAGGCCCCTTTCTGAAACTGTCATTCTAGGTCGCAAAACATTCGAAAAAAAAAAAAAATTTTTTACCAAAATGTTAGGATTATTTTACTGAGTGTTCTAAGCCTAAAAGAATTTTTTTGCCATCAGTAATTACCGAGATATAGAGGCACAAAATTGACAGAAAATGAGAGGTGTATGGCAACAGCGGCGAATGCCGCCCACCCGGTATTCTTTTATTTACTCCAATTCGAAGGTTTCTTGTATTTTCCAATATTTTTCTTTTCTAAGTAACTTATGTGGTCTATGAGACCAATGTAAGATGCATTGTTCAAATATACACTCAGTTTACAACACAATAACTGAACAAACATTATCACTATTAGATTGTGTATAAAACTTGTTTACACAAACAATACAAAACATTGTTTATTACTATTGTTCCATAATATATATACATATGTACAGTCACTGAACACTTTCCTAGAACTGCTGCAGCTTGTGGATCTCTTTGAAACATGGGCATATGCAGAGTGGCACTTGACACTCCTCACACATAAAACAAGTGTCTCTGCATGTTTGTGGGCATTTTGTGGTATGTGCACATACAAAACGCCTCTTCTGAGCACTTTTCTTGAAAGCAGTAGGAGGCAGTTGTTTGGGGTAGTGATCACGAGGCCTCATACGAGATGGCATGTGTTGGTAATTTCGTGGGCGCTGGTCTATTCCAGGTGTTGCTCCTTGGTACTTGACGATTATTTGTCTGATGACAAACAAAATTCACCATATTTTGGTTTGTTGTTGGTCCTCAACTTGTGTATGTTATAAGCATTTAGCATGGAAATATCAAGAAGATGGAAAAAAAGTTTTATATACCACTTATAACTCTTGCGAACACAATCAGCAAACCCAATCTGCATGTTACATTTGTCAACTAAGCACATACTGAGGTTGTAGTCCATGACAGCTGCAGGTTTTAGAATGGGTTCATTGGTCTCTATTGTGCCTGTCAATGTGTGCCATTTTGTTTTGGTGAACTGATGTCAAGAATGTGACATCACGTTTGTCATGCCACCGAAATGCCATGATGTCATTGGCAGCAAAGGCTTGTACCTCACCTCTGCGATTGCCAGCGTCGAACCTTGACATATGCTTACGATTACCACGCACTCTGCCACACACATCTGTCAGGTTCACTCGCAAGAAATCACTGAGTATGGGGCTTGTGTACCAGTTATCAGTATATAATATGTGCCCCCTTACCAAGATATGGTTCCATCATTGTTTGTACCACATCACCAGAGATACCCAGTAACTTCCTGGTCTCTCTCAATGTATTAATGCCAGTGTACACAATGATATCCAAAACGAGACCACTTTTGCAATCACACAGTACAAATAATTTTATACCAAAGCATTTCCTCTTGGTTGGTATGTACTGCTTGAATGAGTCTTCCTTTGAATAAAATCAAAGACTCATCAATAACAAGTTTCCTGAAGGGATCAAAATACATGCAACACTTTTGTTTCAGGTACATAAACACAAATCTGATCTTATGTAACCTGTCGCTTCTGTCAAGCCTTGTTTTGTCTGAAAAGTGTAACGTATGTAACATTATCAAAAAACGATTTACTCCTATAATGTCACTAAAACCTGGGGTTGAAATGAGGCGTTCTGTTGACCAGTGTGGGGTGACAGTGTACTTATAACACATGTGGCATGAGCATTATTCTGGCAAAGAACAGGTACATCTCTGCCACAGTTGTGTCCTTCCACTGGTGTAGCCATGATCTTTGTGAAAGAATTGTATGCCACGGTGTTTTGGTTTCCCTGACAATGATGTCAAGCAGGGGTTCATCAAAGAATAACTGAAAGCATTCTAGTTCAGTGGCATTGTTCCCAAGTGTACACGATGGCTGTATTCCAGTGTTTCATCAAAGTTATGGGGATTGGGAATAAAATTGTCACCTTGCTGCCAATCCCAGATGCAGTCTGCTGATGGGTTCTGGATATTGAAACATGGTTGTGGTTGTGGTTGTTGTGGGAGTGTGAGGGTGGGTAAGGCTGGTTGTAGTTGTGCAGAGACAGCAGCATTGGTAGTAGCATGGCCCAGTGCTGGTGCCAAATGACTCATGCCACCGCCAACATCACCACCACCACCACCTACCCCACACACATTACACATCCCCATTGTAACAATATCATCATCTTCACTGTCAGGTCATGGTGTAGGGCCACGGGATGTACTCCCAGATTTACTCCTTTGCATTGGAAGGGCATAAGGCACACTACCAGAACGCATGCTGCGTCGAACAAACTGCCGTTTCACTGGCAAATATTCCCCTTCACTGTTGCTACTCGAGCTTCTGTCAATAACTTTGAAATCACTATCATTATCACTTTCACTGCTCAGAGTTGAGTCCTGTAAATGGGGAAATATTTTCATTTTTCATCCTGGTACAGGTGAATGTGAATGAGATGTGCCAACACCAGAGGTGGACAGTTGTGGGTCATCGGGGTTTTCATCACTAATTACGTAATTCTGGGCACTGCTTTCGGTCACACCCTCTCCAAAACCATGAAATTCACTTTCACTGGCACTTCCATCACTGTTAGAACTATCATTTGGGAACAGTAGACCTCCAATATGCCGCAAGGCATGGTGAAAATCGACTACCAAGATGGCATTCCCACAATGCACCACTGAGTCCCAGATTTTTCACAGGGTGCACACCCACCACTGATACCCATTCTCTCTCATGTAGGACTACCAGCTTTCTCCCACTCGATTTGAAGCCACAAGAATTTACGTGTATAAATACGTCCGAAACAGAGGCGCGTTAGACGTATATATATGACCAAAACAGCCAAAGGGTAAGTTTGTAATAATGGGCAATAGTTAACCCTTCCAGGGTCCAGAGCACAAATTTCAAAGTGCGCACCAGGGTCCAAGAAGTTTCAAAAAAAAAAAAAAATTTTATTTTTTCTTATGAAATGGTAGAGAATCTTTCTGAAGGTAATAAAACAAAAAATAATGAAATTTGATGGAAAATTGACAAAATTATGCTCTCGCGAATTTTTATGTGTCAGCGATATTTATGCATCGGCGATTTTGCCGACTTTGATTCCCATTTTAGGCCAATTACATTATTCCAGTCGACCAAGTTCTTAGCTATTTCACTAGTATTACTTCTATTCCATCGATTGAGCACAAGAAATCGGCAAGTCAACTGTTTCAACTACAAAATAAGAGTTTGGAAATTGATAATTTGGCCAATTTAATGTAAAGTTCAAAATATTCTAATTTCAAAATAGGGTCCAGAATAAACAATGCAGGTATTCCTGGCACTAGACTAACATTTCCTCTGTTCATCAGTTATGTTTTCAGGCTTTACAAATTCATTCCATTTTGATTTTTTATTCACGTAGTGAATTTTTATTCAAACCAAAAAAATTGAACATTTCTGCTACTTTGAGCTCAGTTTCAAGCAATTTCCATTACTAAAACCAATCAACACATTCTCTATTTCTGTAATATATCTTCCAATCTATCAAATGAGACCAAGAAATTGCAAATACAGCTATAAAAAGCACACAAAAAACACTGCAAATTCGAAGTTTTAATCGAAAATTACAGTTTCAGTTTTTCTTTCATTATGCACTGTATGTTGCAGGATTTGTTTTATGTGGTGCACACATACCACACAGATGTATTCTCTCATATCTAGGCCAAAATTTACCGCTCACAGCTTATCAGAGAGAGCTGAGCTCATGGCGTAGATCTACGGTTTGGACCCTCAACGTATAGCTGTAGATCTACGGCACAGACCCTGAAAGGTTTAAGGAATAATAAAATATTTGTAAGAGTTGCTTTAAATTTGGTTAGAGTTTAGCATAGTGTGGGTATGATTGCAGCAGTGGGCACAGTTCCGCTAACCGCTAATTTGCAGAACTAACTTTTTGTTTAGTGGATTAGTATTTTCGCTAACTGCAAACCGTTAGCAGATAAATTAGCTTCTGCTAAATAAAGTTCCACTAACTTTGAGTTGGCTAAAAAAAAATTCATGCATTGTTGGTGGTCAGAAAGCAATGCCTTTTCAATGGCGCATGTGTTTGTTCCTGTCTGTTGTGGACATTTCTCCAACAGTCAGTCAGACACAGTATTGGCTGGCTATGTGTAAAAGTGACTTGTCAATGCAGCAGCAGCATCTGAGCAGCACTGTTATAGTCTTAGTGTCAGTGATCACTGGGATGTGTTGTCACTTATTGTCATGAACAGGGGAGATGTGTCTGTTCCACCTGAGGGTGTTGTTGAGTCTGCAGCAGCTGTGGCTGAAGCAGAGGCAGCTCAGGCTGAGGGCCAGGAGTCACAGAACCCGTGGCCCCACCTGGATGACTATTTTGTCCTCAAGTCAAGGGATATGAAGAACACAAATATTTTGTACTTCTTGTGTGTCACGTGCCAGCCCAAGAAGACCATAATCAAGGGACAGGCAGTGAGCCTCTGCAACTTGAAGTCGCATGTTAAGAGGAAACACCCATTGCATGCCATCAAGTTTGAGGAGAGAATCAAGGCCAGATCTTCCCATAGAAAACATGGGCAATCTTTTTGTGGCAGCGCCACTAGCACGAGCAGCAGCCAGTCGTCACAGCCGCCTGTAGAGAGCGCATGCCAGACCACAACTGGCAAAGCATTTGTTTTTTGGCATTAGCGTCCATCAGTCTGTGGTGAACGCAAAGGTTGTGGACCTATTTGTCTGCAACATGCTACGGCTGCATGTAGCGGAATCCCCCACCTTTGTCAGCTTGATCAAGACGCTGAACCCCAGCAAGGCATCGGTGTCCAGCCGCACCATGGGCAGGAGGATTTTGGTCAGCCATGAACAGCTGGAGGAGTTTCTTGTAAGGTATTCATGAGTTATAAGCATTCACTAACCCTTTGACTGTTTCGGTCGTAAATATACATCTTACGAGTGACCGTTTTTGAAGTATATTCAGTGGTCCATCGTTTTTTGTAATTAATCCGTTCCTGGAGCCGTTACTATAAATGAAATTTACAATTTGCGAATCAATTTTCCCCACAAGAAATAATGTAAATACAATTAATCCGTTCCTGACGCCCAGAAGTATTAAAACAAATTTTTTTTATATGTAATATACATGTAGTACATAACACTTACCTTTATTGGAGATTCTTCTTTGTGTATGGGAGACTGGAGGAGGAGAGAGATTGGATTGTTTACAGTTTGGAAGGGGAATCCCCTTCCAGCAACACCTCAGGTACCAATTGCTTCTCTGGGGGTTGCTTCTCTTCTCTGTTTCTTAATGCCACTTGGACCACCTTGAGAGTCACTGGAGTCCTGTCTCGCAAAGTAACTGTGGATAGAGCTCTGTTTCTGGCGTCTTTTTAACACTTCCCTAAAATGGCCCAAGACTTTGTCACTGTACATATTTCTCACCTTCTTTACTACAGGCTTGGCACTAGGAGCTTTCTTTGGAGCCATGGTAGCTTATTTAGTACTTGCAAGCACTAAAATGAGTGGATTATGAAATATTTCGTAGGAGCACTTGAGGGGACCTTCACTCACTGGTAAACAATGCCAGACTGGCTGGGTAGGGAGGCCGCCCCGGCTCACACCGTGCATACGCGTCCCGGACAAACTACTATTCGCGAGCCAACCTATGAAAAGTGAGTCCATGTTTATACGAAAATACCCCTATGATTGGCGAAATTTACAATTGCCGAGAACTACGAAAAGCGAGGGACCACTGTATACTCAAATTCTAGCGGCTTCAAATCAAGCAGGCCCACATGTGAGAGAATGGGTCTGTGTGGTCAGTGTGCACCATATAAAAAAAATCCTGCAGCACACAGTGCATGAGAAAAAAAAACTCCAACCGTTTTTTTTTTTAATTAAAATGCTGAATTTGTGGTCTATTTTCGTATAGTATTTAACATAAGAACATAAGAATGGAGTAACACTGCAGAAGGCCTACTGGCCCATGCTAGGCAGGTCCTTATCAAAACAACCTCTACCTAAAGTTACCCAAGAAATAACTCCCGTACCCAATGACACCGATCAAACCCAGCCCCTCCCACTCGTATATTTGTCCAATCTCTTCTTAAAGCTACCCAAGGTCCTAGCCTCGATCACCCTACTGGGAAGACTGTTCCACGCATCTACAACTCTGTTAGAAAACCAGTACTTACCTATGTCCTTTCTAAATCTAAATTTATCCAACTTAAATCTATTTGTATTTCTGGTTCTTACCTGGTTCGGCATCCTCAGCACTTTATTAATATCTCCCTTGTTTATGCCCGTCATCCACTAATACACTTCAATGATATCTCCCCTCATTTTATGCCTCTCCAGAGAGTGGAGATTTAAGGCTTTAAGTCTATCTTCATATGGGAGGTTCCTTACACAGTAAATCATTTTAGTCATTCTTCTCTGTATGTTCTCTAATGAGTATGTCCATCCTGTAGTAAGGGGACCAAAACTGAGCAGCGTAATCCAAATGAGGCCTCACTAGTGATGTATAGAGCTGTAAAATAACTTTTGGACTTCTGTTACTTATACTTCTTGAGATCAATCCAAGTAATTTGTTGGCCTTGTTGCGCACACTAAGGCACTGCTGTCTTGGCTTTAGACTTCTGCTTACCATGACTCCCAAGTCTTTTTCACTTTTTCATTTATGGTTGTATTCTCATTTTCTTGGTCTCATTTAATAGAATGGAAAACATATTATAGAAATAAAGGTGATTTTGATTGGTTTTACTATGAAAAGAACCTTGAAATGGAGCTCAAATTAGGGGAAATGTTTCATTTTTGCTGATGTTCAGAAGTAAACAAATGATGTCATTTTCCAATAAATGTCCAAGTAGCCATTCTAATATGCAGTCATGAATGGGTTGACAAAATTTATACAATTATTACAATACTGCAGTAGTCTGTATAACAGTAAATCTTCTATTTTTTGTTTGAATAAAAATTCAAAATAGAAAGCAAGAGTAATATCAGATGGGCCTGGAGACATGACTGATGAGCAAAGAAAATGTTATTTTAGAGCCAGGAATGTCTGCATTGTTCATTCTGGACCCTATTTTGAAATTGTCACATTTTTTAATTTTCATGAAATCGGCAGTTTCTTGTACTCAATCGATAGAAAAAATGGAGTTCTATAGAAATAGCTATGAGTTTGGTCAACTGGAACAATGGAATTAGCCGAAAACAGGGCTCAAAGTGGGCGAAATTGCAGATTCGTAAATTTCGCCGAGGTCGCTAACTTTGTGAGAGCGTAATTCTGTCAGTTTTCCATCAAATTTCATTCTTTTCATGTCATTACAATTGGGAAAAGATTCTCTATCATTTCATAAGGAAATTTTTTTTTTTTTTTTGTGTGTGTGTGGGGGGGGGGGGGGGGATTTTGCAACACCAGCAGACACCTCAGGATTTGGGGTTGCGACAGTCAAGGGGTTAAACTACTACTATAGCTTTTTTTATATTTTCTTAATTTTCTTGGGTATTGCAAGTTATGACAGTTTCTCAGTGTTGTAAAGTAACCAAGTAAAACAACCCGAGTACTGTACTTGAGTAACTTTTCTCGGTGTTTACTTTTCAAAAATTACTGATGATGAAACAAGTAACATATCATCAGATTGTAGTGAAATAAAAGAACATAAGAAAGGAGGAACACTGCAGTAGGCATGTTGGCCCTTATCATACTAGGCAGGTCATTAACAAATCCAACCCACTAACAGAGTAAATGCTACCCAAGCAATAAGCTTTGACAATTCTATTTACTCATGTGCAAGTCACAGTCAAATCCAACCCCTCTCACTCGTGTATTTATCCAACCTAAATTTGAAACTACCCAAGGTCCTAGCTTCAACAACCCTACTAGGCAGACTGTTCCACTCATCACTACCGTATTTCCAAACCAATACTTTCCTATATCCTTTCTAAATCTAAATTTATCTAATTTTAATCCATTATTACAGGTTCTCAATGGAGAGATATACTCAATACCTTATTTATATCCCCTTTATTAATATCCATCTTCCACTTAAGAACATAAGAATGGAGGAACACTGCAGAAGGCCTACTGGCCCACACAAGGCAGGTCCCAACCAAAACAACCCTTACTCAAAGCTTCCCATGAATATCCTCCCGTACCCAATGACACCAATCAAACCCAGCCCCTCCCATTCATACATTTGTCCAATCTCTTTTTAAAGCAACCTAAGGTCCTAGCCTCGATCACCCTACTCGGGACATTGTTCCACGCAGCCACAACTTTGTTAGAAAATCAGTACTGACCTATGTCCTATCCAAATCTAAATTTACATTAAAACATAAAGGAGGAACACTGCAGCAGGCCTGTTGGCCCATACTAGGCAGGTCCTTTACAATCCTTCCCACTAACAAAATATTTGCCCAAGCCAATTTTCAATGCTATGCAAGTCTCACTCAAATCCAGCCCCCCTCACTTGTGTATTATCTAACCTAAATTTGAAACAATCCAACGTTTTAGCTTCAATAACCCTACTAGGTAGACTGTTCCACTCATCAACCACCCTATTTCCAAACCAATACAGTGGACCCTCGCCTAACGAACGCATCGCATAAAGTTAAATCCGCCTAGAGATACATTTTAACGCAAAAATTTTGCCTCAGCTAGCGCTAAAAAACTCACTCAATGCGATTCATTCGAGACGCGTACATGTGCGGCCTGAGCCCGCCTCACTTGTTCCGTGGGTGCCAGTGTTTACAAGCCAGCCACCGCGGTCGCTTCCAAGCATACAATGGGAACATTTCATATTATCACAGCCTTTTTAGTGATTGCACCTGCAAAGTAAGTCACCATGGGCCCCAAGAAAGCTTCTAGTGCCAACCCTACAGCAAAAAGGGTGAGAATTACTATGGATATGAAGAAAGAGATCATTGCTAAGTATAAAAGTGGAGTGTGTGTCTCCGAGCTGGCCAGGTTGTACACAAAACCCCAATCAACCATCGCTACCATTGTGGCCAGGAAAACGGCAATCAAGGAAGCTGTTCTTGCAAAAGGTGCAACTTTGTTTTCGAAACAGAGATCACAAGTGATAGAAGATGTTGAAGACTGTTATTGGGGATAAACTAAAAACAGATAGCAGGAATATCATCTCTAAAGCGATCATATGTGAAAAGGCTGGGAAAAGTTGCATGACGATTTAATTAAAAAAAATGTCTGCAACTAGTGGTGATGGAGTGAATTTAAGGCCAGCAAAGGTTGTTTGAGAGATTTAAGAATCGTAGTGGCGTACATAGTGTGATAAGGCATGGTGAGGCTGCCAGTTCAGACCACAAAGCAGCTGAAAAATATGTGCAGGAATTAAAGGGAGTACATAGTGAAGGACTGAAACCTGAACAAGTGTTTAATTTGTGACGAAACAGGCCTGTTTTTGGAAAAAATGCCAAGCAGGACCTACATTACTCAGGAGGAAAAGGCACTCCCGGGGACATAACCTATGAAAGACAGGCTTACTTTTGTTGATGTGTGTCAATGCAAAATGGTGATTGAAAAGTGAAGCCTTCATTGTGTATCACTCAAACTCCTAGTGTGTTCAGGAAAAACAATGCCTCAAGGCTAATTTGTGTGTGCGTGGAGGACAAACTTTTAAGGCATGGGTCACTAGGGGCTTTTTCTATGACTGTTACACCATGCATTTCCCCCCACTGTGAAAAATTACCTAACTGAAAAAAAAATTTTAGACCCTTAAGTGTCTCATGGTTTTAGACAATGCTCCTGTCATCCTTCAACATGGCAAGCGACTTTCTGCGGAAATGAGCTTCATTAAGGTCAAGTTTTTTGCCTCCTAATACCACTCCTCTCCTGCAGCCCATGGACCAGCAGGTCATTTCCAACTTCAAGAAACTGTACACAAAAGCTATGTTTGACGGGTGCTTTGTAGTGATCTCAGAAACTCATTTGACTCTAAGAGAGTTTTGGAGAGATCACTTTAGCATCCTCAATTGTGTAAACATTATAAAGGGAATTGGGAGGAAGTGACTAAGAGGACCTTGAACTCTGCTTGGAAGAAACTGTGGCCAAATGTGTAGACAAAAGGGATTTTGAAGGGTTTGGGCTCCTGGATCCTATGCCAGTTGAGGAATCCATTGTGGCATTGGGAAGTCCTTGGGGTTGGAGCTTATGGGAGGATTGGAAAGTTGGTGGAGGAGGACAATGAAGAACTAACCACTGATGAACTGCTAGATCATCTTCAACAGCAAGAAGCCACACCTGAGGAAACTGCTTTGGAGGAGGGGATAGAGAAATTGAAAAGTGCCTACTTCAAAGATGAAGGGAAATGTGTGCAATGTGGCTTAAAGTGCAAACCTTTTTTGATGAAAACCACCCTCACACAGCTATTGCAAGCTGTGCTGGTGACTATTACACTGACAATGTTGTGAAACACTTTAGGAATGTCAAAGGAATGGGAGGTACAGGCCTCTATGGACAGATATTTGTGCACAGAGTCCAGTGACTCTCAAGCTGGTCCTAGTGGCATTAAAAGAAGAAGGGAAGTAACCCCAGAAAAGGACTTGCCACCTTAAGTCCTAATGGACGAGGATTCCCCTTCTAAACATTAACACCATCCACAGTCTCCCCTCCTCCCATCCCATCAATCATCACCAGATCTTCAATAAAGGTAAGTGTCATGTAACTGTGCATGTCTTCTTCAGTTTGTGTGTATTAAAATTAATATTTCATGTGGTAAAAATTTTTTTTTGTTCATACTTTGGGGTGTCAGGAACGAATTAATTTGATTTCCATTATTTCTTATGGGGAAAATTAATTCGCCTAACAAAAATTTCGCCTAACGTTGAGCTCTCAGGAACAGATTAATAGCGTTAGGCGAGGGTCCACTGTACTTTCTTATATCCTTTCGAAATCTAAACTTATCCAATTTGAATCTATTATTGCGGGTTCTTTCTTGAAGGGATATCATCAAAACCTTATTTATATTCCCTTTGTTAATACCCATCTTCCACTTACACATTTCGATCATGTCTCCCCTCATTCCTCGTCTTACAAGTGAATGTAGTTTAAGAGTCTTCACTCGTTCTTTGTATGGAAGATTTCTAATGCTATGTATTAATTTGGTCATTCTACGCTGGACGTTTTCTAGCGAATTTATATCCATTTTGTAATATGGAGATCAGAACTGAGCTGTGTAATCTAGGCGAGGCCTTACTAATGATGTATAAAGCTGTAAAATAGCCACTGGACTTCTGTTGTTCACACTTCTTGATATAAATCCCAGTAATCTGTTTGTCTTATTACGTACGCTTAGGCACTGCTGTCTTGGTTTAAGGCTGCTGCTTACCATAACTCCCAAATCCTTTTTACAATCTGTATGGCTAAGTTCTATGTTATTTAACTGATAAGTACTAGGGTTACAGATACTCCCGAGCTTCAGAACCTTGCATTTATCTATATTGAACTGCATCTGCCACTTTTCTGACCAGGAATTGAGTTTGTCTAAATCCTCCTGAAGTTCCGTGATATCTACGTTTGAATCAATTGTCCTACCTATCTTTGTGTCATTGGCGAATTTGCTCATTTCACTAGTAATTCCCTCATCAAGATCATTGATATATACATGCATTATAAACAACAACGGGTCCAAGACTGATCCCTGTGGAACGTGGAGCCATGAATCGATCCATGATAGCACTTTCCCCCAATGCCATGAGCTGCCACTTTCTTTAACAGTCTTTGGTGTGGAACTCTATCAAAAGCCTTACTAAAATCTAAGTAAATAATACCAAATTCTTTATCGTGATCAACAGCCTCAAAAGCTCTACTGAAGAAAGTTAATAAATTGTTTAGACAAGAACGGCCTCTCGTGAATCCATGCTGAGTATCATTAATCAGATTATGCTTATCCAGATGGCTTCTTATAGTCTCAGCTATAATTGACTAGCAATTTGCCTACAATTGAGGTCAGACTTATTGGGCAGTAATTTGACGGTAACGACTTATCCCGTTTTAAAAATAGGAATTACATTAGCCACCTTCCACATATCAGACACTACACCTGTTTGAAGGGATAAATTAAAAATATTAGTTAATGGTTCACAGAGCTCCATTTTGCATTCCTTAAGAACCCTTGAAAAAAAGCTCATCAGGTCCCGGCAACTTATTTTGCTTCAGTCGGTCTATTTGTTTCATAACCATTCACTAGTGACTGTGATGTTACATAATTCATCTTCTTCAGGCCCACTATAAAAATGAATTACCAGGATATTGTTAGTGTCTTCCTGTGTAAAAACCGAGAGAAAATAATTATTTAAAATCGAGCACATTTCATTCTCTTTGTCAGTAAGACGACCATAGTTATTTTTAAGGGGACCTATCTTATCTCTAACTTTTGTTCTGTATACCTGGAAAAAAATTTTTGGGTTAGTTTTCGAATCCCTGGCAACTTTAATTTCATGGTCCCGTTTAGCTTTTCTTATCCCCTTTATAACGTCCCTCTTAATGTCAATATACTGATTCATAAGATGACTCTCATGTCTTGTGATACACCTACAAATTCCTTTCTTATGCCCTAAAAGATATTTGAGTCAATTTTTCATCCATTTTGGATCATTTCTGTTTGATCTAATTTCTTTATATGGGATAAATGTTCTTTGGGCAGCATGCATAGTGTTCAGAAAACTGTCATATTGATAGCTCTCCTCGTTACCCCAGTCAACAGGTAAGTGTTCTCTAAGCCCATCGTAATCTGCTAAGCGAAAATCTGGGACTGTTACTGAGTTATCCCTACTATCATACTTCCATTCAATGCTAAATGTAATTGATTTGGGGTCGCTAGCACCAATTTCCTCTGAAATTTCTACATTATTAACATGGGATTCCATGTTTGCCAGAACTAAGTCAAGCAGGTTATTTCCCCTTGTAGGTTCTGTCACAAACTGCTTCAAAAAACAATCCTGAACTACTTCTAAAAAGTCGTTAGATTCTAAATTCCCAGTTAGAAAATTTCAATTAACCCTTTCAGGGTCCAAGGCCCAAATCTGGAGTCACGCACCAGTGTCCAAGAATTTAAAAAAAAAAAAAAATTTATTTTTTCTTATGAAATCGTAGAGAATCTTTTTGTGAACGTAATAAAACAAAAAGTACGAAATTTGGTGGAAAATTGACGAAATTATGCTCTCGCGAATTTTGATGTGTCAGCGATATTTACGAATCGGCGATTTTGCCGACTTTGACTCCCATTTTAGGCCAATTACATTATTCCAATCAACCAAATTCTTAGCTATTTCACTAGTATTACTTCTATTCTATCGATTGAGCACAAGAAATCGCCAAGTCAACTGTTTCAACTACAAAATAAAGTGATCGGAAATTGTTAATTTGGCCAATTTAACACAAAGTTCAAAAGATTCCAATTTCAAAATAGGGTCCAGAATGAACAATGTAGGCATTCCTGGCACTAAACTAACATTTCCTCTGTTCATTAGTTATGTTTTGAGGCTTTACAAATAAATTCCATTTGATTTTTTATTCACATAATGAATTTTTATTCACACCAAAAAATAAAGATTTACTGTTATGCAATACTGTAGTAATTGTATAAATATCATCACCATATTTGTGAATGTATATTAGACCCACCAGCTGACGTGTATTAGACGTGTGAGGTCGTTTGTTTACTCTTGAATATCGCAAAAATTTAAACATTTATGCTACTTTGAGCTCAGTTTCAAGCCATTTCCAGTGCTAAAACCAATCAAAGTCATCTCTATTTCTGTAATATGTCTTCCATTCTATCAAATGAGACCAAGAAATCGCAAATACAACTATAAAAAACATACGAAAAAACACTGCAAAGTTGCTGTTTTAATCGAAAAATCATGATTTAATTTTTTTTCTCTCATTATACACAGTGTGCTGCAGGATCTGTTTTATGTGGTGCACACATACCACATAGATGTATTCTCTCATATCTAGGCCCAAATGTACCACTCACAGTTTATCAGAGTGAGCTGAGCTCATGGCATAGATCTACGGTTTGGACCCTGAACGTAAAACCGTAGATCTACGGGACGGACCCTGAAAGGGTTAAGCATCCCAGAGTGATAAAATGTATATACAGTTCACTCATTACTTACCTTAAAATATAGGGTGAGATGAGTAGTATTTATTGTAAAAAATCAAGTGTGGTATGTATGGTAGTCAGCCGGGCTACCATACCAGGCCAACCCACCCACACATATTCCATGAAATTTAAGCATCCCAGAGCGATAAAATGTATATACAGTTCACTCATTACTTACCTTAAAATATTTGTAGTCTTAATGTAGGGTCAGGAGTAAGTAAATGAGATAAAACGAATAAATGAGAGAGAGAAAGAATGAGTGCATGAGAGAGGACAGGCGCAGAGTTATGTAAACAAACCAGGCAAAGGTAAGTTTTGTAAACGAAGTGTACACGTCTGGTTTGTGTACAAGTTACATTGTGTACAGGTTGTCTCTACATTGATACGGTAGAATAAAGAAAGAAGAACACTCCCATTCTCATGTAACATCATTTTGAGAAGAAATGATGCTCTGAGTGAAGGCAATGGAAATAAGTCACTCTGACTTTTTTGGGTTATCCTAGGTTCTCTACACATATGTTATGTATGATAATCTATGTAACTGTATTTGTGTATACCTGAATTAACTTACTTACATACATACGAAAGGAATAATTTTCTACAGTTACCCCCAGTAACACATTTTCTCTTATGTTAGATTAGAGAAAATGTTATTCTTGGCATCACTTGTACAAGTTATCTGGCTATGACATCTCATATTTATGTTTATTTATTCTATTGTAGGGTGTATTTATCATCTTATGTTATGTATCGTGTTTATTATATAATTTTGAAAAAATATCATGGATGCATTAATGAAAATGTGTATATTAACGTAATATACAACATTTAATAAGACTCGGTGATTATTATTATTATTATTATTAGCATTTCTAATATGGCGTCACTTGTGCAAGTCGTCTGCTACCACATCTCATATTTATGTTTATTTATTCTATTGTGGGGTGTATTTATCATCTTTTTATGTTATGTATCGTGTTTATTATATAATTTTGAAAAAATATCAAAGATGGATTAATGAAAATGTGTATTTAACGTAATATACGACATTTAAATGAGACGATGATTATCATCATCATTACTAATATGACGTCTGGAGACATAAGACACTCTTACTGATTTTAATGTGTACCTGCATGCCAGCACAGTATGTAAGTTTATTTAAGTACAGGTATACATAAGTATAATTATCAGAGTATATATAAAATATGAAATAACTTTTAAAAACATTTGAAATTTTGGAGTTTCCAGACAAAATGGAGAGACTTAGTGCTTACTGAGCTCAAGAAGAATGTAAACAAACAAGGTGGGGCGCGGTGACCGTATTAGAAAGTCAGGTGGGGGGAGCCGTATAGCGAGTTTTGGTCATAATTTGAAATGACCATATTAGCGGAATGCCGTAAAGTGAAACGCCGTAAAGCGGGGCCTTCCTGTATGTGACATTCAGCAGGCAAGTCCCTATTTTTCATATTAAACCACGTCTTAGTTATGGCAAAAACATCAATGTTACCCGCACTTGCAACTAATCTCAATTCATCCATCTTATTTCTCACACTACAACTATTAGCATGATATAATTTCAGAAACCCTCCTGTCTCTTTTTTCTTCCTGCTGATTGCTGTTCCACCACTATGCCTGTTACTCTCCTTATCACCTAATGCCATTGGTTTTCTTATGTTCACCAATAACTCTTCCTCATTCTGCCTATGACTGGTTTCCTTAAAACTCATACTATCGCTTCACTCAGAATACGTTGAATTTCCACGAAATCCCATACCACTATCTATTTCTAGTTTCAAGACCTAG
The DNA here is from genome assembly GCF_026875155.1 of Cherax quadricarinatus. Classification (NCBI taxonomy): domain Eukaryota; kingdom Metazoa; phylum Arthropoda; class Malacostraca; order Decapoda; family Parastacidae; genus Cherax; species Cherax quadricarinatus. The sequence goes on along the minus strand of NC_069404.1, from coordinate 97,205,290 downwards.
CTGCCCCCTCCACTGCATTGGCCAGTGCTCCCACCCTAAACCTAGATAAGTGAACCCCATCCCTGGCATACATGTCAATTCTGCCATAGAAGAGATCCCAATTGTCAATGAATGTTACTGTATTTTCCTTACAGTATTTGTCCAGCCAGCAATCGACAACAATTGCCCTGGACAACCATTCATTTCCAACTCCTCTCCTTGGCAAAATACCACATATGACAGGGTTCCCACCCTTCCTCCTAATTAACTCTATTACTGACCTATACCTGCTAATCAGGTCCTCACTCCTATGTCTGCCAACATCGTTGCCTCCAGCACAGACATATAACAGGATTGCTCCCATTACCTCTCATAATGTCATCCAGACGGCTAACAATATCCTTCATCTCAGCCCCAGGAAAACACACACACTGCCTCCTACTCCTATCCTTCAAGCAGAATACCCTATCCATGTACCCAATCTGGCTATCCCCAACAACGTTTTTACCTTCCTTGGCATCGTCCGTCGTGATGTTCCCAGTAGTCGACTCACATTCATCCGGCAGCACTACACCTTCACTTGTGGAATTCGTCAAGACGTTCTCAATGGTTTTCGTTGGGGTTTCTAGGGATGTCTCACTCACGTCTGCCAATGCTTCCTTGGTGCTCGTTGTGGCATTCCCAGTAGAACACCCACATTCATGAAGCAGCACCGAAAATGGGTTGGAAGTTTCCACAGTAGTCTTCTGGTTCCCCGTTGTTTCTGCCTCTCCAACAGTCTTCTTGATCCTCAGCTTGGTTCCATGTTGCCCGGCCACTGACCAAGTTCCCCTCTTAACCTGGGGACTCACAACAGGAGCATTACTACGAATCCTCTTGTGCTCCTCCGTTAATCGCCGTATCTCCAGCTTAGCAACCCTAAGCTCTTCTTTGAGCTGCTGGTAAAGTTGCTCAAGAGAGGGCATCCTGGTTCAGATTCACAGAGAGCACACAAACAGGTCTTCACAGAGCTAAGTACACGTCACCACTGAGCTATGTACACGTCACCACTGAGCTAAGTACACGTCACCACTGAGCTAAGTACACGTCACCACTCGAGCTAAGTACACTTCACCTAGTTTATAGCTTCGAGGGTTATTTTTATTCCCAAGGACTAGTACTTTACACTTGTCCACACTGAACTTCATCTGCCATTTTTCACACCAAGACATTAATGTGTTCAAATTCTCCTGGAGTTCATTGAAATCCTCCTCAGAATGAATCATATGAGTCATGAGCAAATTTGCTCATGTCACTTGTAATTCCTTCATCAAGGTTAATATAAATTATGAATAACAGAGGGCCCAAAACTGATCCTTGTGGAATGCCACTAGTGACTAATCCCCGTTCAGATTTGACGCCATTAATGGAAACTCTCTGCTTTCTATTGGTAAGCCATGCCTCTATCCATGCTAGAACTTTACCTCCTATACAATGAGCTGCCACTTTTCTTAAGAGTCTCTTGTGAGGTACTCTATTGAAGGCTTTACTAAAATCCAAATAAACAATATCATATTCTTTATCACTGTCTACTGCCTCAAATGTTCTACTGAAGAACGTCAGTAAATTTGTCAGGCAGGAACGACCTCTCGTGAACTCATGCTGAGATTCATTTATCAAATTATGCTCTTCACGGTGACTTCTAAGCATGTCAGCTATAATTGATTCTAGTAACTTGCCCACTATAGATGTCGGGCTTATTGGACAGCAATTTGAAGAAATAGACTTATCCCCTGATTTGAATATAGGAACCACATTAGCCAGCTTCCACAACTCTGGCACAACACTGGTAAGGATGGATGCATTAAACACACTCGTTAACCCTTTCAGGGTCCAAGGCCCAAATCTGGAGTCACGCACCAGTGTCCAAGAATTTAAAAAAAAAAAATGTTATTTTTTCTTATGAAATCGTAGAGAATCTTTTTGTGAAGGTAATAAAACAAAAAGTACGAAATTTGGTGGAAAATTGACGAAATTATGCTCTCGCGAATTTTGATGTGTCAGCGATATTTACGAATCGGCGATTTTGCAGACTTTGACTCCCATTTTAGGCCAATTACATTATTCCAATCAACCAAATTCTTAGCTATTTCACTAGTATTACTTCTATTCTATCGATTGAGCACAAGAAATCGCCAAGTCAACTGTTTCAACTACAAAATAAAGTGATCGGAAATTGTTAATTTGGCCAATTTAACACAAAGTTCAAAAGATTCCAATTTCAAAATAGGGTCCAGAATGAACAATGTAGGCATTCCTGGCACTAAACTAACATTTCCTCTGTTCATTAGTTATGTTTTGAGGCTTTTCAAATAAATTCCATTTTGATTTTTTATTCACATAATGAATTTTTATTCACACCAAAAAATAGAAGATTTACTGTTATGCAATACTGTAATAATTGTATAAATATCATCACCATATTTGTGAATGTATATTAGACCCACCAGCTGACGTGTATTAGACGTGTGAGGTCGTTTGTTTACTCTTGAATATCGGCAAAAATTTAACATTTCTGCTACTTTGAGCTCAGTTTCAAGCCATTTCCAGTGCTAAAACCAATCAAAATCATCTCTATTTCTGTAATATGTCTTCCATTCTATCACATGAGACCAAGAAATCGCAAATAACTATAAAAAACATACGAAAAAAACACTGCAAAGTTGCTGTTTTAATCGAAAAATCATGATTTCATTATTTTTCTCTCATTATACACAGTGTGCTGCAGGATCTGTTTTATGTGGTGCACACATACCACATAGATGTATTCTCTCGTATCTAGGCCCAAATGTACCACTCACAGTTTATCAGAGTGAGCTGAGCTCATGGCGTAGATCTACGGTTTGGACCCTGAACGTAAAGCCGTAGATCTACGGGACAGACCCTGAAAGGGCTAATGGCTGACCAAGTTCCATCTTGCATTCCTAAAGTACCCTGGAAAACAACTCGTCGGGCCCCAGGACTTATTTTGCGTCAGTCTGTCTATCTGTTTGATAACCATGTCCCTTGTGACAGTAATATTAGTCAATTTGAATTTGTCAGGAACTGAATAATTGTTAATTTCTGGAATCTCATTTATGTCTTCCTGTGTAAAAACTGACAAAAAATAGTCATTAAATATGGAACACATTTCCAGTTCGCTATCCGTCAGCTGTCCATTCCCAATTTTCAGAGGTCCTACTTTTTCCTTCACCTTTGTCCTATACACTTGAAGGAACCCCTTTGGATTGGCCTTTGATTCATTAGCAACTCTAATTTCATAGTTACATTCAGCCTTTCTAATCCCCTTTTTTACTTCTTTTAAGCAGAACATATTGGTCAGTAAGGTTAACCTCTCCCCTTCTGATGTGCCTATCAATTCCCCTTTTCTCCCCTAATAGATGCTTTAGCCTCCTGTTAACCCATCTGGGATCGTTATAGACCTAATTTCTCTCTGGGTAATGTATATACTCTGAGCATGGTGTACATTATTAAGAAAAAAATCATGAATGGAGATCCCTTCGTAATCATAAGTATGATCATCATCAATAAAATCATTAGCTAGATAACCCTAATCGAGATTCGACAGGTGTTCCCTAAGTCCACTATAATTAGCAGAACGAAAACCAGGGATTTTTACCATATTATCTTTATTCTTGTATTCACAGTTAATCTTAAAAATGATGGATTTGTGATCACTTGTACCAAGCTCTTCGGTGATCTCCAGATTATTTACGAGTGTTTCCTTATTTGACAAGGCTAGGTCTAGCAAATTATTACCCCTAGTAGGCTCTGTTACACATTGCTTCAGAAAACAGACCTGAACTGTTTCCATAAAGCCACTGGACTCCAGATTACCGGTCAAAGAATTCCAGTCAATTTGACTAAAGTTTAAATCTCCTACTATCACTATGTTATTGTGTCTCGAAGCCCTAACAATTTCGTCCCAAAGAAGTCTCCCTCTATCATGATCCAAGCCAGGAGATCGGTATATTGCACCTAGAATTAGTTTTTCTTGACCTTATACAAACTCTACCCAAACAAATTCTGTTACTATTCCATCTATTTTTATACCTGTTTTTATGCAACAATTAATATTTTCTTGAACATATAACGCAACTCCTCCCCCCTTCCCATTACATCTATCCACATGGAACAACTTAAACCCTTGAATATTACACTCAGCAATCATATCCAGACTTTTTAAATCATTCCACATTTCAGTTAATGCAATGACATCAAAGTTCCCATCATATGCTACCAAACGTAGTTCATTAATCTTATTTCTTGCACTTCGACTGTTAGCATAAAATACCATCATATGTTTTTTCTCCTGCACATTTTTCCTATTCACCTTTGTTTTTACACAATTTCTGAAATTATCATTACCCAGAGTTACTCCTTGACGGTTACTACTAAGATTCTTAATATCAGAGCACATGTCAATATATCCATACTCATTATTTATCATTTCTAAACCCATACCTCTAACTAATCCTAGTTTCAAGTCCTAACAACCCCCTTAACTGAGCTAGCAAGAAAACCCACACCTGCCCTGGATAAGTGAACCCCATCCCTGGCATACATGTTATTTCGGCAACAGAAGTTGTCCCAGTTGTCAATAAATGGTACTGCATTATCCTTACAGTGTTTATCCAGTCAGCAATTAATACCAATTGCTTTGGACAACCATTCATTTCCAACACCCCTTCTTGGCAAAATGCTACATATAACAGGGTGCCCCCCCTTCTTCCTAATTACAGTGGTCCCTCGTTTTTCGTAATTAATCCGTTCCTGGAGGAGCTACTACAGTGGACCCCCGCATAACGATGGCATCACATAGCGATTTTTCCGCATACCGATTACTTTTATCGCAAAATTTTTGCCGCGCATACCGATTAAAAACCCGCTTACCGATTTTCGTCCGAGACGCGTCCAATGTGCCCTCAGCCAGCCTCACATGTGCCGGCCGTCCCATTGTTTACCAGCCAGCTTCCGCGGTAACATCCAAGCATACACTCGGAATATTTCGTATTATTACAGTGTTTTCGGTGCTGTTTCTGGAAAATAAGTGACCATGGGCCCCAAGAAAGCTTCTAGTGCCAACCCTGTGGTAAAAAGGGTGAGAATTAGTATGGAAATTAAGAAAGATTTTGAAGGGTTTGGGGCTAACCCTGAGAAGCCTATGCCAGTTGTGGAATCCATTGTGCCTACTTCAAAGATTAAGGAAATGTGTGCACAGTGGGTTGAACTGCAAACCTTTATAGATGAAAATCACCCTGACACAGCTGTTGCAAGCCGTGCTGGTGACTATTTCAATGACAATGTTGTGGCCCATTTTAGACAAATCGTAAAGGAACGGGAGGTACAGAGCTCTATGGACAGATTTGTTGTGCGACAGAGGTCCAGTGACTCTCAAGCTGGTCCTAGTGGCATTAAAAGAAGAAGGGAAGTAACCCCGGAAAAGGACTTGCTACCTCAAGTCGTAATGGAAGGGGATTCCCCTTCTAAACAGTAAGAAGATAATGCTCTCCCCTCCTCCCATCCCATCAATCATCACCAGATCTTCAATAAAAGTAAGTGTCATTTAATTGTGCATGCCTTTTTCAGTTTGTGTGTATTAAAATTAACATTTCATGTGGTAAAAAAAAATTTTTTTCATACTTTTGGGCGTCTTGCACGGATTAATTTGATTTCCATTATTTCTTATGGGGAAAATTCATTCGCATAACGATTATTTCGCATAACGATGAGCCCTCTTGCACGGATTAAAATCGTTAACCGGGGGTCCACTGTATAAACGAAATTTACGATTTGCGAATCAATTTTCACCATAAAAAATAATGTAAATACAATTAATCCGTTCCTGACACCCAGAAGTATTAACCCTTTCAGGGTCCAAGGCCCAAATCTGGAGTCACGCACCAGTGTCCAAGAATTTTCAAAAAAAAAATTTGTTATTTTTTCTTATGAAATCGTAGAGAATCTTTTTGTGAAGGTAATAAAACAAAAAGTACAAAATTTGGTGGAAAATTGACGAAATTAAGCTCTCGCGAATTTTGATGTCTCAGCGATATTTACGAATCGGCGATTTTGTCGACTTTGACTCCCATTTTAGGCCAATTACATTATTCCAATCAACCAAATTCTTAGCTATTTCACTAGTATTACTTCTATTCTATCGATTGAGCACAAGAAATCGCCAAGTCAACTGTTTCAACTACAAAATAAAGTGATCGGAAATTGTTAATTTGGGAAATTTAACACAAAGTTCAAAATATTCCAATTTCAAAATAGGGTCCAGAATGAACAATGTAGGCATTCTTGGCACTAAACTAACATTTCCTCTGTTCATTAGTTATGTTTTGAGGCTTTACAAATAAATTCCATTTTGATTTTTTATTCACATAATGAATTTTTATTCACACCAAAAAATAGAAGATTTACTGTTATGCAATATTGTAATAATTGTATAAATATCATCACCATATTTGTGAATGTATATTAGACCCACCAGCTGACGTGTATTAGATGTGTGAGGTCGTTTGTTTACTCTTGAATATCGGCAAAAATTTAACATTTCTGCTACTTTGAGCTCAGTTTCAAGCCATTTCCAGTGCTAAAACCAATCAAAATCATCTCTATTTCTGTAATACGTCTTCCATTCTATCAAATGAGACCAAGAAATCGCAAATACAACTATAAAAAACATACGAAAAAACACTGCAAAGTTGCTGTTTTAATCGAAAAATCATGATTTCATTTTTTTTCTCTCATTATACACAGTGTGCTGCAGGATCTGTTTTATGTGGTGCACACATACCACATAGATGTATTCTCTCATATCTAGGCCCAAATGTACCACTCACAGTTTATCAGAGTGAGCTGAGCTCATGGCATAGATCTACGGTTTGGACCCTGAACGTAAAGCCGTAGATCTACGGGACGGACCCTGAAAGGGTTAAAACAAAAAAATTGTTTACATGAAATATACATGTAGTACATAAACAATACAATGGGAAATGATGACTGAAACATTAACAGCATAACACTTACCTTTATTGGAGATTCTTCTTAGTGTATGGGAGACTGGAGGAGGAGAGAGATTGGATTGTTTACAGTTTGGAAGGGGAATCCTCTTCCAGCAACACCTCAGGTACCAATTGCTTCTCTGGGGTTGCTTCTCTTCTCTGTTTCTTAATGCCACTAGGACCACCTTGAGAGTCACTCTAGTCCTTTCTCGCAAAGTAACTGTGGAGAGAGCTCTGTTTCTGGCGTCTCTTTAACACTTCCCTAAAATGGCCCAAGACTTTGTCACTGCACATATTTCTCACCTTCTTTACCACAGGCTTGGCACTAGGAGCTTTCTTTGGAGCCATGGTAGCTTATTTAGTACTTGCAAGCACTAAAATGAGTGGAATATTATGAAATATTTCGTAGGAGCACTTTAGGGGACCTTCACTCACTAGTAAACAATGCCAGACTGGCTGGGTAGGGAGGCCCCCTTGGCTCACACCGTGCGTACGCATACCGGACGAACTACTATTTGCGAGTCAACCTATGAAAAGCGCGTCCATGTTTATACGAAAATACCCCTATGATTGGTGAAATTTATGATTGCCGAGAACTACGAAAAGCGAGGGACCACTGTATGTCTATTGCTGTCCTGAATCTATTAACTAAATCCTCACTTCTACGCTTGCCTACATTATTGCCTCCAGCACTGGGGCAGATAACAGGATTGATCCCATTACCGTTCATGATGTTGTCAAGCCAGCTAACAATATCCTCCATCCCAGCCCCAGGAAAGCAAACCCTCTGTCTCCTACTCCTATCCTTCAAGCAGAAGGCCCTATCCATGTACCTAACCTGGCTATCCCCAACAACAAATTCTTACCTTCCTTGGTGTCGTTCGTCGTGACGTTCCCAGTAGTCGATTCACATTTGTCGGGTAGCACGGAGAATGCATTAGATGTTTCCAGAACAGTTTCCACAGCAGTCTCTTTCTTCTTCATCGGTTCTACCTTTCCATTCGTCTTCTTGATCATCAACTATGTTCCATGCTGTCTAGCCACTGTCCAGGTTCCCTTCTTGACCTGAGGACTCACAACAGGAGGACTACTATGAATCCTTTTGTTTTCCTCAGTAAATAGCAGTATCTCCATTTTCGCCACCCTCAATTCTTCCTTAAGCTGCTGGTAAAGTTGCTCGATGAAGGGCATCTTGGTTCAGTCCACAGAGAGCACACTCAACACGTCCTTACTGAGCTAAGTACAGGTCACCACTGAGCTAAGTACAGGTCACCACTGAGCTAAGTACAGGTCACCACTGAGCTAAGTACAGGTCACCACAGGTCTTCCACTTATACACTTTGATCATGTCTCCCCTCATTCTTCGCCCAACAAGTGAATGTAATTTAAGGGTCTTCAATCTTTCTTCATAAGGAAGATTTCTAATGCTATGTATTAATTTAGTCATTCTACACTGAATGTTTTCTAATGAATTTATGTCCATTCTGTAATATGGAGACCAGAACTAAGCTGTGTAATCTAGGTGAGGCCTTACTAATGATGTATAAAGCTGTAATATAACATCTGAACTTCTGTTGCTTACACTTCTAGACATATATCCCAGTAATCTCTTTGCCTTATTACGTACACTTAGGCATTGCTGTCTTGGCTTAAGGTTACTGCTTATCATAAACCCCAAGTCCTTTTTGCAATATGTATGGCTAAGTTCTACATTATTTAACTTGTAAGTGCTAGGGTTATGGACACTCCTGAGCTTCAGAACCTTGCATTTATCTACATTAAACTGCATTTGCCACTTTTCTGACCAGGTATTGAGTTTGTCTAAATCCTCCTGAAATTCCCCGATATCTACGTTTGAATCAATTATCCTACCTATCTTTGTGTCGTCGGCGAATTTGCTCATATCACTTGTAATTCCCTCATCAAGATCATTGATATATATTATAAACAACAACGGGCCCAAGACTGATCCCTATGGAACGCCACTCGTTACAGATCCCCACTCGGATTTAACCCGCATTTATGCCCACACACTGCTTCCTGCCTGTGAGCCATAACTCGATCCATGATAGCACTTTTCCCCCAATGCCGTGAGCTGCCACTTTCTTTAACAGTCTTTGGTATGGTACTCCATCAAAAGCCTTACTAAAATCTAAATAAACAATATCAAATTCTTTATCGTGATCAACAGCCTCAAAAGCTTTACTGAAGAAAGTTAATAAATTAGTTAGACAAGAACGGCCTCTCATGAATCCATGCTGAGTATCATTAGTTAGATTATGCTTATCCAGATGGTTTCTGATAATCTCAGCTATAATTGACTGTAGCAATTTGCCTACAATTCAGGTCAGGCTTATCGGGCGGTAATTTGACGGTAATGACTTGTCTCCTGCTTTAAAAATAGGAATTACATTAGCCATCTTCCACATATCAGACACTACAACAGTTTGAAGACATAAATTAAAAACATTAGTTAATGGTTCACAGAGTTCGGTTTTGCATTCCTTAACTCTTTCAGGGTTGGTAGGCCCTCTCCTAAACTTCTCAGGGTTGAGGGAAAAAAATGAAATGATCGAGAATCTTTTCCCGATCATAATGACACCAAAAGTAAGAAATTTGATGGAAAACTTACGGAATTATGTTCGTACAAAGTTAGCAGTCTCGACGATGTTTACGCATCGGCGATTTTGCCCACTTTGAGCCCTATTTTCAGCCAATTCCAATGTACCAGTCGATAAAAATCTTAACTATTTTGCTAGAACAATTTTTTCTATCGAATGAGCACAAGAAACCACCCATTTACCAATTTAACTATCCAAGAAAGTGGTCAGAAAGTGGCAATTTTGCTAATTTCACACAAATTTCAAAAGATGCCAATTTCCAAATAGGGTCCAGAATAAACAAGACAGACATCCTTGGCACTAAAATAACAATTCCTCTGTTCATTACTCACGTCCCCAGGCCTCTGTTACATTTCTTTTGCTTTCCACTTTGAATTTTTATTCTTACAAAAAACAGAAGATTTACTGGTATGCTGTCTACTGCATTAGTGTAGAAATGGTGCAGAAATGGTATAAATAATATTGGCACACTTGTGAAAGAATATTAGACTCAGCAGTTGATGTGTATTGGATGCATGGCATGATTTGTTCACTTTTGAACTTTGGCAAAAATCAAACATTTCTGCTTCTTTGAGCTCAATTTCAAGGTCCTTTTCTTTGTGAAACCAATCAAAATCATCTCAATTTCTGTATTATGTCTTCCATTCTATAAAATGAGACCAGGAAAACTAGAATACAACCATAAATACCATACGAAAATACACTGCAAAGTCGCTGTTTTAAACCAAAAACAGTTGGAGTTTTTTTTTTCTCATTATGAACTGTGTGCTGCAGGATTTTTTTTATACTGCACACACTGACCACAGACCCATTATTTCATATGTAGGCCTACCAGCTTTCTCTCACTAGATTTGAAGGTGCTAGAATTTATGCATACTAGTACAGCACCAATCATGGCATGCAAGCCGTACTAGTACGGCACCAACCCTGAAAGGGTTAAGAACCCTTGAAAAAAGCTCATCAGGACCCAGCGATTTATTTTGTTTCAGTCGGTCTATTTGTTTCGTAACCATTTCACTAGTGACTGTGATGTTACATAATTTATCTTCTTCAGGCCCACTATAAAAATTAAGTACTGGGATATTGTTAAAAATTAATTACTGGGATCGTGTTAGCGACTTCCTGTGTAAAAACCGAGAGAAAATAATTTAAAATTGAGCACATTTCATTCTCGTTGTCAGTAAGATGCCCAGAGTTATTTTTAAGGATGCCCTATTTTATCTCTAACTTTTGTTCTGTACACCTGGAAAAAACTTTTTGGGTTAGTTTTCGAATCCCTAGCAACTTCAATTTCATACTCCCGTTTAGCTTTTCTTATCCCTTTTTTAAGGTCCCTCTTAGTGTCAATATACTGATTCATAAGATGACCCTCACCTCTTTTGATACGTCTATAAATTCCTTTCTTCTGCCCTAAAAGATATTTGAGCTTATTATTCATCCATTTTGGGTCATTTTTATTTGATCTAATTTCTTTATATGGGATAAATATTCTTTGGGCAGCAGAGATTGGACAAATATACGAGTGGGAGGAGCTGCGCATGATTCTTGTCGTGAGCACATAGTAACATAAGAAAGGAGGAACACTGCAATAGACCTGCTGGCCTCAACCCCACCTTCATTCTGAAATTCAAAACACTGTACCGAAAAAAGTTACTTAAGTACGTATAGCAGTCAAGTAGTTTTACTTCGTTACCTCACAACACTGGCACTTACACTCTAGTACGAGTCTTCAAGTAAAAGACCACAAAACTAAACTGAATCTGAATCAGCTGTTTAGCAGTTTAGCATTAGCGGAGCTAATTTTTTGGTTAGCGGATTAGCGAAGCTAACTTTTCGCTTAACTATGCCCACCACTGTATGGTTGTTATTGAAAGATGAGGTGATTTTTTAGTCTAGTCTAAATTGATATGTGGGCAGGAGACCCTTTGCTGTTTCAGGCAATGAGTTCCAGATCTTCGAGCCCTTTACGTGCATTGCATTTTTGCATGGTATGAGGTGGACACGAGGGATGTCAAAAAGTGTTTTGTGCCTCATGTTATGCCTGTGTGTCCTGTTGAAGCTGTCTAAGAGAAGTCTGAGTAGAGGGTTGATATTGGAGTTTAATGTTTTGTATATATATAGTAGGCACAAAAATAAATGTGTATATTTTGTATATTAAGTTCAAGCTTTCAAAGAGTGGTGGGGTGTGTTGTCTGTCACTGGAGTTTGTGATCATCTGCACCGCCACTTTTTGTTGGGTTATTAAACGTTTAAGTTGATTGGCCATGCACAAATACCATAGGTGAGGTAAGGGTATATTAGAGAGTGATGTAAGGTAAAGAGCTCCCTTTGGGGTACACAGTATTGTATCTTGGAAAGGATACCTATTGTTTTGGAAAATTTCTTAGTTACATGATGGATGTGGGTCTGAAATTAAAGATTACAGTCAGGGTGGAAATCTAGAAATTTGCCCTCAGTGTGTCTTGTAATGGGTGAACCATTTGTCAATATGTTTAGCTGGATATTCAATGCTCTGTTTCCAAAAGCATGAAGTAAGTTTTGTCAATATTGAGAGTAAGTTTGTTGTTCATCATCCACTTTGATATTTTACGTAGCTCGCTGTTTACAGTGTTACTAAGTATAGCTGGGTTTGGGTGAGAGAAGACACAAGTGGTGTCATCCACGAATAGAACTGGTTTAAGGAGTCACGATGCATTTGGGAGGTCATTAATGTAAATAAGAAAAAGTAGAGGACCTAGGGCACTTCCCTGTGGCACTTTAACAACTACAGGCCGAGTATTGGAGGTCATGCCATTTGTGCATACATACTGGTGTCTACCACTAAGATAAGATTTTAGGTAATCGAGTGTGTCCTCACCCCGTAAGCCTAGTTTAGGTGCAAATATTTTGGGCTCACTGAAATCTTCCAAGGTCATGAAGAGCCCCAGAGGATATTTTATTTTTTCATGGCTGATAGAGTAATTCGAGCATCTAAAATAATTGCATCATTTTTGCTTTTTTTTTTTTTTTGGGGGGGGGGGGGGGGGGGGGGGGGGGGGGGGGGGGTTAAACCCAAATGGGGAGGGGTTCGCATGTTTTGGAAAAATGTAGGAGTAAGGGGTAGATTTGTTTTTTGATTAACTTTTTTCCCAAAAGGTTTTTAGAAAAAGTAAAGCAAGTTAGATACGGCTGTATTTTTTTTATTCGTAGGATCATCTCCATTGGGACAGGGGGACTGTTGTTAAACTTGAGTGTGGAGGGAATTTGAAGAGGGCAACAGATTTGTTAGTACTGCAATAATGAGGACAGCACATAAGCTGCTTTTTTATACATGACTGGTGACAAGTTATTTAGGTCTCCTACCTTCTTTTTTAATTATTTAATTATTACTGAGACTTCAGCAGGATTTGTTGGTGCTATATATGAGTATGTGGGTAATTACCTGCGAGGAAGTCTTGTGGCTGAGTATTTGCTTTTGGGATTTTGCTTGCTAGTTTTGATCCTATAGTAGAAAAGAAGACATTAAGGTTGTTGGCAGTGTCTATAGGCTGTATGTGTGGTCCGTCTGGTTTTGCTAATACAGTAGGGCCCCACTTATACGGAAGGTTAGGTTCCAGGCTACAGCCATAAAGTGGAAATCGCCATAAAGTGGAACACCCTTTTTTCCCCCCTTATAAATGCCTACAAATACTAGATAACAAGTTTACACTAACATATATTAAGTTAGCAACAGAACTAGGCATCAAAAAACAATAAAAAAGTACGATACACACATAGTGCACTCATTACTTACCTTAAAATATTTATAGTCTTAATCTAGGGTGAGACAAGTAGTATTTATTGTAAGAAATCAAGTGTGGTATGTATGGTAGTCAGCCAGGCTACCATACCAGGCCACCCCACCTACACATACTATTTTATTACATTTAAGCATCTCAGAGTGATAAAATGCATATACAGTTCACTCATTACTTACCTTAAAATATTTGTAGTCTTAGTGTAGGGTCAGGGGTGAGTAAACGAGATAAAACGAATAAATGAGAGAAGAGAGAGAGAAGACAGAGAGAAGAGAGAGAGAAGACAGAGAGAAGAGAGAGAGAGAGGAGGAGAGAAAGAGAGAGAAGAGAGAGAAAGAGAGGGAGAGAAATGAGAGAGAGAGAGGAGAGAAGAGAGGAGAGAGAGGGAGAGAAGAGAGAGAGAAGAGAGGAGAGAAGAGAGGAGAGAAGAGAGGAGAGAAGAGAGGAGAGAAGAGAGGAGAGAAGAGAGGAGAGAAGAGAGGAGAGAAGAGAGGAGAGAAAAAGAAGGAGAGAAAAAGAGGAGAGAAAGAGAGGAGAGAAGAGAGAGGAGAGAGAGAGAGAAGAGGAGAGGAGAAAGGAGAAGGGGGAGAGAAGAGAGGAGAGAGAAGAGAGGAGAGAGAAGAGAGGAGAAGAAGAAGGAGAGAAAAGAGAGAGAGAGAGGAGAGAGAAGAGAGGAGAGAGAAGAGAGAGAGAGAAGAGAGGAGAGAGAAGAGAGGAGAGAGAAGAGAGGAGAGAGAAGAGAGGAGAGAGAAGAGAGGAGAAGAAGAGAGGAGAGAAGAGAGGAGAGAAGGGGAGAGAAGAGGAGGAAGAGAGAGAAAAAGGAGAGAGGAGAGAAGAGAGAGAGAAGAGAGGAGAGAAGAGAGGAGAGAAGAGAGGAGAGAAGAGAGGAGAGAAGAGAGGAGAGAAGAGAGGAGAGAAGAGAGGAGAAAAAGAGAGAAGAGAGAGAGAGAGAGGAGAGAAGAGAGAGAGGAGAGAGAGAAGAGGGGAAAGAAGAGAGAGAAGAGAGAAGAGAGAGAAGAGGAGAGAGAGAAGAGAGAGGAGAGAGAGAAGAGAGGAGAGAGAGGAGAGGAGGAAGAGAGGGAGAGAGGAGAGAGGGAGAGAGAGGAGAGAGAGAAGAGAGAGGAGAGAGAGGAGAGAGAGAAGAGAGAGGAGAGAGAGAAGAGAGAGAGGTGTGGCACCAGGGCCTCTTAGCAAAACTTCAAGCACTGGGAACTGCAGGCTCTACGGTATGTCTCCTCAGTGACTACCTTCATGGTAGATCTCTAAGTGTAGTTCTCAATGGAACGGAATCAGCAAGACATCCTATTGGGGCAAGTGTTCCAAAGGAAGCGTGCTGGGTCCATTGTTATGGAATGTCTACTTCAACGACCTTCTTAATCTCATCCCAGAATCACAAGCATATGCACATGACTGTACACTGACATTCACTTATCCAAGGGAAGAAATGCCAGCTGCTCTAAGCTACATCAATCACCAGCTGAGAGCTATATCAGCTTGGAGAAATAGATGGCAAGTAACATTTGCACCTGAGAAAACGCAAATGATGATCGTCTCTAGGCACCATGATGGTAATGCTGGTGCAGTAGTAAGGATGAATGGGACGATGTTGGCACCTGGAGAAGAAGTTGATATCCTTGGGGTGAAATTTGACTCCAAATTAACCATGAAGAACCATGTTGTAAATCTTGCAAACAAGGCAGCCAGGAAGCTTACAGCACTTCGCCGTATCTCCCATCTGCTTGAAAGTAGGGGTTGCAAGATCCTGTACAAGGCACAAGTACGCTCGCACCTTGAGTATGCTCCACTTTCTTGGTTTGCCTGCCCCCCTCTCATCTGCAACTGCTTGACAGAGTAGAGAACAGAGCGAGACGTCTCATCTCTCGCCTGGACCCATCCTGGATAGATCTGTCATTTCAGCAGAGCCTTCAACATAGGAGGGATGTGGGTGGCCTTACTGTTATGTACAAGGCCAATATTGTCAAAATACCACACTTGGATCCACTTCAAGGACAGCGTGAAACAAGCTTATGCACAAGACTGGCAGAAAGAAATTAATCTGGTGTACCATTACCCAACATCACCGGGAATCAAAAGTTGTAATGGACCAATCTACAGCATATGCAGTTAAGTCGTTAACAGATGCAAAGATCTGACAGGCCACAGATAGGCTCGCAGACTCAACACTGGTTTGCCTACTGTTATGTCTCCAATATTGCAAAATAACAGCTTGATCAATTTCGAGCTGACACGTAACAAGCTTATTTGCCATAAGCTGTCAAAAAGCAGGGATTGGCCTTACCTTTCCAGAACACCTTTAATATAAAAATAACAAAATGAACACACGAGACAGCTAAGACAAGAGAAAAGAGTAGAAAGAGAATGCTGCCCAAGAAGCTCCAAATCTGACATAGATGATAGAGAATAGAGAAAGCATTGTCAGAAGAGAGTAGGAAAGAGTTGAGCCAATGAAAGCTGAAAACAGAGGATCCAAACTTGAGAGATGGAATGAAAGAAAAAAAGAAAGAAGAAGAGAGGAAGAGAGAGGAGATAAAAGAGAGAGAAGAGAGAGAGAAGAGAGAGAGAAGAGAGATGAAAAGAGAGAGAGAAAGAGAGAGAGAGAAGAGAGAGAGAAAGAGAGAGAGAAGAGAGAGAGAGAAGAGAGAGAGAGAAGAGAGAGAGAGAAGAGAGAGAGAGAAGAGAGAGAGAGAAGAGAGAGAGAGAAGAGAGAGAGAGAGAGAAGAAGAGAGAAAAAGAGAGAGAGAGAAGAGAGAGAGAGAAGAGAGAAGAGAGAGAGAAGAGGAGAGAGAGAAGAGGAGAGAGAGAAGAGGAGAGAGAGAAGAGAGAGAGAGAGAAGAGAAGAGAGAGAAGAGAAGAGAGAGAAGAGAAGAGAGAGAAGAGAAGAGAGAGAAGAGAAGAGAGAGAAGAGAAGAGAGAGAAGAGAAGAGAGAGAAGAGAAGAGAGAGAAGAGAAGAGAGAGAAGAGAAGAGAAGAGAAGAGAGAGAAGAGAGGAGAGAGAGAGGAGAGAGAGAGGAGAGAGAGAGGAGAGAGAGAAGAGAGAGAGAAGAGAGAGGAGAGAGAAGAGAGAGAGAGAGAGAGAGAGAGAGAGAGAGAGAGAGAGAGAGAGAGAGAGAGAGAGAGAGAGAGAGAGAGAGAGAGAGAGAGAGAGAGAGAGAGAGAGAGAGGGTGAAGACGTGTCACAGTGTGCTCCACAAACTTTCTTAATATTACTTAAATACGAGGGTTGGTGTGGATAAAAACTGTTCAGTGACGTAGTACTACTTACAACACATTAGTACAAGTAAGCCAACTCCTCCACTGAAGTGAATATAAGCAATATCAGTGATATTAAGTGTGGTATGGTGAATGAAGGCATGGTGTGAGGGGACAGCGGCAGGCCTTAGGAGTGACTTCACTATTGCCTTCAGAGTGAGCGTCTAATATTATATGTGTTTTGTGCTATGTACTAGCATCTGGTGCTTTATAACAACGTGGCTGGTACAATGCAACACAGTGATTTGTGTAACATCTTCCTTTAGTGGAAAAGTGGATAGCATAAACAGTGTTTATTAAGTGATAGTGAGAAGGCAACACTTCCAGCTAGTCGGCCCACTGCCGCCCGCCCTCACTACCCACCGGCTATAAACACCCCCACCCACCCACACTCCACCCCACGACATCACCACCCACCCTCTCTCTCTCCTGTGAACTTCAAACCTACAAGCCTCCTCTGGGATGACTTCACACCGCAAAATAGCAAGATTATCTACGCTATCTGGCTATTGTCCCAGTAGATACTGCAGTGTTTGTGGGTATACCACAAGGGACAAAGATCTTCTTGGATGTAAGG
>NC_069404.1:97183750-97187518 GCF_026875155.1 Cherax quadricarinatus | reverse complement strand
TTAGAACTGTGGGCTTGTGGAACCCCTTGAAAAAAAGGCACCATGCACGAGGTACCTTACTTCCTCACCAAACGAGTGTCTGTGTCTTTGTTGCCGTATTTTGTTTGTGACGACGATGCATCTCTTTGAGAAAATTTCCCTTTCCGGTTGAAGGAAGCTGTATTATAAATGATCACCTTCCCTTCTCAAACGCTTGGGTAATCTGAGGAGTTCGAGGCCCTTGTTATATAGCAGGTGTTTTCCCTGGTCCCTCTTAGAGTTGTCTGATAACAGACAAAAAAAATTCATATACGGTGGTCTGTTGCCAGTCTTCTTTGGTATATTATTTGCATTGGTTTTGAAAGTCCATGAGAGGGAAAGAAAAGTTTCATGTACCATTGAAAACTTTTACAACACAATCAACAAAGCCAATCTGCATGTCACATTTTAACAATCGATGTTTTGTGTAAAACCCAAATCCTGTCAGGGTTTTCGAATACTTCATTAGTCATCGATCAATTTGCCACGTCTTGCATTTCATTACAGTGAAGGTTGTCAACAATGGACATCTGTTTGTTTTGCCCCCGAAATGCCATGATGTCATTGGCAGTAAACGCCTGCATGTCATCCCCACGAGCCCTGCTTTGAGCCGGGGGCATTGTTTACGTTTAAAACGCACTGTGTCACACACATCTGCTTGTTCACTCGCAAAAAAATCACTGAGTAAGGGGCTGTTTCCCGGGTTTTTTACCTGGAGAGAGTTTCGGGGGTCAACCCCCCCGCGGCCGGTCTGTGCCCGGGGCCTCCTGGGTGGACAGCCCCTGATCAACCAGGTGTTGCTGCTGGCTGCACGAAACCCAAACGTACGAGCCACACCCCGGCTGATCAGGAACTGACTTTAGGTGTTGGTCCGGGCCCAGTTTGAAGACTGCCCGGGGGTTTTTGGTAATCCCCCCTTTTGTGTGTGGGGGGCAGTTGAACAGTTCGGGCCCCTGACATTTTTGTATGGTCTCTTAACGTGTAGTGAACCCCCGCTTTTCATTGGGGGGATGGTGCATCGTCTGCCAAAACTTTTGCTTTGTAGTGAGTGATTTTCTTTTGCAAATTCGGTACTAGTCCCCCCTAGGATTTTCCCGGTGTATATATCTGTATCTTCCCCTTGCTCTAGGTTTTTCCGGTGTTATAATCATGTATCTCTCCCCCCTGTTATCGGGATATAATGTATGCCCCTTACCAAGTAAGGTGCCTCTGCTTTTCCATAGTCCCTGGGGGTACCAAAACATCTTGGGGTTTTTTCGATTTTTACTTCCGGGATACAACAATATCCAATACCAGGCCCTGTCACAGTCATAGAGTACAAAAAGTTTTATACCAAAGCATTTCCTTTTGTCGGTATATACTGCTTGAATGACAGCCTCCTTTGAAAAAAAATCAAAAAATCGTCAATTACAAGATTCTTGAAAGGTTTTAAAAATACATTTTGAAAATTTTGTTTGAGATACATAAAAACATTTCTAATCTTGTATAACCTTTTCACTTCTGTCAGGCCTGGTTTTGTCAGAAAAGTGCAACATACGTAACAGTAAGATAAACCTGTTCACTGGGATGATTTCTTTTGAAGACCGGGTAAATTAGCCGATCTTGGCCAGTATGCTTTTATTAGGCTTATTGACATTGGGCAATAAGGCATTTTTGTTGCCAAAAAGCAATATTTCTGCAACAGTCGTTCTTTCCACCGGTTTGTAGTCTTGATGTGGTGATATGATGTATTTGCCATGGTGTACTCAAATACTTATTACTTTAATGACAATAGTTTTCATCAATGGCGGGTCAAAAAATAATTTCTAAGAATTCCAGTTCTTTGCAGTGTTTCCAAGGGACAAGTTGGGTAGGAATTCACTTTCAAGTCATCAAAGTGGTGGGCTTGAGAACAATGGATTTTGCTGCCAATCCAGATCGGTTTGCTGGTTGGATACTGGACATCATAGGCTGGTTTGTGAGGGTAGTTGTGGTTGTGGTGGGCTGGTGGCTGATGCTCCACTTTGTCCTTGAACTGCGGAGTCAGCAGCGTGGCTCCCAGTCTGAGCTGGTGAGTCACGCATGGCCGTGGCACTACCATCACCACTACCACCATCTAGTGATGCCTGTGGTCTATCCATGCCAAGTGTAGCCACATCATTCTCACTATCACTATCTATACCTGGTGCAGGGCCATGGAATGTACTCCGGGATGTACTCCGTCCCCTGGGCACTGCATAGGGTACACTATCCGAGTGCATGAGGCGGCGTACATACCGACGCTTCACTGGTGAATATGATTCCTCACTATCACTACTCGAATGATCGTCAAGAGCAATAAAATCACAATCCACATCACTATCATCATTACTGAAGTCAGAGGCCTGGCCACACGAAAATAATAGTTTTCTCTTTCGTTGAGGTACAACCGACCATGACTGACGAGTGCCCACACCAGAGGTAGAAGGTTGAGGATCGTCAGGGTTTTCTGCACTATTATCGATATCCTGGTCATTCCTTTCGGTCACTAACTGATCAAAGCCAAAGAATTCGTCTTCATTTCCACTTCCATCACTGTCAGAGCTATCAGATAGGAGCAGGAGAGTCCCAATTTTCCTTGTACTGAGAACTGTCTTGCGATGAGGCATGGTGAACAAGGGTAACTGAGCCGGCATTACCACAATGCTATGCTGGCGCCTAGATTTTTTGTTTATGGCGCACACCCACCACGCAGACCCGTTCTCCCACACGTAGGCCTACGAGTGCTTTCGTGCTAAATTTGACGGAGCTAGAATTTTGGCAAAGATCTACGGTTTGGACACTACGTGAAGCCCTAGATCTACGGGACGGACCCTGAAAGGGTTAAACTTCACATCTTGCACTTGTGCTGGTGTGCAAGTACACATTAAAACCATTAAGTGTTATATTGGTCTTGAAGACACCATATAAATAATGGTAATACTAACACAATAATAATCACTCTGAGGCACATTAAATGTGCATAAAATGTTAATATAGACATTTTGCTTAATCCATCTATGATTTTTTTCAAAATTATATAAACACGCTATGTAACACATAAATTAACAAATATGAGACGTTTTTCCAGTCGGCTTGACAGAGTGAACAAAAATCATTCGTATCCGGGCTGGTAACAACAAAACATGCGAACCTTCTACACTCTCATTCTCTCTCTTGTTTATTCATTTAATCTTGTTTACTCACCTCTCACTCTACATTAAGACTGCAGATATTTTAACGTAAGTAATAAGCACTATATTATATTAAAGTTTAATAATAATATTACCTAGGTAGTAGGTTGGTAGACAGCAACTGCCCAGGGAGGTACTACCGTCCTGCCAAGTGAGTGTAAAACGAAAGCCTGTAATTGTTTAACATGATAGTAGGATTGCTGGTGCCCTTTTTTCTGTCTCATGAACATGCAAGATTTCAGGTACGTCTTGCTACTTCATACCCCACTGGGTTTTCTTCTATTTTCTTTCTAGTTCTTGTTCTTGTTTATTTTCTCTTTTCTCCATGGGGAAGTGGAACAGAATTCTTCCTCCATAAGCCATACGTGTCGTAAGAGGCGAATAAAATGCCGGGAGCAAGGGGCTAGTGACCCCTTCTCCTGTATAAATAACTAAATTTAAAGAGAGAAACTTTTCTTTTTGGGCCACCCTGCCTTGGTGGGATATGGCCGGTTTGTTGAAAGAAGAAAGAAGAAGTATAATAATATTAATATTAGTACATATGTATTGTAATAATAAT
>NC_069404.1:97036250-97178750 GCF_026875155.1 Cherax quadricarinatus | reverse complement strand
AAGCATACAATCGGAATATTTCGTATTACAGTGTTTTCGGTGCTTTATCTGGAAAATAAGTGACCATGGGCCCCAAGAAAGCTTCTAGTGCCAACCCTACAGCAATAAGGGTGAGAATTCCACTAGAGATGAAGAAAGAGATCATTGATAAGTATGAAAGTGGAGTGCGTATCGCCGACCTGGCCAGGTTGTACAAGAAACCCCAATCAACCATCCCTACTATTGTGGGCACCAGAAAGGCAATCAAGGAAGCTGTTCTTGCCAAAGGTTTAACTGTTTTCGAAACAAAGATCGCAAGTGATGGAAGATGTTGAGAGACTCTTATTGGTGTGGATAAATGAAAAACAGCTAGCAGGAGATAGCGTCTCTCAAGCGATCATAAGCGAAAAGGCTAGGAAGTTGCATGAGGATTTAATTAAAAAAATGCCTGCAACTAGTGCTGATGTGAGTGAATTTAAGGCCAGCAAAGGTTGGTTTGAGAGATTTAAGAAGCGTAGTGGCATACATAGTGTGATAAGGCATGGTGAGGCTGCCAGTTCAGACCACAAAGCAGCTGAAAAATATGTGCAGGAATTCAAGTACATAGACAGTGAAGGACTGAAACCTGAACAAGTGTTTAATTGTGATGAAACAGGCCTGTTTTGGAAGAAAATGCCAAGCAGGACCTACATTACTCAGGAGGAAAAGGCATTCCCAGGACATAAGCCTATGAAAGACAGGCTTACTTTGTTGATGTGTTCCAGTGTTACTGGTGATTGCAAAGTTAAGCCTTTATTAGTGTATCACACTGAAACTCCCAGACCGTTCAGGCAAAAGAATGTCCTCAAGGAGAATTTGTGTGTGCTGTGGAGGGCAAACAGTAAGGCGTGGGTCACTAGGGACTTTTTCTATGACTGGTTACACCATGCATTTGCCCCCAATGTGAAAGATTACCTAACTGAAAAGAAATTAGAACTTAAGTGCCTCCTGGTGTTAGACAATGCCCCTGGTCATCCTACAGACGTGGCAGAGCGACTTTATGGGGACAGGAAATTCATTAACATCAAGTTTTTGCCTCCTAATACCACTCCTCACCTGCAGCCCATGGACCAGCAGGTTATTGCAAACTTCAAAAAACTGTACACAAAAGCTCTGTTTGAAAGGTGCTTTGTAGTGACCTCAGAAACTCAACTGACTCTAAGAGAGTTTTGGAGAGAGCACTTTAATATCCTCAATTGTGTAAACCTTATAGGTAAGGCTTGGAGGGAGTGACTAAGAAGACCTTGAACTCTGCTTGGAAGAAACTGTGGCCAGAATGTGTAGACAAAAGGGATTTTGAAGGGTTTGAGGCTAACCCTGAGAGGATTATGCCAGTTGAGGAATCCATTGTGGCATTGGGAAAGTCCTTGGGGTTGGAGGTTAGTGGGGAGGTTGTGGAAGAGTTGGTGGAGGAGGACAATGAAGAACTAACCACTGATGAGCTGATAGATCAACTTCAACAGCAAGAGGCCAGACCTGAGGAAACTGGTTCAGAGGAGGGGAGAGAGAAATTGATGAAGTTGCCTACTACAAAGATTAAGGAAATCTGTGCAAAGTGGCTTGAAGTGCAAACCTTCATGGATGAAAATCACCCTCACACAGCTATTGCAAGCCGTGTTGGCAACCTGTACACTGACAATGTTGTGAAACACTTTAGGGAAGTCATAAAGGAACGAGAGGTACAGGCCACTATGGACAGATATGCTGTGCGAAAGAAGTCCAGTGACTCTGAAGCTGGTCCTACTGGCATTAAAAGAAGAAGGGAAGTAACCCCAGAAAAGGACTCGACACCTCAAGTCTTAATGGAAGGGGATTCCCCTTCTAAACACTAACACTCTCTCTCCCCTCCTCCCATCCCATCAATCATCACCAGATCTTCAATAAAAGTAAGTGTCATGTAATTGTGCATGCCTTTTTCAGTTTGTGTGTATTAAAATTAACATTTCATGTGGTAAAAATTTTTTTTTTCATACTTTTGGGTGTCTTGCACGGATTAATTTGATTTTCCATTATTTCTTATGGGGAAAATTCATTCGCATACCGATCATTTCGCATAACAATGAGCCCTCTTGCACGGATTAAAATCGCTATGCGGGGGTCCACTGTGTGTGTGTGTGTGTGTGTGTATATATAATATATATATATATATATATATATATATATATATATATTATTATATATATATATATATATATATATATATATATTACATACATACATACATACATACACACACAGTGGACCCCACCTTATGATATTAATCCATTCCTGAGAGCTCATCGTAAGCCGAAATTATCGTTAGCCGAATTAATTTTCCCCATAAGAAATAATGGAAATCAAATTAATCCATTCCTGACACCCCAAAGTATGAAAAAAATATTTTTTGCCACATGAAATATTAATTTTAATACAAACTTAAGAAGACATGCACAATTACTACTCTACTAAGAAAAGAATACATGACACTTACCTTTATTGAAGATCTGGTGATTGATGGGATGGGAGGAGGGGAGTGTGTGGAAGTTATTGTTTAAAAGGGTAATCCCCTTCCATTAGGACTTGAGGTAGCAAGTCCTTTACCGGGGTTACTTCCCTTCTTTTAATGCCACTAGGACCAGCTTGAGAGTCACTGGACCTCTGTCGCACAACAAATCTGTCCATAGAGCTCTGTACCTCCCTTTCCTTTAAGACTTTCCTAAAATGGGCCATAACTGTCATTGTACAGGTTGCCAACACGGCTTGCAGTAGCTGTGTCAGGGTGATTTTCATCCGTAAAGGTTTGCAGTTCAACCCACTTTGCAAACATTTCCTTAATCTCTTTTTTCAATTCCATACTAATTTTCACCCTTTTTACCACAGGGATGGCACTAGAAGCTTTCTTGGAGTCCATGATGACTTGTTTTGCACTTACAAGCACT
Organism: Cherax quadricarinatus; assembly: GCF_026875155.1. NCBI lineage: Eukaryota > Metazoa > Arthropoda > Malacostraca > Decapoda > Parastacidae > Cherax > Cherax quadricarinatus. The sequence continues at coordinate 97,175,814 of NC_069404.1, read as the reverse complement.
AAAAACACTGGGATAATGTGAAATGTACCAAATGTATGCGCAGATGCGACCGCACTGGCTGGCTTGTAAACACTGGTGCTGAGGCCACATGTGGGACGCGTCCCGGACGAATCATGTAAGGCGAGTTTTTTATCGTGAGGAGAAGCAAAATTTTTGCGTTCAAATGCTTCGTATGGCGGACTTAACGTAACGTGATGCGTTCGTAAGGCAGGGGTCCACTGTATGTGCTCACCTATTTGTACTCACCTATTTGTGGTTGCTGGGGTCGATTCATAGCTCCTGGCCCTGCCTCTTCACTGATTGCTACTTGGGCCTCTCTCTCCCTGCCTCATGAGCTTTATCATACCTCACCTTAAAACTATGTATGGTTCCCGCCTCCACTACGTCACTTTCTAGGCTATTCCACGGCCTGACAACTATGACATAAGAAATACTTCCTAAAATCCCTTTGATTCATCCGAGTCTTCAACTTCCAATTGTGACCCCTTGTTTCTGTGTCCCTTCTCTGGAGAATCCCGTCTTTGTCCACCTTGTCTATTCTGCACAGTATTTTATATGTCGTTATCATGTCTCCCCTGACCCTCCTGTCCTCCAGTGTTGTCAGGCCGATTTCCCTCGACCTTTCTTCGTAGGACAATCCCCGTAGCTCTGGGACTAGTCCTGTATGTACACCTATCATCCAACTTACGACCTGCTCGACATACGACGACTCTACTTACAACCGTGTTTTTTATGCCAAATTTCTGGGAAATAAACAAGAGTTTGTGTTGTACACAGTGTTTATCCTAAACCTTACAGTATAAAATACAGTACTAACAGCATAAAAAGTAAAGTAAAACATGAAATACCAAAATAAAACAATAAAATAATTACAAAAATGTTATGTTGATATTCAGTAGTAAAGTTCGACTTGCGTCCATTTCGACTTACGACCGGTTTCTCGGAGCCGAACTCGGTCGTAAGTCAGATGGTAGGTGTATGTATGCATATACAGTAGGGCCCCACTTGTACGGCAGGTTACCGCCGTAAAGCAGTATTAAGTTAGCACAGAAACCTGATATATACTCTAGAATGAATAAAATATGCCATTATGTAACAGGTGGAGGCAGCCACAACTGCTCCCTCTATCCTGTGGTAAACACTGCCATCTAGTGACAGCCTTTTGAAGCCGTCTATTATAATTATTATGTAGTACATAATTATTATATATGTATTGCTATATGTATTACATTATTATTCTTATTGTATTATATTATTATATGTACTATTATTATTATACGTATTATTATACATATTATTATTGTTATTATTATTATTATTATTATTATTATTACAATATAAATAATTTGTAATTTTTATTCACAGAAAAAATATAAGATTTACTGTTATGCCTTATTGCAATAATTGTATAAATAATGTAAACCCATTCACGACTGCATACTGGAATGGACAGTGAAGTCATTTGTTTACTCTTGAACATAGCCAAAACAATCAAACATTTCTCCTGTGTTGGGTTCAGTTTCAAGGTACTTTTCATCATGAAAGCCATCAAAATCATATCTATTTCTGTAATATATCTTCCATTCTATCAAATGAGACCAAAAAAACGAAAATACAACCATAAAAACCACATGACAATACCGCTAAGGGGTGACTAATTACTGAGAAGTGTTCAGGGAGACCTGTACTCTAAAATGAATAAAATATGGCATTAAGAATGTCATGAGTGGTGGTGTTTTGTTTGTTGTTGGGTATATAAGGGCCACTGAAAGATAAGCCTTAGGTAGTGGTGGTGAAGGCAGCAGCAAGAGGCAGCAGAAGCAGAGGTGTTAGTCAGTAGCCCCATGTACCTCCAACAACAATGGAGGAGTCAGTTTCGTGCTGTCCTTTTTCTATCGATTAATCGCTTAACTTACTTGCTACACTGCTAATGGTACACTTTATAGCTGGCTGGCGCTATAGTCTTTATCGACTCCTGCTGCTGTAGTATCGTACATATTGCAGAATCACTGAAAAAGGCACATTCTCCCCTCTCTCACAGCCCTTTACCAAAGGGCTGGCTGCACTAGGAACTTTCTTTGGGCCCATGGTGGCTTATTTAGCAGTTGCAAGCACTAAAAAGAATAGAATAATACAAAATATATCGTATGAACGCTTGAGATCGTCCTCACTGGCTGATAAACAATGGCACACTGACTGTACATGGAGTGTCAGGGGTGCTCAGTCCATGCGGACACGTTCTAGATAAATGCCTTAAACCGACTTCAGTAACAATCACCGAGCCAATATTTTGACGAAAAAAGTTACTTATTCCAAATATTATGTATTCTGATGACTACGTAATCCAGGGATCCACTGTATAAAAAATCCTGCAGCATCCAGTGCATGAGAAAAAACTCCGATCGTGTTTTTGTTTGAAAACAGAGACTGCAGTGTATTTTTGTATGGTATTTATGGTTGTATTCTCATTTTCTTTGTCTCAGTTGATAGAATGGAAGACATAACAGAAATAGAGAAGATTTCGACTGTTTGTTTCACAATGAAAAGTACTTTGAAATTGAGCCCAAAGCAGCACAAATTTTCAATTTTTGCTGATGTTCAAGAGTAAACAAATCACGTTATGCATCCAATACATGTCAAGTGATGAGTCTAATATTCTTTCACAAGTGCACTGATATTATTTATACCATTTTTACAATAATGCAGTAGTCTGCATAAAAGTAAATCAAATTTTTTGGGAATAAAAGTTCAAAATGGGAAGCAAAAGTATTATTAGAGGGGCCTGGAGACCTGACTAATGAACAGAGAAACTTGTTATTTTAGTGCCAGGAATGTCTATTTTGTTTATTCTGGACCCTATTTTGAGACTGGCATCTTTTGAAATTTGTGTGAAACTGGCCAAGTTGCCAATTTCTGACCACTTTATTGGGTAGTTGAAATAATAATAATAATAATAATAATAATAATAATAATAATAATAATAATAATAATAATAATAATAATATATTTACTACAAGTACATGTACATGGTATACAGGCCTAGCTGACATCAACGACATACTATTATATAGGAAGCCCCTTGTTATGCTCAGCATTATGGGCAGTTTAGATCAGTGTCCCAGGATGCGACCCACACCAGTCGACTAACACCCAGGTACCCATTTTACTGATGGGGAACATAGACAATAGGTGTAAAGAAACACGCCCAATGTTTCTACTCTGGCTGGGAATCGGTAAACAGGCGATAGAACAAATCGAGTTCTAGCAAAATAGCCATGATTTTTAGTCAACTGGAACAATGGAATTGACTGAAAATAGGTCTCAAAGTGGGCAAAATTGCCAGTGCGTAAATATCACCAATATTGCTAACTTCGCAAGAGTGTAATTTTGTAAGTTTTCCATCGAATTTAGTACTTTTGGTGTCATTACCACCAGGAAGACATTCTCTATCATTTCATAAGATTTTTTTTTTTTGACAATTTTTCGACCCTCAGAGTGAGTTAACCCTTTAACCCTTTGACTGTCGAAGGGCCCAATCCTGAAGTTGCTCCTGGTGTCGCAAAATATTCGAAAAAAAAAAAAAATTATTTTTTCTTATGAAATGATAGAGAATCTTTTCCCGATTGTAAAGACACCAAAAAAACGAAATTTGATGGAAAACTGACGGAATTACGCTCTCGCGAAGTTAGTGACTTCGGCGATATTTAAAAATCGGCAATTTCGCCCACTTTGAGCCCTATTTTCGGCTAATTCCGTTATTCCAGTCAACCAAACTCATAACTATTTCTTCAGAACTCTATTTTTTCTATCGATTGAGCACAAGAAACTGCCCATTTACCGATTTCAACTACCCAATAACATGGTCAGAAATTTGCAATTTGGCCAATTTCACGAAAATTAAAAAATACGACAATTTCAAAATAAGGTCCAGAATGAACAATGCAGACATTCCTGCTCTAAAATAAGATTTTCTTTGTTCATCAGTCATGTCTCCAGGTCCCTGTGATATTACTCTTGCTTTTTATTTTGAAATTTTATTCAAACAAAAAATAGAAGATTTACTGTTATGCAGACTACTGCAATACTGTAATAATTGTAAAAATTACATCAACCCATTCATGACTGCGTATTAGAATGGCTATTTGGACATTTATTGGACAATGACATCATTTGTTTACTTTTGAACATAGGCAAAAATCAAACATTTCCTGTACTTTGTGCTCCATTTCCAGGTCCTTTTTATAGTAAAATTAATCAAAATCACCTCCATTTCTATAATATAGTTTCCATTCTATCAAATGAGACCATGAAAACGAGAATACAACCACAAATACTATACGAAAATAGACCACAAAGTCGGCATTTTAATTAAAAAAAACGGTCGGAGTTTTTTTTTTCTCATTATGCACTGCGTGCTCCAGGATTTTTTTTATGTGGTGCACACTGACCACAGAGACCCATTCTCTCACATGTGGGCCTACTAGCTTTCTCCTGCCTGATTTGAAGCCGCTAGAATTTATGAGTATATATACGTCAAACACGGTACCTCACAAACGTATATATATGGCCGCGACAGTCAAAGGGTTAAGGGTTTTGGCCGTACTAGTACGGCTTACGACCCAGGGTTTTTGACGTAATAGTATGCCTAAATTCTAGCGCCCTCAAAACTAGTGGGAGAAAGCTGGTAGGCCTACATATGAAAGAATGGGTCTATATGGTCAATGTGCACAGTATAAAATATCCTGCAGCACACAGTGCATAATGAGAAAAAAAAAACTGACCATTTTTTGGGAATAAAACAGCAACTTTGCACTGTATTTTCATATGGTATTTGTTGTTGTATTCTAGTTTTCTTGGTCTCATTTTATAGAATGGAAGACATATTACAGAAATTGAGATGATTTTGACTGGTTTTACAATGAAAAGTACCTTGAAATTGAGCTCAAAGTAGCAGAAATGTTCGATTTTTACCAAAGTTCAAAAGTAAACAAATCACGCCAAGCGTCCAATACACGTCAACTGGCGAGTCTTTCGCAAGTGCCCCAATATTATTTATACCATTTTTTACACTAATGCAGTAGTCTGCATAACAGTAAATCTTCTATTTTTTGTGAGAATAAAAATTCAAAGTGGAAAGCAAAAGAATGTAAGAGGGGCCTTGAGACGTGACTAATGAACAGAGTAAATGTCATTTTAGTGCCAGGAATGTCTTTCTTGTTTATTCTGGACCCTATTCGGAAATTGGCATCTTTTGAAATTTGTGTGAAATTGGAAAAATTGCTAAATTCTGACCACTGTACTGGATAGTTGAAATTGAAAAAATGGGTGGTTTCTTGCACTCATTCGATAGAAAAATGGAGTTCTAGCGAAATATTCATGTTTTTTGTCGACTAGTACAGTGGAACTGGCCGAAAATGGGGCTCAAAGTGAGCAAAATCGCCGATGCGTAAACATTGCCAAGAACGCTAACTTCACGAGAGCATAACTCCCTAAGTTTTCCATCAAATTTCAAATGTTTGGTGTCATTATGATCGGGAAAAGATTATCTTTTCAAAAGAGATTTTTTTTTTTAAATTTGGCCGACCCTAAGAACGAGTCTCGGAGAGGGCCTGTCGACCCTCAAAGAGTTAAGGATTGGGGGTCTCGACCCTGAAAGGGTTAAGGGAGAGATGAGCCAAATCGTCCTTTTTATTTATTTTTTTTTTTGGTCCAATTTCAATGCAATTTTTACTATGAATTAAGCAGTATTTGAAACCTAAATACAGTAGGGCCCTGCTTTATGGCATTTCGCTTTATGACGTTCCGCTAATACAGTCATTTCAGATTATGACCAAAACTCTCTATACAGCTTCCCCCACCTGACTTTCTAATACGGTCACCGCACCCCACCCTGCTTGTTTACATTCTCCATGAGATCCATAAGCACCACGTCTCTCCATAACGTATGGAAACTCCAAAATTTCAAGTGTTTTTTAAAAGTTATTTCATATTTTATATATATATATTTTTTTTTCAACTAGTCGGCCGCCTCCCACCGAGGCAGGGTGACCTAAAAAAGAAAGAAAATCCCCAAAAAAGAAAATACTTTCATCATCATTCAACACTTTCACCACACTCACACATTATCACTGCTTTTGCAGAGGTGCTCAGAATACAACAGTTTAGAAGCATATACATGTATGCATAAAGATACACAACATATCCCTCCAAACTGCCAATATCCCAAACCCCTCCTTTAAAGTGCTGGCATTGTACTTCCCATTTCCAGGACTCAAGTCCGACTATATGAAAATAACCGGTTTCCCTGAATCCCTTCACTAAATATTACCCTGCTCACACTCCAACAGATCGTCAGGTCCCAAGTATCATTTGTCTCCATTCATTCCTATCTAACACGCTCATGCACGCTTGCTGAAAGTCCAAGCCCCTCGCCCACAAAACCTCCTTTACCCCCCTCTTTCCAACCCTTTTGAGGACAACCCCTACCCCTCCTTCCTTCCCCTATAGATTTATATGCTTTCCATGTCATTCTACTTTGATCCATTCTCTCTAAATGACCAAACCACCTCAACAACCCCTCTTCTGCCCTCTGACTAATACTTTTATTAACTCCACACCTTCTCCTAATTTCCACACTCCGAATTTTCTGCATAATATTTACATCACACATTGCCCTTAGACAGGACATCTCCACTGCCTCCAACCATCTCCTCGCTGCTGCATTTACAACCCAAGCTTCACATCCATACAAGAGTGTTGGTACTACTATACTTTCATACATTCCCTTCTTTGCCTCCATAGATAACGTTTTTTTGACTCCACATATAACTCAACGCACCACTCACCTTTTTTCCCTCATCAATTCTATGATTAACCTCATCCTTCATAAATCCATCCGCCGACACGTCAACTCCCAAGTATCTGAAAACATTCACTTCTTCCATACTCCTCCTCCCCAATTTGATATCCAATTTTTCTTTATCTAAATCATTTGATACCCTCATCACCTTACTCTTTTCTATGTTCACTTTCAACTTTCTACCTTTACACACATTCTCAAACTCATCCACTAACCTTTGCAATTTTTCTTTAGAATCTCCCATAAGCACAATATCTTCAGCAAAAAGTAACGGTGTCAATTCCCATTTTGAATTTGATTCCCCATAATTTAATCCCACCCCTCTCCCGAACACCCTAGCATTTACTTCTTTTACAACCCCATCTATAAACATATTAAACAACCATGGTGACATTACACATCCCTGTCTAAGGCCTACTTTTACCGGGAAGTAATCTCCCTCTCTTCTACACACCCTAACCTTATAATTATACCTGATAATTATAACTCTGATAATTATACTTATGTATACCTGTACTTAAATAAACTTACATACTGTGCTGGCATGCAGGTACACATTAAAATAAGTAAGAGTGTCTTACGTCTCGAGACGTCATATTAGTAATGATAATTATCACCAAGTCTCATTAAATGTCGTACATTACATTAGTATACATATTTTCATTAATCCATCTATGACATTTTTTCAAAATTATGTAATAAGCACAATGCATAACATATAAAGATAAAAATACACCCCACAGTAGAATAAATAAACATAAATATGAGATGTAGTAACCAGACTTTTACGAGTGACGGCAAGAATAATATTTTCTCTAGTCCAAAATCAGAGAAAATGTGTTGCTGGGGGTAACTGTAGAAAAATTATTCCTTTCGTATGTAAGTTTATTCAGGTATACACAAATACAGTTACATAGATTATCACACACAACAGCATATGTGTAGAGAACCTAAGATAACCCAGAAAAGTCAAACAGAGTGACTTTTTTCCATTGCCTTCACTCAGAGCGTCATTTCTTCTAAAAATGGTGTTACATGAGAATGGGAGTGTTTTCTTCATTTATTCTACTGTATCAATGTAGAGATAACTGGTACACAAACCAGACGTGTACACTGTTTGTTTACAAAACTTGCGTTCGCCTGGTTTGTTTACATAACTCTGCGCCTGTCTCTTATCACTCTATATATTTTCTCTTATTCTCTCTCTTTATATATATCTATCTTTCTTCTACATCTCTCATTATTATCTTATTCTCTTTACTCTCCTCTGACCCTACAATAAATTACAAATATTTAGTAGTAATGAGTACTGTTATATGCATTTTATGCTCTTTCTTCTTATATCATAGAATTTTTTGTGGGTGTTGTTGCCTGGCTTCCATACATCCCACTTGATTTCTCTTCATTAAAACTCTTCTCTCCCTAGATTAGACTTCAAATATTTAAGGTATTAACGAGTGCACTATGTGTGTATTTCTTTTTACTTTTTTTATGCCATATGTTCTTGCTAACTTTTATTTTTTAAACTAGTTATCTATTTTCTTGCTTTTAAGGAAAAAATTCTTCACTTTACGGTGGTAGCCTGGAACCTAACCTGCCATATAAGTGGGGCCCTACTATACTGTGTTTTTAGTGATTTTTTTCCTTACAGTTAGATAGAAAAAAATAAATAGTGCCCTATTCTATAGGGCTCAAATCTATCCTTCTACAAAATTGGTAAGATTTAGAATTTTCTAGTTTACATCAGATGAAATATAACGAGTTAGGTAATCTAATCACAAGGACATTTGAGCGAAATGTCAACAGATTGCATTAAACAAACTTAAGAACTCTTTTGAGAGAAAAAACTCAATAAAAACAAAACAGTAAAATGTACCACAAACCTTCTATGTAATTCAATAAAACCATCATTCCTCAATGTGTGAAAAAAAATCATTATGCTCCTATAAATACTCTTCGAATGATAGGGAAAACAATGCCAATAACTTATTCCTGAGTTATTCCTAATTATGTTTTATGTAAAACTCTATGGTTATGGCCAGCCTAATCTGAGCGTGTTGCACCCCTCCGTCCTTGACAGCCTGGTGGCTACTGAGGGACAATCTCACCACTCTCTTCTCTCTAGTCCTCACAGAAGTTGCCATGTAGAGTAATTAGAATGAAAATTATAATCATAATTTTTGGAGTAAAAAAAAATTAACTGCCAACATGTCCTCTTGCTGACAGCAAGAACAGAAAAAAAATACATTTGTGGAAAAACATACTTCGAAATAAGATAGAAACAAGCTGATTCCATCAACATGTCAGAATTATACACTATTTTTTTTTTTTGATAAAACATTGTTTTCCATAATTTTTCAATTTCAATTTTTTTATCACTAAGGAACTCTCTCCAGGTAAACTCCAGGTATAAAAAGGTTTGTCCCTTCCTTAATGTGTACCTGCATGCCAGCACAGTGAGTAAGTTTACTTCGGTACAGGTACACGTAAGTATATTTATCAGAGTATATAAAATATGAAAACTTAAAAGCACTTGAAATCTTGGAAACTTTCCAGATATAATAGACACACGTGCTCACGGAGAATGCAAACAAACCGGGTGGCACACCCATATTAGTGGAATGTCCCGAAGTAAAACACCATAAAGCAGGGCCCTAGTGTTTAAGAAAAACACTGAACACAACTATGTCTTATACTTCCATTGAAACATATATATATAATATAAAAACTTACTTGAAATAGGAGCCGCCCTCTGGAATAATGATGTGTGAAGCAGCAAATGCAACATTAAGGTCCAGAATACTGTGGTTGTCTATGGCAGACTGCAGCCCAGTCACACTTCTTTCCTTCACCACCTCTAACTGGCTCAATGCTGCTGCCTGCAATCTGATATGACAAACATTAGTTAAGAGCCTAACCTTGATTAACATGTATAATTGAAACTATTTTCTTTAACAAAACTTAGCAATCCTATTTTTATTACAAGCCTTCAGAAAAAATTTTACTTTGCATAAAACTATACCCAGAATAAAAAAAATAAACTAATTAATTACTTTTAACCCTTTGACTGTTTCGGTCTTACGCGCCAATGTCTAGGACGTATTTATACGCGTAAATTCTAGCAGCATCAAATCAAGTGGGAGAAAGCTGATAGGCCTACATAAGAGAGAATGGGTCTCTGTGGTGGGTGTGCGCCCTGCGAAAAAAAACGGACTCAGTGCTGCATTGCAGGAACGCCATCTTGGTAGTCCATTTTCATCATGCCTCGGGGTAAGAAGTACCTCACTCCTTGGCGTATTGGAGGTCTACTGTTCCCAAGTGATCGTTCTAACAGTGATGGAAGTGCCAGTGAAAGTGAATTCCTGTACCAGGATGAAAAAGGAAACTATTTCCCCATTTACAGGACTCAGATCTGAGCAGTGAAAGTGATAATGATAGTGATTTCAAAGTTAATAACAGCAGCTCGAGTAGCAACAACGAGGGGAAATATTCGCCAGTGAAACAGCAGTATGTTCGACGCAGCATGCGTTCTGGTAGTGTGCCTTATGCCCTTCCAAGGCAAAAGAGTAAATCTGGGAGTACATCCCATGGCCCTACATCACGACCTGATGGTGAAAATGATGATATTGTTGCAATGGGGATGTGTAATGTGGGTGGGGAAGATGGTGGTGGTGTTGGTGGTGGCATGAGTCATGTGGCACCAGCACCGGGTCACGCTACTACCGACGCTGCTGACTCTGCACTACAACAACCAGCCTCGCCCAACTCCACACTCCCACAACATCCCTAACCACAACCTGCACAACCACAACCACATTTCAATATCCAGAACCCACTAGCAGACTGCATCTGGGATTGGCAGCAAGATGACAATTTTATTCCCAATCCCCATGACTTTGATGAAACACAAAGTGGAATACGGCCATCGTGTACACTTGGGAACAATGCCACTGAACTAGAATGCTTTCAGTAGTTCTTCGATGAACCCCTGATGGACATTATTGTCAGGGAAACCAACACATACTATGAGTACACCATGGCAAATACAATTCTTTCACCAAGGTCACGACTACACGAGTGGAAGGACAAAACTGTGGACAGAAATGTACCTGTTACACTCTCTCAGATTCTAGGGACCCACAAACTGAAAAAACCAAGAATATTGTCCTAACTAAACCTAATGAAACACCACTACATCCCACTGACACAGCTAACAAGATAAACGACTTCTTCTCAACCATAGGATCTAATCTCACCAATAAAAACCCACATACTAATGCCCATGCCGGGGACTACCTAGATGGGAATTTCCCAAATTCCTTCTATCTTGCAACAACTGAGCCCTCGGAAGTCACCGAGATTATAAAGTCACTTAAAAACAACTCAGGGAATCTGTCTAGTGTCCCACCATTACTGTACAAGCGAGCGGCCCATATCCTTTCGCATGCTATTTCATTACTTTTTAACAAGTCACTAGAAACTAGCACCTTCCCGAAACTACTCAAGATGGCAAGGGTTACACCAATACATAAAGGTGGTGACCCTACAGACTTAAACAACTATAGGCCAATATCAAACTTACCATTGCTATCCAAAATTCTTTGAGAAAACTCGTGCACAGGAGACTATATTCATTTTTAACAGCACAAAACATACTCAACCCCTGCCAATTTGGATTTAGGAAAAATAAAAGCACAAATGATGCAATCATAAAAATGCTAGATCTGCTTTACACAGCACTGGAAAATAAGGAATATCCACTAGGAATTTTTATTGACCTAAGAAAAGCTTTTGACACAGTAGACCACGACATCCTACTCCACAAACTTGACCATTACGGTATAAGAGGCCATGTTCGCTTGCTTATTTCAAATCTTACCTTACTAATAGGTATCAGTATGTTACCATTAAGACACAGCATCAAACAACACGGCCACTTGATACTGGAGTTCCGCAGGGAAGTGTCCTTGGTCCCCTGCTCTTCCTCATATACATCAATGATCTTCCAAACGTATCCCAACACCTGAAACCCATTCTCTTTGCTGACGACACGACTTATGTCATCTCTCACCCTAATCTTGCACCCTCAACACCATTGTTAACGAGGAGCTGATCAAAATATCGACTTGGATGACAGCCAATAAACTTACGCTTAACACTGACAAAACCTACTATATTATGTTTGGTAGCAGAGCAGGAGATGCACAAATTAACATTAAGATCGACAAAACTAATTACCAGACATAATGAGGGCAAATTCCTAGCCTATACCTTGACAACAACCTGAATTTCAGCACCCATATCCAACACATAACCAAAAAAGTATCCAAAACAGTTGGGATCCTCTCCAAGATACGATACTACGTGCCGCAAAATGCCCTTCTCACACTATACCACTCACTTATTTATCCATACCTCACCTATGCTATTTGTGCTTGGGGATCAACTGCAGCAACACACCAAAAAGCCAATAATAACCCAACAAAAAGCTGCAGTAAGAATAATCACTAAATCCCATCCCTGGCAACACACCCCCCCACTCTTCATAGATTTAAACTTATTCCCTGTTCAGTACATCCACACTTACTACTGTGCAATCTACATCTACAGGACCTTAAACTCCAATATCAACCTTGACCTAAAACGCTTTCTTGATAGTTGTGACAGAACCCACAGGCATAACACCAGACACAAACATCTCTACGACATTCCCCATGTCCGAATAAACCTTTACAAAAATTCAATGTATGTCAAAGGCCCTAAAATCTGGAACACCCTACCTGAGAACTCTAGAACTGCAGACACATTCATCACCTTCAAAACTACCATTAGAAAACCATCTTATCTCCCTGATAAACCCCATCAACTAACTACACTACACGAATACCATTTGACCATAAACAGAAATATTAATCTCAATCTTAAAATAATGAATCCTATGATACTCCAATACTGAAACTATGTACTGTGCCAAAACAAAAGCATTCACATTGCTAAACTCACAAACTAGTATTTAGTCACTTAGCCATAATACCAACTTACCTCATAATTTGTAATATTTTAAAATAAAGAATTAAACTAAGTCTGCCCAAAATGCCCAGCCATGCTAGGTGTTCTAGTGGTACACACTGTAATCATTATTTAACTACATGTAAACCACACAACAACCAAATTCTGTAAATTCAACATTGTAATCTTTATAGTGAATAAACTTTGAATTTGAATTTGTTCTTTGCCAGAATAATGCTCATGCCACATGTGTTATAAGTACACTGTCATCACACACTGGTCAACAGAACGCCTCATTTCAACCCCAGGTTTTAGTGACATTATAGGAGTAAATCGTTTTTTGATACTGTTACGTATGTTACACTTTTCAGACAAAACAAGGCTTGACAGAAGCAACAGGTTACATAAGATCAGAAATGTGTTTATGTACCTGAAACAAAAGTGTTGTATGTATTTTTATCCCTTCAGGAAGCTTGTTATTGACGAGTCTTTGATTTTATTCTAAGGAAGACTCTCATTCAAGCAGTACATACCAACCAAGAGGAAATGCTTTGGTATAAAGTTATTTGTACTGTGTGATTGCAAAAGTGGTCTCGTTTTGGATATCATTGTGTACATTGGCAGTAATACATTGACCTATACTCAGTGATTTCTTGCGAGTGAACCTGACAGACTTGTGTGGCACAGTGCGTGGCAACCGTAAGCATATGCCAAGGTTTGATGCTGGCACTCGCAGAGGTGAGGTTCAGGCCTTTGCTGCGAATGACATCATGGCATTTCGGTGGCATGACAAACGTGATGTCACATTTTTGACATCAGTTCACTGAAACAAAATGGCACACACTGGCAGGCACAATAGAGAGACCAATGAACCAATTCTAAAACCTGCAGCTGTCATGGACTACATCATCAATATGTGCTTAGTGGACAAATGTGACATGCAGACTGGGTTTGCTGATTGTGTATGCAAGAGTTATAAGTGGTATATAAAACTTTTTTTTCCATCTTCTTGATATTTCCATGCTAAATGCTTATAACATAAACAAGTTGAGGACCAACTACAAACCAAAATATTGTGAATTTTGTTTGTCATCAGACAAATAATCGTCAAGTACCAAGGAGCAACACCTGGAATAGACCAGCGCCCACGAAATTACCAACACATGCCATCTCGTATGAGGCCTCGTGATCACTACCCCAAACAACTGCCTCCTACTGCTTTCAAGAAAAGTGCTCAGAAGAGGCGTTTTGTATGTGCACATACCACAAAATGCCCACAAACATGCAGAGACACTTGTTTTATGTGTGAGGAGTGTCAAGTGCCACTCTGCATATACCCATGTTTCAAAGAGATCCACAAGCTGCAGCAGTTCTAGGAAAGTGTTCAGTGACTGTACATATGTATATATATTATGGAACAATAGTAATAAACAATGTTTTGTATTGTTTGTATAAACAAGTTTTATAACAATCTAATAGTGATAATGTTTGTTCAGTTATTGTGTTGTAAACTGAGTGTATATTTGAACAATGCATCTTACATTGGTCTCATAGACCACATAAGTTACTTAGAAAAGAAAAATATTGGAAAATACAAGAATCTTTCGAATTGGAGTAAATAAAAGAATACTGGGTGGGCGGCATTCGCCACTTGTTGCCATACACCGCTCATTTTCTGCCACTTTGTGCCTCTATATCTCGGTAAGTACTGATGGCAAAAATTTTTTTAGGCTTAAAACACTCAGTAAAATAATCCTAACATTTTGCTAAGAAAAAATATTTTTTTTTTTCGAATATTTTGTGACATAGAATGACAGTTTCAGAAAAGGGCTTGTGACAGTCAAAGGGTTAAGAAACACTTAATTTTTTTTTTTAATTTATTCAGGTGTTACCCTTGAAATTATGCAAGTACTGTATGCAAAAATATAATTCTTGCATGTTAAAAAAAAATTTATCACAACTTATTTTCCTTTTCATCATTTCTCTTCTCACTTTGTTCCAGCAAGTCACCATTCAAAATTATTTTTTCTTAGTCAAAAGTGCAGTATTGGCCACTATCAACTCCCTTTAGCACAGCATACTGACCATCCAGCTAATTTTTTTTTTTAAATAAATGCGATCCAACAAAAGTGTTACATATTCTAAAAAGAAACTAAAATGATGTACATGCTATACAAACGATCACCCACTGCAGTTGCAGCCTTGAGTATAACTGAACATTAACAAATTACCATTTAAAAATATATATTTTTTTTTAACACAGCCATTTCCCACTGAGGCAGGGTGACCCAAAAATAAAGAAAAACACAAAAAGAAAGAAAAATGCTTGCATCATCATTCATTACTTTCACCATCACTCATACATAATCACTGTCTTTGCAGAGGTGTTCAGATACGACAGTTTATAAGTCCCTCCAAACTGGCAATATCCCAAACCCTGCCTTAAAAGTGCAGGCACTGTACACTGGAACCTCTACTAATGAGTTTAATCTGTTCCATGACCTTGCTCGCATCTCAATTTGCTTATTTGTCGAGTCAATTCTGCTCGTTTAAAATAATTGAAATGGAATTAATCCATTCCAGTGGAATTCCAGGAACGACAAAATACTTCAGTACAGTATTTCCCTAATAATAACTCTATGGCTTATTTATCTATCACAATTCATCTAATATGACATAATAAACAATACTAACAACACAGAAACATGATATATACACTAGAAGGAATGAATGAAGTACAGTGGTCCCTCGTTTTTCGTAGTTAATCCGTTCCTGGAGTTGCTACTATTAACGAAATCTACGATTTGTGAATCAATTTTCCCCATAAGAAATAATGTAAATACAATTAATCCGTTCCTGACAGTCAGAAGTATTAAAACAAAAATTTTACATGAAATATACATGTAGTACATAAACAATACAATGGGAAATGATGAATCAAACATTAACAGCATAACACTTACCTTTATTGGAGATTCTTCTTAGTGTATGGGAGACTGGAGGAGGAGAGAGATTGGATTGTTTATAGTTTGGAAGGGGAATCCCCTTCCATCAACACCTCAGGTACCATTTGCTTTTCTGGGGTTGCTTCTCTTCTCTGTTTCTTAATGCCACTAGGACTACCTTGAGAGTCACTGGAGTCCTGTCTCGCAAAATAACTGTCCAGAGGAGAGCTCTGTTTCTGGTGTCTCCTTAACACTTCCCTAAAATGGCCCAAGACTTTGTCACCATACATGTTGCCAACATGGCTTGCAACAACCTTGTCAGGGTGATATTTCTCCATAAAGCTTTCCATCTTACCCCACATAGCAAAAATCTCTTTAATTTCTGAAGAAGGCACCTATTCCATCTCTCTTCCTCCTCCTCTGCAGCAAGATTCTGAGCTGCGATCTGTTGCTGTTCCTGCTGAAGCTCTTGCAGCTCCTCAGTGGTGAGCTCTTCATTGTGGTCTTCCACCAATTCTTCCACATCCTCCAAACTCACATCCAACCCCATGGAACTCCCCAGTGCCACAATTGATTTTACAACAGACATAGGCTCATCAGGGTCAGTCCCAAACCCTTCAAAATCCCTCTTGTCGACACAATCTGGCCACAATTTTCTCCAGGCAGAGTTCAAAGTCCTGGTAGTCACTCCCTCCCAAGCCATACCTATAAGGGTTATGCAATGGAAGATGATGAAGTGTTCTCTCCAAAATTCCCTAAGGGTCAAGTGAGTGTCTGTGGTCAGTCAAGCACCTGTTAAACATTGCTTTGGTGTAGAGTTTTTAAAAGTTTGCAATGACCTGCTGGTCCATGGGCTGGAGTAGAGGAGTGGTATTCAGGGGCAAGAACTTTATTGTGAACCCAAACTCTTCGAAAATTAGGTCATCCAAGTTTGGAGGATGAGCAGGTGCATTGTCCATTACTAACAGGCACTTGAGATCCAATTTCTTTTCCAGGAGGCAATTCTTCCCACTAGGGCCAAACACTTCATTGAACCACTCGATGAAAATTTCCCTCGTGACCCATGCCTTACTATTAGATTTCCAAAACACACACAATTTACTCTTCATAATTGTTTTTCCTGAACACTCTGGGATTTTCAGAATGGTACACTAGTAATGGCTTCACTTTGAAATCCCCACTAGCATTAGCACAGAACATTAGCATCAGCCTGTCTTTCATAGGCTTGTGTCCTGTCATTGCCTTTTCCTCCTGTGTAATGAAGGCCCTCTTTGGCATTTTCTTCCAAAAGAGGCCTGTTTCGTCACAATTGAACACTTGTTCAGGTTTCAGTCCTTCAGCCTCTACGTACTCGAGTTCAAGCACATATTTTTCAGCCGCCTTGTGGTCCGAATTGGCAGCCTCACCATGCCTTACCACACTGTGTATGCCAGTACGGTTCTTAAATCTCTCAAACCAACCTTTGCTGGCCTTAAATCCACTCGCATCACCACTATTTTCAGGCAATTTCTTTACCAGATCGTTGTGCAACTGCCTAGCCTTTTCACAAATAATCGAAGCCATAAGAGTATCTCCTGCTAATTGTTTCTCATTTATCCACACCAATAATAACTTCTCAACCTCTTCGAGTACTGGTGATCTCATTTTTGTCAGCATAGTTATCCCCTTTGCAACAACAGCATCCTTGATTTCCTTTTTCTTGGCCACTATGGAACATATGATTGTGTAGGGTTTCTTATACATCCTGGCCAGTTCGACCACACGTGTGCCACTTTCATATTGTTCAATGTTTTTCTTAAATTCAATCGTATTTCTCACCTTCTTTACCACAGGCTTGGCACTAGGAGCTTTCTTTGGAGCCATGGTAGCTTATTTAGTACTTGCAAGCACTAAAATAAATGAAATATTATGAAATATTTTGCTGGAGCACGTGAGGGGACCTTCGCTCACTGGTAAACAATGCCAGACTGGCTGCCGCCCCGGCTCACACCGTGCGTACGCGTCCTGGACGAACTACTACTCGCGAGTCAACCTATGAAAAGTGAGGCCATGTTTATATGAAAATATCCCCATGATTTCCGAAATCTATGATTCCCAAGAACTACAAAAAGTGAGGGACCACTGTATGTCATTACATGTGTGAGTAGTGGAGGTGGCGGCAAAGTGGCCACTGTTGTTGTTGGGGTGTATAGGGCCACCACAGCGGCCATACCTGCTCCCGACTACATACCTGCCCATGCTTTTATTATAACAGAAAACAGAGTGTTTGTAAGGCGAACTCCATTAGAACACTATGTACATATTATAATTATTATAGTATTGTGTATTATTATTATTATTATTATACAGTGATCCCTCGCTTTTCGTAGTTCTCTGCAATCATAAATTTTGCCAATCAGAGGGGTATTTTTGTATAAACATGGACTCGCTTTTCATAGGTTGACTCGCGAATAGTAGTTCGTCCGGGACGCGTACGCATGGTGTGAGCCGGGGCGGCCTCCATACCCAGCCAGTCTGGCATTGTTTACCAGTGAGTGAAGGTCCCCTCAAGTGCTCCTACGAAATATTTCATAATATTCCACTCATTTTAGTGCTTGCAATTACTAAATAAGCTACCATGGCTCCAAAGAAACCTCCTAGTGCCAAGCCTGTGGTAAAGAAGGTGAGAAATATGTAGTGACAAAGTCTTGGGCCATTTTCGGGAAGTGTTAAAGAGACGCCAGAAACAGAGCTCTCTCCACAGTTATTTTGTGAGACAGGACTCCAGCAACTCTCAAGGTGGTCCTAGTGGCATTAAGAAACAGAGAAGAGAAGCAACCCCAGAGAAGCAATTGGTACCTGATTTGTTGCTGGAAGGGGATTCCCCTTCCAAACTGTAAACATTCCAATCTCTCTCCTCCTCCAGTCTCCCATACACTAAGAAGAATCTCCAATAAAGGTTAATGTTTCATTCATCATTTCCCATTGTATTGTTTATGTACTATATTTATATTTCATGTAAAAAATTTTTTTGTTTTAATACTTCTGGGTGTCAGGAACGGATTAATTGTATTTACATTATTTCTTATGGGGAAAATTGATTCACAAATCGTAAATTTCGTTTATAGTAACGGCTCCAGGAACGGATTAATTGCAAAAAACGAGGGACCACTGTACCTATTATATTACAAGTATTATTATTACATATTATTATTACATAATTATTATTATTACATATTAATAATCAGTACGTACAGTACGTATTCTTATAATACTCTTGCTCACCATTTGGAATTTTTATTCACACAAAAATAGAAGATTTACTGTTATGCAGACTACTGCATTACTGTAATAATTGTATAAATAATGTCAACCCATTCATGGCTGTGTATGAGACTGGCCAGGTGGACACGAATTGAACATCGTCAAAGAATTGAACACTTCTGCTACTTTGAGCTCAATTTCAAGGGACTTTTCATTGTGAAAGCAATCAAAATCACATTTCTGTAATATATTTTCCATTCTAACAAATAAGACCAAAAAACACGAGAATACAACTATAAAAACCATACGAAAATATACCGCTAAGCGGTGGCTAATGGGTGAGAAGTGAACATGGTCCAATTTCTTTCAATTTTGTGTACTTTAAGAAGCATCTTTCCATCACACATTGCCCAAGTTTCAATAAGATAGCCCAACAAACAATTGAGATCCAATTCCCTACATCAAGAGCAAGAGCCCCTCATCAGTGTCAAGGAACCACCCTTGAGGCCCGCTCGCATCCGGAAGCAAAAAAATCAACCGAGCAACTGCTCGTATCTTGAAAAGCTCGCACACTTGGGCACTCATAAGCAAAGGTTCCACTGTACTTCCCATTTCCAGGACTCAAGTCCGGCTAAATCTATTATAACCAGTTTCCCTGAATCCCTTCACTAAATATTACCCTGCTCACACTCCAACAGCTCGTCAGGTCAAAAAAGCCATTCGTCTCCATTCACTCCTATCTAACACGCTCATGCAAGCTTGCTGGAAATCCAAGCCCCTCGCCCACAAAACCTCCTTGACCCATTCCCTCCAACCTTTCGGAGGATGACCCCTAACCCCTTCCTTCCCTTACAGATTTATAAGCTCTCAAAGTTATTCTCCTTCGTTCCATTCTTTCTAAATGACCAAACCACCTCAACAACCCCTCTTCAGCCCTCTGACTAATAATTTTCCTAACTCCACACCACCTCCTAATTTCCATACTCCAAATTCTCTGCATAATATTTACACTACACATTGCCCTTAGAAGCGACATCTCCACTGCCTTCAGCCGCCTCCTCGCAGCAGCATTTACATCCCAAGCTTCACACCCATATAAGAGTGTTAGTACAACTATACTCTCATACATTTCCTTCTTTGCCTCCATAGATAACATTCTTTGTCTCCACAGACACCTCAACACACCACTTTTTTCCTTCATCAATTCTATGGTTTACCTCATCTTTCATAAACTCATCCACTGACAGGTCAACTCCCAAATACAGCCTCTCCTCACTTACCAATGGAGTTCCGTTCCTAAGACCACGTCGGAAAACGAATTCATCACTAATCGAGGAATCACCCCTTACTGAAACTTCAAAAATGTCACAACCTAAAACTAAAACATTCAGTTTTATGTTTGCTGTGAAAATCCTTTTAATCCATTCATTATTAACAGTATTACAACATGAAATAGGTCAATAACTTACTTCCAAGATATTCTAGGAAGCACACTCATACCTGATTACTTTGGAAAAAAAAAATGAGAAAGTTGCACTTTTATGCATAGGATAAGTGATCTTCTATGGTTACCCTTCAGGCACACAATGCCTAACATTTTCTGTATTGGTCGCATTCACTTTTTTTTTTTTGTATTCCTCCCCGCTGCCCACGCTTCAACACTTTTGCATATTATTCTTCTTTCAACAAACCGGCCGCATCCCACCGAGGCAGGGTGACCCAAAAAGAAAAACGAGTTTCTTTTTAAATTTAGTAATGTATACAGGAAAAGGAGTTACTAGCCCCTTGCTCCCGACATTTTAGTCGCCTCTTACAACATGCATGGCTTATGGAGGAAGAATTCTTTTCCACTTTTCCATGGAGATAACATGAAATTAACAAGAACAAGAACTATTAAGAACATAGAAGAAAACCCAGAGGTGTGTGTGTGTGTGTGTGATATATATATATTATATATATATATATATAATATATATATATAATATATATATATAATATATATATATATATATATAATATATATATATATTTTCTAGGTAGTAGGTTGGTAGACAGCAACCGCCCAGGGAGGTACTACCGTCCTGCCAATTGAGTGTAAAGCTGAAGCCTGTAATTGTTTTACACGATGGTAAGATTGCTGGTGTCTTTTTTTTATCTGTCTCATACACATGCAAGATTTCAGGTATGTCTTGCTACTTCTACTACACTTAGGTCACACTACACATACATGTACAAGCATATATATACACACCCCTTTGGGTTTTCTTCTATTTTCTTTCTAGTTCTTGTTCTTGTTTATTTCCTCTTACCTCCATGGGGAAGTGGAACAGAATTCTTCCTCCGTAAGCCATGAGTGTTGTAAGAGGCGACTAAAATGCCGGGAGCAAGGAGCTAGTAACCCCTTCTCCTGTATATATTACTAAATGTAAAAGGAGAAACTTTCGTTTTTCCTTTTTGGGCCACCCCGCCTCGGTGGGATACGGCCGGTGTGTTGAAAGAAAGAAGAAGATAGATATATATATGTTAGGTAAGACACATATGCAACAGTTAGGTATCTTTATTTCGAAACGTTTCGCCTACACAGTAGGCTTCTTCACGTCGAGGACAGACAAGTTGATAGAAGCAGAAGATACTTGAAGACGATGTAATCAGTCCATCACCCTTAAAGTTTTGAGGTGGTCAGTCCCTCAAAACTTTAAGGGTGATGGACTGATTACATCGTCTTCAAGTATCTTCTGCTTCTATCAACTTGTCTGTACTCGACTGAAGAAGCCTACTGTGTAGGCGAAACGTTTCGAAATAAAGATACCTAACTGTTGCATATGTGTCTTACCTAACAATCTGTCGGTATTTTATACCATTTTAATGTTCAGATATATATATATATATATATATACAGTGGACCCCCGCATAACGATGGCATCACATAGCGATTATTTCGCATACCGCTTACTTTAATTGCAAAAATTTTGCCTCACATACCGCTTAAAAACCCGCTTACCGATTTTCGTCCGAGACGCGCTCACATGTTCCGCCGGTGGCATTGTTTACCAGCCAGCCTCCACGGTAACATCCAAGCATACAATCGGAATATTTCGTATTATTACAGTGTTTTCGGTGCTTTTTCTGGAAAATAAGTACCATGGCCCCAAGAAAGCTTCTAGTGCCAACCCTACAGCAATAAGGGTGAGAATTACAATAGAGATGAAGAAAAAGATCATTGATAAGTATGAAAGTGGAGTGCATGTCTCCGAGCTGGCCAGGTTGTATAATAAACCCCAATCAACCATCGCTACTATTGGTGGTACAGCTGCTGCTGCTGCTGCACTGTCAGCTGCTGCTGCTGCTGTAGCACCGTTGTTGTGTGGCTTATTGAGAAATACCAAGAAACAATTAACCCCAGAGGATTTGCCACCCAGGATAACCCAAAAAAGTCAGTGTCATCGAAGACTGTCTAACTTATTTCCATTGGGGTCCTTAATCTTGTCTCCCAGGATGCAACCCACACAAGTCGACTAACACCCAGGTGAACAGGGAAAAATGCCTGGAACTAGTGCTCATATTGGTGAATTTAAAGCCAGCAAAGGTTGGTTTGAGAGATTTAAGAATCGTAGTGGCATACACAGTGTGATAAGGCCTGTTCTGGAAGAAAATGCCAAACAGGACCTACAGTACTCAGGAGGAAAAGGCACTCCCAGGACACAGTGTCTCATCAGTCATTGCTGCATCTTCAATAAAGGTAAGTGTCATTTATTCTTCATTTAGTAGACTAGTACATGCACAATATATACTGTGCATGTACTACTCTACTATTGTGCATGTATCCTTCTCTTTGTGTGTGGGAAAATGTATATTTCATGTGGTAAAATTTTTTTTTCATACTTTTGGGTGTCTTGCACGGATTAATTTGATTTCCATTATTTCTTATGGGGAAAATTCATTCACATAGCGATTATTTCGCATAACAATTACCCCTCTTGCACGAATTAAAATCGTTAACCGGGGGTCCACTGTATATATATATATATATATAATATAATATATATATATATATATATATTATATATATATATATATATATATAATATATAATATATATATAACATACATACAACATACATACATACATACATACATACATACATACATACATACATACATACATACACACACACACCTACCATCCGACTTACGACCTGCTCGACTTACGACCGTGTTTTTTATGCCAAATTTCTGGGAAATAAACAACTACTTGTGTTGTACACAGTGTTTATCCTAAACCTTACAGTATAAAATACAGTACTAACAACATAAAAAGTAAAGTAAAACATGAAATACCAAAATAAAACAATAAAATAAAGTCATTACAAAAATGTTTTGGTGATATTCAGTAGTAAAGTTCGACTTACGACCATTTCGACTTGTGACCGGTTTCTTGGAACCGAACTTGGTCGTAAGTCGGATGGTAGGTGTGTATATATGTGTGTGTGTGTGTGTGTGTGTGTAAATATATATATATATTATATATATATATATATATATATATATATATAAATATATTATATATATATAATATATATATATATATATATTATATATATATATTAAATATATATATATTTTATATATATATATATATATATATTTTAATAATATATAAAATATATATATATAATATATATATATTATATATATATAAAAAATACACTAAAAAAAATATTTTATATACATAAAATTAAAATTATAATATTTTTTTATATAAAAATATAAATAAAAATTATATAATATTATATAATATATATATGAAAATAAGATCACAGAAAACAGGTAAATTTCCCAAAATTTTCAAAAACCCAACCATTTCTGAAAGAATAGAAAAATTTCCCCAAGCGCTTTCTTTAACTACCAAAATTAAAAATTTTAAAATGTGTATTTTCAAAAATTTGTTTTGGAATTTCTCTATTCTTTCAGAGGGGTTTGTTTTGCATAGTATATATTAATATAAAATTTTTTTTTTTTTTTTTTTTTTTTTTTTCAACAAGTGGCCCCCCTCCCCCCGAGGCAGGGGACCAAAAAAAAGGGAAAATCCCCAAAAAGAAAATTTTTTCATCATCTTCAACACTTTCACCAACTCCCCCCCCACATTATCCTTTTTTTTGGGCAGAGGTGCTCAGAATACAACGGGTCTAGAAGCAAAAACATAAAAGATACACAACAATCCCCCAAAGCCAATACCCAAAAAACCCCTCCTTTAAAGTGAGGAAATTGTACTTCCTTTTCCCGGGGAAAAAGGGTCCCCGACTAATGAAAAAACCCGGTTTCCCTGAATCCCTTCACTAAATTTTTACCCTGCCACACTCCAACGTTCGTGGGGTCCCAAGTCCCAAATTCCCTTTCCCTTTTCACCCCTATCTAACCGCTCACGCACGCTTGCGGGAAGTCCAAGCCCCCCCCACAAAACCCCCTTACCCCTTCTCCAACCCTTTTCGGGACGCCCCCTACCCGCCTTTCCTTCCCCAAGATTTATATGCTTTCCATGATTCTACTGTGACCCTTCTCTCTAAAGCCCAAAACCACCTCAACAACCCCTCTTCTGCCTCGACTAAACTTTTTTTAACTCCACCCCCCAAAATTTCCCATCCGAATTTTCTGCATAATATTTACACCAACTTTGCCCTTAAAAGGAAATCTCGCTGCCTAACCCGTTTCCTCCTGCTGCTTTACCACCCAAGTTCACCCCCTATAAGGGGTTTTGGGTACTACTATTTTTTCATACATTCCCTTCTTTGCCTCCTGATAACGTTTTTGCTCCACTTTTAACCTCAACGACCAATCACCTTTTTTCCCTCATCAATTCATGATTAACCTCCCCTTCAAAACCCCTCCGCCGAACGTCAACCCAGTATTGAAAACTTCATTCTTCCATACTTCCCCCCCAATTTGATATCCAATTTTTCTTTATCTAAATCATTTGACACCCCTATCCCTTACTCTTTTCTTTTTCACTTTCACTTTCTACCTTTCACCTTTCCCCAAACCTCCATAACCTTTGAAATTTTTTCTTTAGAATCTCCCA
Organism: Cherax quadricarinatus; assembly: GCF_026875155.1. NCBI lineage: Eukaryota > Metazoa > Arthropoda > Malacostraca > Decapoda > Parastacidae > Cherax > Cherax quadricarinatus. The sequence goes on along the minus strand of NC_069404.1, from coordinate 97,150,682 downwards.
TAACCCGTACATCAGCAAAAGAAAACTGTGTCAATTCCCATTTTGAATTTGATTCCCAAATTTAATCCCACCCTCTCCCAAACACCCTAGCATTTACTTCCTTACAACCCCATCTATAATATATTAAACAACCGGTCATTACACACCCGTCAAAGACCTACTTTTACCGGGGAAAGTGTTCCCCTCTTCTCACACCCTAACCTGAGCCCACATCCCATAAAAACTCTTTCAGCTTTTAAAACTTACCCTATTCCATATTTGAAAACACTGCCACATTGCTCCTCTATCCACCTATCATAGCCTTTTCTAAACCCAAAAATCAATAAAAACCCCCTATTTTTTTAAAATACGTTACATATATGTTAAAATTAAACACCTGATCTACACACCCCCCTACCCACCTAAAACCCCTTTGCCATCCGAAACCCACTTTCTGTCTTACTCTTTTCTTTAAATTATAACCCTCCACATTTTTCCCGGTTATCGTAAGCTTATTCCTCTTAATTTTTACAGTCTCTTTTGCCCCCTTTTCCCCCTTTTATAAAGGGATATACATGTTTCTCTGCCAAATATATAAATATATATTTAAAAATTTACAGTGGCCCCCCCTTAACGATCACCTCCAAACGACCAATTTGAAAGTGTATTTTTTAAAGTGCGTTTTGTATGTGTATTTTGGGGGTCTGAAATGAACAATCTATTTCACAATACCCTTTTGGGGAAAAAAATTCGGTCAGTCTCTCCCTAACATACTACTGGAATGAAAAAAGTTCGTTAACCGGGGGGCCCACTGTGGTTAATTATATATATGGAGAAAAGAAAAGGGGTTAAGAGGTGGGAAGAAATTTAAAAAAGAACAAATGAGAGGGGGGTTTGAGCTTTATAACAAATTTTTTTAAAAAATAAAAAAAAGTTTTGGAGTGAGATTAACTTTAAAGGAAGCCTAGAAAAACAAATGGTTTTGTCATTAAAAAATAGGAGAGGAGAGTTTTTTAAATGGGGTTGAGGTTTGGGGAAGATGGGGGGAATATTTTTGAGGAATTGTTAAATTTGATGAAGATGGGGAAGCTGTGTTTCGTGTATAGGGCAAGGGGGAAATAAAAATCTTGTGGGAGTGGGGAGAGCCAGTTGTGTTTTGGTGGGGGAAGTTCGTGGGCAGTAGGTAAAATGAAAGGGGGGAAGGGAGCCCGGGATTGAGGGAAAGATAGAAAAAGTTTAAAAACAGGTGGGATATAGTTTTGGGGGGGTTGGGCAATTATTTTAAAAAATGTTGGAAGAGGGTAAGGTACCAGGGATTGCAGGAGCTGCATATTCCCTTTTTTTAAGGCAAAGGGGATAAAAGAGATGCAAAAAAAAATAGGGGGTAAATCTGTTTTAGTTATGGTAAAGTTTTGGTAGAGTTTTTAATTAAAAAAAAAATTAAGGTAAGACGGGGGAATAGGGTAGCAGATGAACAAAAGGGGGCTTTGGAAAGGTTTGGGGGTGTGTGGACCAGTTGTTTCGGAAACATATAAGTAACGTATTTGATAAGGTAAGATCTTTGGGCATTTATGGATTTGGAAAAGGCGTTTTGAAGGGTGGGTAGGGGGGCAATGTGGCAGATGTTTTCAAGTGTAGGGGTTTGGGGTAGGTTACTGAAAACGGGGAAGATTTTTCGAGGATAGTGAGGCTCAAGTTAGGTATTAGGAAAGGGGAAATTTTTTCCCCGAAAAAAATAGGCCTAGACAAGGAGTGTGATGTCAGTGGTTGTTTAAATTTTTTATAGATGGGGGGTAAGAGAATAAATGCGAGGGTTTGGCAAGAAGGCGTGGGGTTTAAAAAATAAAGAAACACACCAGGGGGGGGTTGTACACTGCTTTGCTGTGACACTGTGCTCTTGGGAGATTCTGAAGAAAGCTGCGGATTGGGGATGAATTTGTAGGGTTTCAAAAGAAAAAATTTTAAGGGGAATACAGGAAAGAGTAAGGTTTGAGGAAACAAAAGATTTTGGTGATGAAAAATTGAATACAAATTTGGAGGGAGAGAGTATGGGGGGGAACGTATTCAGATATTTTGGGGGTGGGACGTGTCAGCGGATGGGTCTATGAAAGAGAGGGGGGGAAACATAGAATTGATGAGGGAAAAAGAGGATGGTGACTTTGATTTTGGGAGACGAGACTTTGTCCTTTGGGGCAAGAGGGGAAAGTATGAGGTATAGTTTTACCAACGCTCTTTATGGTGAAAACAGGGTGATGAATGTTGCGGGGGAGAAGGGTGGGTCAGTGGAGATGTTGTCTAGGGCAATGTGTGGGGTGAATAAATGCAAAATTCGTAGTTGGAAGTTAGGAGGAGGTGCGGATTACCAAAACTGTTGTCCGGGGTGAGGGAAAGGGTTTTTTGAGGTGGTTTTGGACATGTAGAGAGAATGGAGGAAACAGAAAAACTTCAAAGTGTTCAGTTGTTGGGGAAAGGGAAGGGGGGGTAGGGGGCGGCCCAGGAAAGGGGTGGAGGGAGGGGGTAAAGGGGTTTTGTGTGCGAGGGGTTTTGGACTTCCGCAGGCTGCTGAGCGGTTTTTATAGGGGTGAATGGGGCAAAAGGTTTTAATACTTGAGTGCTGTTGGAGGTGAGCAAAGTAAATTTATGAAGGGATTAGGGGAAAACCCGGGAGGCCGGATTGAGTCCGGAGATGGGAATTTCAGGCCCCACTCGAAGGGGGGGTGTTAATGTTGCAGTTTAAAAACTGTAGTGTAAAACACCCTTTTGGCAAACGTGAGGGGTAAGATGGGGAAAGTTTTCTTTTTGGGCCCCTGCCTTGGTGGGAATCGGCCGGTAAAATAAAAATAAATTAAAATTATATAAAATATATAATATATAATAATATATAATAATATATATAATATATATATATATATATATATTCAAACAGCCCGGGGAAACCTTGATTTTCCTGGGTACGTTTATTGTCTTCTTGAGGGTGAGGGTCCCCATTCCAGCAAAGAGGGGGACTTCCCCTTTTTGATATATATATATAAAAAAAAAAAAAAAAAATATATATAAATAATATATAATATATATATTATATTATTATACAGTGGACCCCCCCTTTTAACCCATCATCCGAATGCGACCAATTATGTAAGGTTTTTATGTAAGTGATTTGTAGTGTATTTTTGGGGGGCGAAAAGGACAACTACTTCACAATTTCCTTTTGGGAAAAATTGGGGCGTATGGCACCTGAACTATTCGGAGTAAAAAAAAATCTTAACCGGGGGGGCCCCTGTAATTATATATTATAACCACACCCTATGCTGTACTGCATGTGTAGTGGACCCAATATAAATGAGTACAAGAGACCTGAAAAACTTGCAGTTTATGGGGGAAAAGACACCAGCAATCCTGCCATCATGTAAAACACGTACAGGCTTCCGCTTTACACTCACTTGGCAGGACGGTAGTACCTCCGTAGGCAGTTGCTGTCTACCAACCTACCTAAAACCTTTCCATATGTCAGTTTTTATTAATTTGGGCATCTTTATCATGCTTCTACATTATTAATGTTATACCTAATATTATTCTTGAAAAAATATGATATGTAGATAACCTTTACTGATAGTAATAGTATAATTATATAATATTTTATAGAGCCGAGGCACACCCTTCCACACGTCACTGGCAATCACAAGTTACTGAGACACTGCTTGCCTCTTCCCCTCTTTTTCTTTTCAGGGTTTGACAAAGTTAGGTTAAGGATCCCTAGCTTTATTGGCAAGCTAAGAGCTGTTACCTACATCAGCTCATTTGAAAGCATTTTTATTGTTATTTAACATACAAGTAGGGAACAGGATGAAGTTGGAGCAATCTGTGGACCAGCATTTTCATCTGATCAACTATCACGTTGACATCATAATCTTGTACGAATGTGTTCCATACTCGAGTCATCCTGGGGATAAATGATCTCAGATGAAGTGATGTTCTGGAGAAGGGTACAGCCAGAGTGAAGTTGCTGCTTTCTGCCCATCTTGTGGTATAGAAGCTTGCTTCACGCTGTCCTCGAAGTGGATCCAAGTGTGGTACTTGGACAATATTGACCTTGTACATAACAGTAAGGCCATCCACATCCCTCCTGTGTTGAAGGTGCTGCTAAAATGACAGATCTATCCAGGATTGGTCCAGGCAAGAGACAAGACGTCTTGCTCTGTTTTCTACTCTCAAGCAGTCGCAGATGAGAAGGGGGGCAGGCGAACCATGAAAGTGGAGCATACTCAAGGTGTGAGCGTACTTGTGACTCGTACAAAACCTTGCAACCCCTGCTGTCAAGCACACGTGAGATACGGCGAAGTGCTGTAAGCTTCCTGGCTGCCTTGTTTGTAAGATTTACAACGTGGTTTTTCATGGTGAGTCTGGAGTCAAATTTGACCCCAAGGATATCAACTTCCTCAGGGGCCAACACCCTCCCATTCATCCTTACTACTGCACCAGCATTACCATCATGGTGCCTAAAGATCATCATCATTTGCATTTTCTCAGGTGCAAATATTACTTGCCATTTATTTCCCCAAGCTGATATAGCTCTTATCTGGTGATTGATGTAGCTTAGAGAAGCTGGCATTTCTTCTCTTGGATAAGTGAATGTCAGTGCACAGTCATTTGCATATGGATGGGATTCTGGGATGAGATGAAGGTCATTGAAGAAGACATTCCATAACAATGGTCTCAGAATGCTTCCTTGTGGAACACTTGCCCCAATAGGATGTCTTGCTGATTCTGTTCCACTGAGAACTACCCTTAGAGATCTACCATGAAGGTAATCACTGAGGACACATAAGAACATAAGAAAGAAGGAACACTGCAACAGGCCTACTGATCCATGCAGAGCAGGTCCATGTCCCTCCCCGGATTAGACCAATGACCCACCCCCCGGATTATCCCAATGACCCACCCAGTCTGGTCATCCCCACTCAAGGATGGAGCACTGTACCAGACCCAGCAGTACAAGCTAGTCAGGTCGAACTTACACCCACCCACACCCACTCATGTATTTATCTGACCTATTTTTAAAACTACACAACGTTTTAGCCTCAATAACTGTACTCGGGAGCTTTTTCCACTCATCCACAACTCTATTACCAAACCAGTACTTTCCTATATCCTTCCTGAATCTGAATTTTTCCAACTTGAAACCATTGCTGCGAGTCCTGTCTTGGCTGGAAATTTTCAGCACACTATTTACATACCCTTTATTTATTCCTGTTTTCCATTTATACACCTCGATCATATCCCCACTAATTCTATGCCTTTCGAGAGCGCAGATTCAAGGCCTTCAGTCTATCCTCACAGGGAAGATTTCTGATACATGGGATCATCTTTGTCATCCTCCTTTGTACGTTTTCCAGAGCATTTATATCCATTCTGTAATACGGTGACCAGAACTGAGCAACATAGTCTAAATGAGGCCTAACCAAGGATATAGAGAGTTGAAGAACAACCTAAGGACTTCTGTTATTTGTACTTCTAGATATGAAGCCACGAATTCTGTTAGCTTTATTGCGAACACTAATACACTGTTGTCTTGGTTTTAGGTTACTGCTAACCAGAACTCCTAAATCCTTTTCGCAATCAGTAGTATTAAGATCTACATTATTTAGTTCATATGTGGCATGGTTAACTGTCCAACATTTAGAACTTTGCATTTGTCTGTATTAAACTGTATCTGCCACTACTCCGACCATTGCATCAGTTTATTCAAATCATCCTGGACTGTTCTAGTGTCCTCATTAGAATGAATTGGATGGCCTATTTTGGTGTCATCAGCAAATTTGCCTATGTCGCTATTTATTCCCTCATCTATGTTGTTTATGTAAATTGTGAACAACGGGCCCAACACTGACCACTGAGGAACACCACTTGTGACGTGCCCCCATTCTGATTTCTCCCCATTTATGCAAACTCTCTGCTGTCTATTTGTCAGCCATGCCTCTACCCAGGAAAAAATTTCTCCTATTCAGTGTGCCCTAATTTTCCTCAATAGCCTCTGGTGTGGAACTCTATTGAAAGCCTTACTGAAGTCCATATACACTATCATATTCATTACCATGATCTACCTCCTCAAACACCTTAGTGAAAAAGGTTAGTAAATTTGTAAGATAGGAACGCCCCTTTGTAAAACCGTGTTGAGAATCATTAATCAATCTGTGCCTGTCAAGATGGCTACGAATTGCTTCGGCAATTATTGATTCCATAAATTTTCCCACTATGGAGGTAAGGCTTATTCGTCTATAGTTCGAAGCCAAGGACCTGTCACCTGCCTTGTAAATAGGTATTACATTTGCCATTTTCCACTTATCAGGCACTATGCCAGTTTGTAGTGATATGTTAAAAAGATTAGCCAAAGGTATGCTAAGTTTCTCTTTACATTCCTTTAACACCCTTGCAAACAGTTCATCAGGACCTGGGGATTTGTTAGGTTTTAGTTTCTCTATTTGTCTGAGGACCATGTCACTAGTTACCGCAATCGTACATAGTTTATCATCATCCTGTTCTACGTAATCTATTATTTCAGGAATATCGCTAGTATTTTCCTGGGTGAAAACTGAGAGGAAGTAGGTATTGAGAATTTCACACACATCCTTATCACTGTCAGTGATCTGACCAGAGTTACTCCTAAGTGGGCCAATCTTGTCCCTAATCTTACTTCTGTATACCTGATAGAACCCTTTTGCGTTAGTCTTTGAATCCCTTGCGACCTTAGCCTCATAATCTCTTTTTGCTTTCCTTATTCCTTTCTTTATTTCTCTCTTTAATTGAATATATTGATTTCTTAACTGCCCATCCCCTCTTTTGATACGCCTATATATGCCTCTCTTTTGACCAATGAGATATTTTAATCTATTGTTCATCCATTTGGGATCATTTTTGTTAGATCAATTTCCCTACTCAGAACAAAAGTTGTCTGGGCAGCTAGAACTATGCTCTGAAAAACATCATATTGGTAACCAAGATCACCTACCTGACCCATAGTTAGGACATCCCAATTTAGCCCACCCAAGTAATTTTTCAGTCCCATGAAGTCGGCCAAGCGAAAATCTGGGACAGAGATTTGATTGCAGTTATCTGGGTAATTCCATGATATATTGAAACTTGGCGCAGAGCCTGCAATTCCCAGAGCTTGCAGTATTGCTAAGGGGCCATGGTACCACACCCGGTCAAAAGCACCAGCAAAATCTAGTGCTACCACATAGCTGACTTTGGATTCATCCAGAGACTGGTGCCACAAAGTAGTGAGTGGTAGTCAAAAAAAAAAAAACTGTCATTTGTCTTGAGATTATTGTCTCAAGGATCTTACCAGTGATTGACAGCAGTGACACTGGTCTGTAGTTGCTGATTTCTGCTCTGCTCTTCTTTTTGTGAACAGGGACTACATTTGCCTTTTTCCATAGAGAGGGCCATTTACACTGTACTAGGCAGTGCTGATAGATGCGAGTTAGAGGTGCTGCTAGCTGGTCTGCACATCTCGGCAATCTTGGGTTCAACTTGTCTGGGCCCACAGCCTTTTCTTGGTCAAGCGATTTAAGAAGGAAATGCACCTCTTCCTGCCTTATTGTCACCACTGACAGTCTTGACACAGTTCTTGCAGCTAGCCAAGGAAGGTCCCTTGCTGGATCAGGAACTTGCATTTTGGTAGCAAAGTGTTCGGCAAAGAGGTCCGCTTTCATTTGACTACTATAAGAGGTGGTCCCATTATTTCGATTTAGAGGTGGAATGAGTTCATCAGGCAGATAACCTTGTCTGTCCTTGACCAGGGACCACCAGGTTATGGAGCCTAACCTACCTAATGCTAGCTTTCTTTTTTGTGTCCATCTCCCATTTAGCGATGGCCCACTTTTGAATGTCGCCCATACGCCTACAGGCTTGCCTGTGCAAGTTCCTGTTATAGGTGGTAGGATGTCTCTCATACCTTCGCCATGCCTTGTACTTAGCAGTAGCAGCCTCTCTACAATGAAAGCCAAACCAAGGCTGATCTGTAGGCTTTGTCACATATTGCTGGTGAAGAATGTGTTCTTGTTGTAGATTAAGGATGTGTCCAGTGAAGGCTTTCACTTGGTTGTCAACATCTACTAGGAGAAGAGCATTCCAATCTGTGGTGGCGAGCTCAGAGCAAAGGGCTGGCCAATTACCTCTTCCCCATAGCCAGGTTGTGTGTGTGGACTCCTCACCTCATTCTGTTGGGATCTTAAGTGTCGTAAAAACAGTCTTGTGGTCAGATGATCCAACTCAGTCGAGAGGTTGACGAGTGACTATACCTTCTGCCAGATCACTCACTACTAGGCCAGAGATGTGAGTAGGGAAATCAACAAAGTTTCTCATATCAAATACTGTAATAAGGTCATAAAAATCCCTCTGTATAAGGTGTTGGTTGAGGTCACCAACAATTATGACATGTTGACAGTTGTGTTGTAGCAGTAGAGAGTCCACATTTTCCATTAGGAAGTTGATGGGGTCTGCATGTTGCCACTGAGGTGTGTACATTGCACATGCTAGTACAGAGGTACTAGTGTTTATGCATAGCTTGCAGAACATCATTTCAAGATGAGTAGGGATGGCAACATCAATGTGCTGGGCATGTACACTTTTAGAGAAGCACTCAGCAACACCATCTCCTTGCCCTTGCCTGTCTCTTCTCATCCATGAGGTGTAGCCAGCAATTCTTTCAAATTTCTCTGGAGTCCTGTCATCCAAAAATGTTTCAACAACAGCTATCATGTCAGGACGTCGAGTATTCACAAAACTGTGAGAGAGCTCTCCAACATTATTAATGAAACCTCTAATTTCCACAGAGAATTATAGTCATTTTACAAAAATTATTTTTAAACATAGGGAGTAATATACATTTGAACATGTAGTGAATTTTCAGAGCGTCCCGATTTCTTTAATTTTTCTGTCTAGTACATTAAATTCACTATCTAACATCGTTATGAAGTGGGAGGAGCTATAGGAGAGAGGGAGAGGCCAGTAGGAGCATTCAGTACCTGGTGAGTCGTCATGGGTGTTGGATACTAGCCATGGCACTAATAAAATGTTGTGTAATTATGATAATATTAGTAATAAATAAAGGTTATCGATCACATTTATTCCAAACTGATATCAGAAACACGATAAATACCATAGAACTGTAATAAAGATGCTTAAATGAATAATCGGCCAAGGGCGGCAGCGGCAGCAGGAACCTTGTCCTCTATTTTTACTTCTACCTGAGGTTCCCAGCAGCCCTGTGATGGCTTAATCAAGACCTACATAACACTAACATATGTGGATACCCAGAATGATACAAATCAACTGCAGAAATCACCCAAAAATATGCAAATTGCCAACTAATAGGACTCGTGTTGCCGCCACCTGCCTGGCTGCAACTGAAGTGATACTCCACAACATTTACCCATCACCTACTATTCACCTGAAGCCACTGTCAATGGCCAAGGGTCAGGGCAATAAAAGAAGATCCAGTAACCAGCCAAGGACTCCTAACATCAAAGGTGAGACCAGTAATATCACAAGGAAAATTTCTCACAATGCCAGCCAGGACAACGCTCATCACCCCCTGCATCACCACAACACTCGACAGACAACAACAAATATGGCCGCCACTGCATTCCAAGATAACTTCTTCCTTGGATTTGATGTCAAGAAGATTACCGACCCAGAAATAGCTAAACTCCTTACGATTCAGAACCAAACAATCACCAACCTAACTCACAAAATACATAAGCTTAAGCCTCCAATGCAAAGTACCTCAGCAAGATCACTGCTCTAGAATATAAGCTAGACACTCTGGAACAACAAAGCAACACCCACACCCAGTCTGTAGACACCATCAACACTCTAAAAGACCAAGTCACCCAGCTTACTACCAACATTATAAAAGAAAGATCAAGAGTGCACCTACAACTTGCTTATGTCGTCACCAACTTCCAGGACCATAATGACCAACAACAGCTATCTGACGATATTGTAGTTAATAGCAAACATCTACCACCTACAGTCACCCCAAGAGACTTGCATGGAGTCCACCCTACAGATTGCAAATTGATGGGCTACCAAGCGGGTAAAAAAACAGCGCTATTAAAATTCAAAACCAGCCTACAAAGAAACAACCTGCTAAAAACATCCATTTCTATGAAAACTGATGTATACGTCAATGAGTGCCTTACTAAAACATGACAAAACCTTTATTGGCTAAGAAAATTACACCATGCCCAAAAAATCCACAAGTGCTTTGTGTCCACGATTAGTATTATACTGCCATATAATTTGTTCCCTAAAAAATTTCCAATACCCCAACTACTTCTGAATGTCACTTTTGTATTTAACCCTTTCAGGGTCCAAGGCCCAAATCTGGAGTCACGCACCAGTGTCCAAGAATTTAAAAAAAAAAAAAAATTGTTATTTTTTCTTATGAAATCGTAGAGAATCTTTTTGTGAAGGTAATAAAACAAAAAGTACGAAATTTGGTGGAAAATTGACGAAATTATGCTCTCGCGAATTTTGATGTGTCAGCGATATTTACGAATTGGCGATTTTGCCGACTTTGACTCCCATTTTAGGCCAATTACATTATTCCAATCAACCAAATTCTTAGCTATTTCACTAGTATTACTTCTATTCTATCGATTGAGCACAAGAAATCGCCAAGTCAACTGTTTCAACTACAAAATAAAGTGATCGGAAATTGTTAATTTGGCAAATTTAACACAAAGTTCAAAATATTCCAATTTCAAAATAGGGTCCAGAATGAACAATGTAGGCATTCTTGGCACTAAACTAACATTTCCTCTGTTCATTAGTTATGTTTTGAGGCTTTACAAATAAATTCCATTTTGATTTTTTATTCACATAATGAATTTTTATTCACACCAAAAAATAGAAGATTTACTGTTATGCAATATTGTAATAATTGTATAAATATCATCACCATATTTGTGAATGTATATTAGACCCACCAGCTGACGTGTATTAGATGTGTGAGGTCGTTTGTTTACTCTTGAATATCGGCAAAAATTTAACATTTCTGCTACTTTGAGCTCAGTTTCAAGCCATTTCCAGTGCTAAAACCAATCAAAGTCATCTCTATTTCTGTAATATGTCTTCCATTTCTATCAAATGAGACCAAGAAATCGCAAATACAACTATAAAAAACATATGAAAAAACACTGCAAAGTTGCTGTTTTAATCGAAAAATCATGATTTCATTTTTTTTCTCTCATTATACACAGTGTGCTGCAGGATCTGTTTTATGTGGTGCACACATACCACATAGATGTATTCTCTCATATCTAGGCCCAAATGTACCACTCACAATTTATCAGAGTGAGCTGAGCTCATGGCGTAGATCTACGGTTTGGACCCTGAACGTAAAGCCGTAGATCTACGGGACGGACCCTGAAAGGGTTAATGGCTATTCTACCTCATAGTCTTAACCATGTTCCATATCTACAGAATTTTTTTTTTTCATTATACTTCATCAATTATTTACAACTTACCACTTCACTGTTCTATCTTACATTTTACACTTCATTGCCTAATTTTATTGTAAACTTTTTATTATTGCCCAATTTTATTTTATACTTTATTACCCAATATTGTCTTAAGGTTTTTATTATTGCACTATTCTAGACTATTACCCAATTTTATATTTGCCCAATTTTACTTTATACTTTTTGCCCAATCTAATTTTAAACTTTTTATTGTGTTTTTTTTTTATTTTTAAACTTTATTACGCAATTTTATTATAAACTTTTTATAATTTCCCTATTCTCTTTTAGACTTTATTACCCAACTTTATTTTATACTCTTCTTAACATTTTGTTGCCAAATTTTCAAGCTTGTATATTTAACTCGAACTTTTATATTATCCTGTGTACCATCTTCCTATCATACTACAACCAAATCATTGCCATTTTTATTTTTTTATTTTATTATTCTTTTGCTACTTTAATTTGTGATTTTATCTTATCAATTTAAATGTAGTTATACAGGTCCGCCATCACAAATCCAGCAATCAGTTATTCGGTTCCTTCAGTTATTCGGCACTAATTTCGGCTACCATAATTTCAAATTCCCAGGGTCGCCACACCAACCTGCTGGTACTGTTTGGTGGCGCTACTTGCTGCATAAGTCATTCTAATTTCTTTTTTTCCATTTATTGTTATAACCTGCTTACTTTAAGCCCTAGCCATGGTTCCAATGAATAAAAGGAATGCTTTTCGTTGTGTAAAGCACCTACACAGTACATTGTCCACTAAAGACAAGGTGGCTTTGAAGCCACTGTCGGTTGAATGAGCGAAGTCTCATGATGCAGGAGAATATGCTTTATTATTACGCTAATGTCAACACTACAGCTTATTGTCTATCACAATTGATCAAATATGACTTAATAAACAATATAAATAACATAAAACATGTTAAATACTCCAGAATGAAGGTATGAAGAGCATACAAGATACAAGTACCATTCTCCAATCCCTGTCTCTTAGGGCTTATATTAGAGAAAACGGAGTGTAGCACAGGGCTAACTGTGATATACACTCGTACTCCACCATAAACCTGAAACAAAAAAGCTATTTTCTCTATATAGATTACCACACATAGCAGCGTAAGTGTAGAGAACCTAGGATAACCCAAAAAAAGTCAGACAACGTGGCTTATTTCTAGTACCTGGCTTGGGTTAGCCATATATGATTTTTGGTAAATATTCGATTCCCCGCCAGGGAAGAAACATAGGGCGTGTTTCTTTACACCTGTTGTCTATGTTCACCCCTCAGTAAATGGGTACCTGGGTGTAAGTTCAATGGTGAGGGTGTTATCCTGGGACACTGACCTAATTTGCTTGAAATACTCTGCATAACAAGCAGCTTTCTATATAGTAATATGTCACTGACGTCAGCTATGTCTGTATCCCATGTACATGTACGTGTAGTAAATTATTATTATTATATTATTGTTATTGTTATTTTCTCATTTGTTTATTTGGTTATCTTATTGAAACTTGGGCAATGTATGATGGAAAGCTAATTCTTTATGTACAACAAAAATGAAAGAAATCAGACCATACATAGCGGAGTTTACTTCTTGGCCATTTGCAGCCGCTTAGTGGAACATGTATATTTTTGTATGGTTTTTATGGTTATATTCTTGTTTTTTCCATCTCATTTGATAGAATGGAAGATATATTACAGAAATAGATATGATTTTGATTGCTTTCATGACGAAAAGTACCTTGAAATTGAGTTCACAGTAGCAGAAAAGTTCTATTCTTCGGCAATGCTCAGTAAACAAATGATGTTACCGTCCAATACCTGTCTGCCTGTCAGTCCAAATTCCAATATGCAGTCAAGAATGGGTTGACATTATTTATACAATTATTACAATAATGCAGTCGTCTGCATAACAGTAAATGTTCTACTTTTTTGTGTGAATAAAAATTCCAAATGGTAAGCAAGAGTAATATAAGAGGAGCCTAGAGCCATGACTAATGAACAGAGAAAACGTTATTTTAGTGCCAGGAATGTCTGCATTATCTATTCTGGACCCAATTTTGAAATTGGCATCTGTGAAATTGGCCAAATTGAAAATTTCTGACCACTTTATTGGGTAGTTGAAATAGGTGAATGGGCAGTTTCTTGTACTCAGTTTACAGACTAGAAGTAAGTTTATTCAGGTACAATACACAAATACAGTTATAGATTATCATACATAGCAGCGTATGTATAGAGAACCTAGGATAACCCAAAAAAGTCAGACAAAGTGACTTATTTCCAGTACCTGGCTTGGGCTTGCCATGATTTTTGGTAAATATTGTTTTTTCTCAGTTGTTTGTTAGGATACCTCATTGAAACTTGGGCAAGGTATGATGGAAAGATGCTTCTTAACATACACCAAAAATAAAAAAGATGGACGATAAATAAAGGAGTTCACTTCTCGGCCATTAGCCGCCTCTTTGTGGTATATTTTCGTAGGGTTTTTATGGTTGTATTCTCGTTTTTTTGGTCTCATTTGATAGAATGGAAGATATATTACAGAAATAGATATGATTTTGATTGCTTTCATGATGAAAAGTACCTTGAAATTGAGCTCAAAGTAGCGGGAATATTCAATTTTTGCCGATGTTCAATGAACTTTGTTTAAGTCAAGTTGGTTAATTTTATTAAGTGTATTCTAACCTAACCCTCTGTAATCTGGCACACTACAGGTCCCAATGATGCCGAATTTGTGATGGAGGACCTGTACTTTAGTTCTTGTTAACGACTTGTATCAGACCTTAGTGCAATTACATATGAGAGTCTGGTGCTATTTTTAATTTGTATTTTTATATTATTAGTTTATACCTAGTTGTACTTTAGCTCATTCTAGCTCAATACATAGACAGCATCAAATTCATTATGTTTATTAGTGACTATACTCTATATGATCAATGTGCATTAGCTATATATTTGCCCAAACATCCCACCTCTACAGATATTAGTACCAGAACTCACCACGCTATACAGGATATAAAGAACCACTATTTAAACCTAAAAGATGAATGATCACGTCGACCCTGATCTAAACCTCCATAATCTAACACCCAATCAAAACTTATTGGAAAGTAACTGCCTTTATTACACAGCACCACAAGCCAGCACTATCCTAAACACTGCTAAAAGTCTAACAGTTCTTAACAACATCAGGTCCTTAAGCAAACACTATGATGACCTCCTGGACCTCCTTGAGTCACTAAAGACACTCTTCTCCTGCATTATTCTCACCAAGACCTGGCTTAAGCAGGACACAATAGATATCTACCCACTACCAGGATACACAGCAATCCACAACTTTAGACCATACCAAGTTGGGGATGGTATTGCAATCTATTACTCTAACCAACTATCTTGTATTAGCACCACTTGCTTTAGTGATGAATATGGAGAATACATTTTTGCTAATTTTAATGTAAAAAACCTTAAGACGCCTATAACAGTCGGTGCCATTTACCGGATACCTCACACAAACATCCCAAATTTCAGTGAGAAATTAAAGGCACTAATAACAAACAGACAAATGAACAAGCACCACCTTCTCTCAGCTGGAAACTTCAATATCAACCTTGGCCTACCAGATGATCAGCCTGTAACACCACCAAAGAGGTGCATACACTGCACTAAAGTATGCAAGAAAAACAGAAAAGACACCTTTTGTAATATGTGTAAAGGGTGGGTGCATGATGGATGTATGCACAATTATAGTAACGGTGCCAGAATTCATTGTGTGCAACAAATGCACTTTGGCACAGTTACCCTTTAGCAATGATGACACTGATTTACCTAATTTTAATACAAATGACCCATTGCCATATATTGACGATTATAACTGTTTTATGAAAACAGACCTTCACTTTATTCATGTCAACGCAAGATCACTTTTTCCAAAATTGGCAGAGATTAGGATTCTAGCTAACAGAACTAGGGTGGCAGTTATATCCATCTCTGAATCCTGGTTGGATGATACAGTGACTGACGACAAGGTCAAAATAGAAAGTTACAATATAAAATGCTTAGATAGGAACAGAAAGGGTGGTGGGGTATGTGCCTACATTAGAAATGACTTGGCTTACAACCCAAGACCTGATTTAAATAATAATAAACTGGAATTTCTATGATTTGAAGTGCTGGTTCCCAAGACTAAACCCATCTAAGGAGGAACTAGTTACTGCCTTCCCACCCAGGACCAGTTCTTAGGAGACTTTTCCAGAGTCTTGTCCGGACTTGAAAACAATTGCAAGACAATAACCCTGGGCAATTTCAGTATCTGTTTTCCGCAGCAAAATAACAGGCTATACAAAAGGTATAAGCAAATTCTAGGTATAAATAGTTACACTCAACTAATTAACCCTTTGACTGTCGCAAGTCCCTTTCTGAAACTGTCATTCTATGTCGCAAAATTTTTGGGAAAAAAAAAAAATTAATTTTTCTTATGAAATGATAGAGAATCTTTTCCCGATGGTATTTTAATAATTACTGGTTGCTTTTTTCATTATTTCAACACCCGTGCCGATTCCCTAACCAAACCCATAGGCTTTCTACGAAAATTAGAAAAACTGTCATTACCATCAATAAAGTCAAAACTTTTGCCATCACTTAGATCATTGCAAGAAGGGTGCTAACACTAACATTTTATTAACAATCTGTCATACATTCCCCCCCTTCAGTATGCAGTTCATGTACTTCCACATCTGCAGGAAAATCAATATCGTGCCTGGCAGGTTTCCCCATGAAGTGCTTGGATAATGGTGTGATTTGCTTCACACTACTCAATCAAGCTCAAGTAATAATAAAAACCCATTTGTCCTCCATTCACTCCTAATCAAACACCTCACAGCATGCCTGCTGGAAGTCCAAGCCCCTCGCACACAAAACCTCCTTTACCCCCTCCCTCCAACCCTTCCTAGGCCGACCCCTACCCCGCCTTCCTTCCACTACAGACTGATACACTCTTGAAGTCATTCTGTTTCGCTCCATTCTCTCTACATGTCCGAACCACCTCAACAACCCTTCCTCAGCCCTCTGGACAACAGTTCCCGATGGTAATGACACCAAAAGTACGAAATTTGGTTGAAAACTCACAGAATTACGCTCCCGCGAAGTTAGCAGTCTTGGCGACATATATGCATCGTCGATTTTGCCAACTTTGAGCCCTGGTTTTGGCCAATTCTGTTGTTCCAGTTAACCAAACTCATAGCTATTTCTTTAGAACTCCGTTTTTTCTATCAATTGAGTACAAGAAACTGTCCATTTACCAATTTGAACTACCCAATAAAATGGTCAAAAATTGGCAATTTGGCCAATTTCACACAAATTAAAAAAGATGCCAATTTCAAAATAGGGTCCAGAATAAACAATATAGACATTCTTGGCACTAAAATAACATATCCTTTGTTCATTAGTCACTTCTCTCGGCCCCTCTTACATTACTATTGCTTTCTATTTTGATTTTTTATTCATACAAAAAATACAAAATTTACTGTTATGCAGACTACTGCATTATTGTAAAAATGGTATAAATAATATCAGTGCACTAGTGAAAGGATATCAGACTCCCCAGTTGAAGTGTATTGGACGTGTGGTGTGATTTGCTTACTCTTGAACACTAAGCTCAATTTCAAGGTCTTTTTCAATGTGAAGCTAATCAAAATCACCTCTATTTCTGCAACATGTTTTCCATTTTATCACATGAGACCATGAAAATGAGAATACAACAATAAATACTATACAAAAATACACCTCAAATGGTCAGTTTTTTTTTTCTTGTTATGCACTGTGCTGCAGGATTTTTTTTTATGTGGTGCACACTGACCACACAGACCCATTCTCTCACATGTGGGACTACCATCGTTCTCCTGCTTGATTTGAAGCCGCTAGAATTAAGTATATATACGTCCAAAACACTGGCTCGTAAGATGTATATGTATATACGACCAAAACAGTCAAAGGGTTAATACACCAACCTGGATCACACAGTTCTCAGCCACCCAAACTGACCACATACTCTGTAACTGCTCTGAGAACATTAGTCAGTCAGGCATCATTACCACAGGCCTTAGTGATCATTTCATCATTTACTGCACCAGGAATATCACTAGGGCTTGGATAGGCCTACACAGGACAATAAAAATGAGGTCAACTAGAAACTACAGTAAGGAAACACTGGTAAATAGGCTACACAATTGTGATTGGACAGAGATGACAAGCTGCATGGACGTAAACGATGCCTGGGAAAAATTCAAAACAATGTTCACTACCATCCTTGATAATATTGCACCAGTTAAAGAGGTTAGGATTAAACGAAGAACTGAACCTTGGATGACTACTGAGATATTAGATATGAAATTCAGAGACCAGCTGCTAAAAAGATTTAAAGCAGACAGGATATTGCAGCACTAAATGAATTCCAAAGGGTGAGGAACAGAGTACAGAGACTTATAAAAGGAGCAAAGGCAAAGCAATATTGCTCAAAAATTGAAGAGTATAAGAATAACCCCAGAAAGCTCTGGCAACAACTAAAACAGTTGGGGTATAGCCATAAACCAGTAGATAGGTCTAACATAGAACTCACTATCGATAACGAGGTATGCCTCGAAACATCTAAGGTGGCAAATTGTTTAAACACTTTCAGGGTCGACAGGCCCTCTCAGAGACTTGTTCTCAGGGTCGGCCAAATTTCAAACAAACAAAAAAAAAAAATTATTTTTTCTTATGAAAAGATTCTCTATCTTTTCCAGATCATAATGACACCAAAGGATGAAATTTGATGGAAAACTTACGGAATTATGCTCTCGCGAAGTTAGCAGTCTCGACGACGTTTGCGCATCGGCGATTTTGCCCACTCTGAGCCCTGTTTTCGGCCAATTCCAGTGTGCTAGTCGACAAAAATCATAACTATTTCACTAGAACTTCATTTTTTCTATCGAACGAGTACAAGAAACCACCCATTTACCGATTTCAACTATCCAATACAGTGGTCAGAATAAAGCAATTTTGCAAATTTCACACAAATTTCAAAAGATGCCAATTTCCGAACAGGGCCCAGAATAAACAAGAAAGACATCCCTGGCACTAAAATAACATTTCCTCTGTTCATTAGTCACGTCCCCATGCCCCTCTTACATTCTTTTGCTTTCCACTTTGAATTTTTATTCTCACAAAAAATAGAAGATTTACTGTCATGTAGACTACTGCATTAGTGTAGAAATGGTATAAATAATATCATCGCACTTGTGAAAGAATATTAGACTCGCCAGTTGATGTGTATTGGAAGCATAGCATGATTTGTTTACTTTTGAACTTTGGAAAAAATCGAATAGTATTTCTGCTACTTTGAGCTCAATTTCAAGGTACTTTTCATTGTAAAACCAGTCAAAATCATCTCAATTTCTGTAATATGTCTTCCATTCTATAACATGTGACCAGGAAAACTAGAATACAACAATAAATACCATATGAAAATACAGTGCAAAGTCGCTATTTTAATCCAAAAACACGGTCAAAGTTTTTTTTCTCATTACGCACTGTGTGCTGCAAGATTTTTTTTATACTGCGCACACTAACCACATAGACCCATTCTTTCATATGTAGGCCTACCAGCCTTCTCTCACTAGATTTGAGGGCTCTAGAATTTAGGTGTACTAGTACGTCAAAAACCCTGGCGTGTAAGCCGTACTAGTACGGCCGAAACCCTGAAAGGGTTAAATCCTACTACACATCTGTTGCATCAACACTAGTAAGTAAGGTACCAGCTGCATCAAATACCTTTAACACAGACTCTGATAGGTTTCAAGCATACTATACCAATAAAGGGGTAACCCCCAAACAGTTGTCAACTAGTAAGTGTATCTCATGGCTTTATTCAAGAAGAACTAAGCAGGTTAAACCCAACTAAGAGCACTGGCCCGGATAACATCCCGTCTAAGTTCCTAAAAGATGGTGCTTCTGAACTGTCAATCCCTATTGCTCACATAATAAATTTGTCCATCACCACTAATACCGTACCAGAGGGGTTCAAGGAGGCCAGAGTTACTCCTATCTTCCAAAAAATTGTAGGTCTGATATAATATCCAAAATTCTAGAGAGGGCAGTACACTGTCAAGTAGTTAAGTACCTTAATGGCAACAACATTCTCCATAGCTATCAATCAGGCTTTAGAAGATCTTACTCAACCGGCACCTCCCTAATCAATCTGATTGATTACTTGAGAACTGAAATGTCAATGAGGGACCTCATAGTCATGGTAACCTTAGACCTGTAAAAGGCCTTCAATACTCTCAACCACAATATATTATGTAAGAAGCTTCAAGCTATCGGTATAGGTTCTGTAGACTGGTTGAAGTCCTACCTTAACAACAGGAGACAAATTGTCAAAATCAACAAAACAGAATCAGAACCCCTGCTGATAGCATGTGGAGTTCCCCAAGGTAGTATTCTGGGTCCCTTATTATTCTTATGCTATGTTAGTGGCATGCCTATCAGTGTCAGGTGCAAACTCCTACTGTATGCAGATGACAGTGCTCTGTTAGTGTCAGGTAAAGACCCACAAGATATTGCTAATGTTTTAACACTGGAACTGGAGTCCTGCAGCAAATGGTTAGTAGACAACAAACTATCATTACACCTTGAGAAACTGAAGATATTCTCTTTGGCATAAAAACTGAGAAGGGTAAATAATTTTAATGTCCCGAGTAATGGAGAGGCCATCACTTCAGTTTCCTCAGTAAAATATCTGGGAATCCCCTTTGACCCTTGCATGTCAGGAGAATTGATAGGGAACAGTGTAGTAAAGAAAGCGAATGCCAGACTGAAGTTCCTCTATAGACAAGCACAGTGTCTACCTACTGAGGCTCGCAGGACCCTATGTCTAGCCCTTAAACAGTGTCATATCAATTATGCTTGCTCTTCATGGTACTCTGCCTTGACAAAAAAAACAAAGATAACTGCAAATCACCCAGAACAAAATCCTAAGATTCATCCTGGGCCTGGGTCCAAGAGAGCATGTAGGCCAGAATGAATTACAGCAGCTGGATATGCTGAATGTTGAAGACAGAGTGAAACAACTGAAGCTAAATCATGTTTATAAAATTGCTCACAAACAGGGTCCAGAATATCTTGCTGCCAATTTTGTCAAGGTTGGGAACCAAAGCAATCATAGTACTAGGGGGAGAGAGCACAGCTTTGTAGTACCCACAGTCAGTGGCCAGGTTTCAAACACCTTTTATTGTACAGCAATAAAGGAATGGAACACTGCCCACACAAGTCAAAACCAGTCATAGCATGAACCAGTTCAAGAAGAGTGCCAAAAGGTGTCTGATGAATGTAGCTACAGAAAAGGAGGGGAATGATTTTTTATTTTTCAGCTAACACAGGTGTAATTTTACCTTATTCCTAGTAATGACCCTCATATTGTAGACAGACTTAATGACACTTGTGTAGTAGTCTTTTTAGTATGATAATAAAATGTTACCTTCATTACAGAATAATAAGACATTATTTTTATTATCACACTCGCCGATTCCCACCAAGGCAGGGTGGCCCGAAAAAGAAAAAGTTTCACCATCATTCACTCCATCACTGTCTTGCCAGAAGGGTGCTTTACACTACAGTTTTTAAACTGCAACATTAACACCCCTCCTTCAGAGTGCAGGCACTGTACTTCCCATCTCCAGGACTCAAGTCCGGCCTGCCAGTTTCCCTGAATCCCTTCATAAATGTTACTTTGCTCACACTCCAACAGCACGTCAAGTATTAAAAACCATTTGTCTCCATTCACTCCTATCAAACACGCTCACGCATGCCTCCTGGAAGTCCAAGCCCCTCGCACACAAAACCTCCTTTACCCCCTCTCTCCAACCTTTCCTAGGCCGACCCCTACCCCGCCTTCCTTCCACTACAGACTGATACACTCTTGAAGTCATTCTGTTTCACTCCATTCTCTCTACATGTCCGAACCACCTCAACAACCCTTCCTCAGCCCTCTGGACAACAGTTTTGGTAATCCCGCACCTCCTCCTAACTTCCAAACTACGAATTCTCTGCATTATATTCACACCACACATTGCCCTCAGACATGACATCTCCACTGCCTCCAGCCTTCTCCTCGCTGCAACATTCATCACCCACGCTTCACGCCCATATAAGAGCGTTGGTAAAACTATACTCTCATACATTCCCCTCTTTGTCTCCAAGGACAAAGTTCTTTGTCTCCACAGACTCCTAAGTGCACCACTCACTCTTTTTCCCTCATCAATTCTATGATTCACCTCATCTTTCATAGACCCATCGCTGACACGTCCACTCCCAAATATCTGAATACGTTCACCTCCTCCATACTCTCTCCCTCCAATCTGATATCCAATCTTTCATCACCTAATCTTTTTGTTATCCTCATAACCTTACTCTTTCCTGTATTCACCTTTAATTTTCTTCTTTTGCACACCCTACCAAATTCATCCACCAATCTCTGCAACTTCTCTTCAGAATCTCCCAAGAGCACAGTGTCATCAGCAAAGAGCAGCTGTGACAACTCCCACTTTGTGTGTGATTCTTTATCTTTTAACTCCACGCCTCTTGCCAAGACCCTCGCATTTACTTCTCTTACAACCCCATCTATAAATATATTAAACAACCACGGTGACATCACACATCCTTGTCTAAGGCCTACTTTTACTGGAAAAAAATTTCCCTCTTTCCTACATACTCTAACTTGAGCCTTACTATCTTCGTAAAAAACTCTTCACTGCTTTCAGTAACCTACCTCTACACCATACACTTGCAACATCTGCCACATTGCCCCCCTATCCACCCTGTCATATTCCTTTTCCAAATCAATAAATGCCACAAAGACCTCTTTAGCCTTATCTAAATACTGTTCACTTATATGTTTCACTGTAAACACCTGGTCCACACCCCCTACCTTTCCTAAAGCCTCCTTGTTCATCTGCTATCCTATTCTCCGTCTTACTCTTAATTCTTTCAATAATAACTCTACCATACACTTTACCAGGTATACTCGGCAGACTTATCCCCCTATAATTTTTGCACTCTCTTTTATCCCCTTTGCCTTTATACAAAGGAACTATGCATGCTCTCTGCCAATCCCTAGGTACCTTACCCTCTTCCATACATTTATAAATAATTGCACCAACCACTCCAAAACTATATCCCCACCTGCTTTTAACATTTCTATCTTTACCCCATCAATCCCGGCTGCCTTACCCCCTTTCATTTTACCTACTGCCTCACGAACTTCCCCCACACTCACAACTGGCTCTTCCTCACTCCTACAAGATGTTATTCCTCCTTGCCCTATACACGAAATCACAGCTTCCCTATCTTCATCAACATTTAACAATTCCTCAAAATATTCCCTCCATCTTCCAATACCTCTAACTCCCCATTTAATAACTCTCCTCTCCTATTTTTAACTGACAAATCCATTTGTTCTCTAGGCTTTCTTAACTTGTTAATCTCACTCCAAAACTTTTTCTTATTTTCAACAAAATTTGTTGATAACATCTCACCCACTCTCTCATTTGCTCTCTTTTCACATTGCTTCACCACTCTCTTAACCTCTCTCTTTTTCTCCATATACTCTTCCCTCCTTGCATCACTTCTACTTTGTAAAAAACTTCTCATATGCTAACTTTTTCTCCCTTACTACTCTCTTTACATCATTCCCAATCACTCCTCTTCCCTCCACACCCACTTTCTGTAACCACAAACTTCTGCTGAACACTCTAGCACTACATTTTTAAACCTACCCCATACCTCTTCGACCCATTGCCTATGCTCTCATTAGCCCATCTATCCTCCAATAGCTGTTTATATCTTACCCTAACTGCCTCCTCTTTTAGTTTATAAACCTTCACCTCTCTCTTCCTGATGCTTCTATTCTCCTTGTATCCCATCTACCTTTTACTCTCAGTGTAGCTACAACTAGAAAGTGATCTGATATATCTGTGGCCCCTCTATAAACATGTACATCCTGAAGTCTACTCAACAGTCTTTTATCTACCAATACATAATCCAACAAACTACTGTCATTTCGCCCTACATCATATCTTGTATACTTATTTATCTCTTTTTCTTAAAATATGTATTACCTATAACTAAACCCTTTCTATACAAAGTTCAATCAAAGGGCTCCCATTATCATTTACACCTGGCACCCCAAACTTACCTACCACACCCTCTCTAAAAGTTTCTCCTACTTTAGCATTCAGGTCCCCTACCACAATTACTCTCTCACTTGGTTCAAAGGCTCCTATACATTCACTTAACATCTCCCAAAATCTCTCTCTCCTCTGCATTCCTCTCTTCTCCAGATGCATACACGCTTATTATGACCCACTTCTCGCATCCAACCTTTACTTTAATCCACATAATTCTTGAATTTACACATTCATATTCTCTTTTCTCCTTCCATAACTGATCATTTAACATTACTGCTACCCCTTCCTTTGCTCTAACTCTCTCAGATACTCCAGATTTAATCCCATTTATTTCCCCCCACTGAAACTCTCCTACCCCCTTCAGCTTTGTTTCGCTTAGGGCCAGGACATCCAACTTCTTTTCATTCATAACATCAGCAATCATCTGTTTCTTGTCATCCGCACTACATCCACGCACATTTAAGCATCCCTGTTTTATAAAGTTTTTCTTCTTCTCTTTTTTAGTAAATGTCTACAGGAGAAGGGGTTACTAGCCCATTGCTCCCGGCATTTTAGTCGCCTCATACGACACGCATGGCTTACGGAGGAAAAATTCTTTTCCACTTCCCCATGGACAATAGAAGAAATAAAGAAGAACAAGAGCTATTTAGAAAAAGGAGAAAAACCTAGATGTATGTATATATATATGCATGTGCGTGTCTGTGAAGTGTGACCAAAGTGTAAGTAGGAGTAGCAAGATATCCCTGTTATCTAGCATGTTTATGTGACAGAAAAAGAAACCAGCAATCCTACCATCATGCAAAACAGTTACAGGTTTTTGTTTCACAGTCATCTGGCAGGACGGTAGTACTTCCCTGGGTGGTTGCTGTCTACCAACCTACTACCTTTATATTATAATTATAATATTATATTATAATAATACGGTAAAAGGACCCCAATGGAAATAAGTCACCAACTTTTTTGGGTTATCTTGGGTTCTCTACACATATGCTGCTATGTATGATAATCTATGTAACTGTATTTGTGTACACCTGAATAAACTTACTTAACTGATTTCATCAACAATATGAACAACACATTTCTCATACCGACAAAACTAAACCAACCAGGCTGACAGACAAGTGCAACCATAACTGACCACATATGGACCAATATACTAGCCCCCCCTTGATTCAAGGATAATCACAGACAGCACTACTGACCACTACCCCACCTTCCTCTTAACAAACATTAGTAAACCACCACTAGACTACAACAAAGTTTCATTTAGACCCCATGATGAGGCCTCAATAAGTAATTTCACAGCAGACCTAGAGACTGTTGACTGGCCTACAGAATTCTCCAAGGCCAATGGCACTGACGACTGGACAGACATTTTTCTTAATAAATTATATACTTGACTATACAACATTGTCCTATAAAAACAAAACAGATCACGAATAAACAGCTCTGTTGCCCATGGCTAACCAGCAGCATTCTGAAATCCATTGATAAGAAACACCAATATGAAAAGCAATATGATAACAAATGATAACAAATTCTCACTACAGGCAGCACACTCCACCAATATTCAATACACTCAACCTACTCACCATACAAAACATCCATACTTATTACTGCACCTATTACATACATAGAACACTCAACTCTGATATTAACCCTCCCCTCAAACATCTCCTTGCCAACCTCAACAGAACACATGACCATAACACAAGGCACAGATCACTCTTTGATATTCCTCGTGTCCATCTCACGCTATGCAAAAACTCAATGCACATAAAAGGCCCTAAAATCTGGAATTCATTACCTGTAAATATAAAAGAAACACTACCTGTTTATAAATTCAAGTCTCTTCTCAAAGATCACTTACTCACCCAAAACCAAATAAATACTGAATAACTGAACCTTATAAATTGTATATCTTAAATGTTTCTCACAATTATATCACATGAATGTTAAACCTAAAACCCAATCTAACTTTATTATTTTTTAAATACACTACCTAACAGAATACTCCATTCTACTGAATTTACAACAATGCATGCAACCATATGACCTGTCTTTGTAATACTCACTTGTGCTTTATAGTAATCAGTTTACATTAATGTTTTATCACTGATTTCATCATTGCTTAGTTAATCTTAAGTTAAATTTAAGCCAGCCCGTAATGCTATGCATAGTATAAGTGGCTTTGGCATGCTGCTCTTATCTGTATTTTTTTGTACCTCTGTATGTGTGCTCAAATTATAAATAAATAAATAAATAAATAAATAAATAAATATAGACAGGGCTTAATACACAAAGATATTCTGAAACACTATTCATCAGTTCTCACGAAACTAATAAAAAAAGCCAAACAATTGTACTACTCCAGCAGATTCACTGAAACAAGAGGAGATATAAAAAAGACCTGGAAAACACTTTC
This sequence comes from Cherax quadricarinatus, assembly GCF_026875155.1. Taxonomy (NCBI): domain Eukaryota; kingdom Metazoa; phylum Arthropoda; class Malacostraca; order Decapoda; family Parastacidae; genus Cherax; species Cherax quadricarinatus. The sequence goes on along the minus strand of NC_069404.1, from coordinate 97,124,532 downwards.
CCAGATTCTGGGGACTGACAAACTGAAAAAAAAACAAGAATATTGTCCTAACTAAACCTAATGAAACACCACTGCACCCCACAGGATCTAATCTCGAAAGTAAAATCCCAAGTACCAATGCCCATCTAGATGGGAATTTCCCAAATTCCTTCTATCTTGTAACAAATGAGCCCACGGAAATCACCACGATTATAAAGTCACTTAAAAATAACTCAGGGAATCTGTCTCACGTCCCACCATTATTGTACAAGTGAGCAGCCCATGTCCTTTCGCATGCTATTACATTACTTTTTAACAAGTCAATAGAAACTAGCACTTTCCTGACACTACTCAAGACAGCAAGGGTTGCACCAATACATAAAGGTGGTGACCCTACAGATGTAAACAACTATAGGCCAATATCAAACTTACTATTGCTATCCAAAATCTTCGAGAAACTCGTGCACAGGAGACTACATTCATTTATAACGGCACAAAACATACTCAACCCCTGCCAATTTGGCTTCAGAAAAATTAAAAGCCCTAATGATGCAATTATAAAAATGCTAGATCTGCTTTACACAGCATTGGAAAATACAGAATATCCACTAGGACTTTTTATTGACCCAAGAAAAGCTTTTGATGCAGTAGACCATGGCATCCTACTCTACAAACTTGACCATTATGGTATAAGAGGCCATGCGCTTGCATATTTCAAATCCTACCTTACTAATAGGTATCAGTATGTCACCATTAACCCTTTGAGGGTCGACAGGCCCTCTCCGAAACTCGTTCTCAGGGTCGGCAAAATTTAAAAAAAAAAAAAAATTATTTTCCCTTATGAAAAGATAGAGAATCTTTTCCCGATCATAAAGACACCAAAAGTTTGAAATTTGATAGAAAACTTACGGAATTATGCTCTCGCAGAGTTAGCGGTCTCGGCGATGTTTGCGCATCGGCGATTTTGCCCACTTTGAGCCCCATTTTCGGCCAATTTCACTGTACTAGTCGACAAAAAACATGAATATTTCGCTAGAACTCCATTTTTTCTATCGAATGGATGCAAGAAACCACTCATTTATGAAATTCAACTATCCAGTACAGTGGTCAGAATTTAGCAATTTTGCCAATTTCACACAAATTTCAAAAGATGCCAATTTCGGAATAGGGTCCAGAATAAACAAAGACATTCCTGGCACTAAAATGACATTTCCTCTAGTCATTAGTCATGTCTCAAGTCCCCTCTTATATTCTTTTGCTTTCCACTTTGAATTTTTATTTTCACAAAAAATATAAGATTTACTGTTATGCAGACTACTGCATTAGTGTAAAAAATGGTATAAATATTATTGGTGCACTTGTGAAAGAATATTAGACTCACCAGTTGACGTGTATTGCACGCTTGGCACGATTTGTTTACTTTTGAAGTTTGGTAAAAATCGAACATTTCTGCTACTTTGAGCTCAATTTCAAGGCACCTTTCTTTGTAAAACCAGTCAAAATCATCTCAATTTCTGTAATATGTCTTCCATTCTATAAAATGAGACCAAGAAAACTAGAATACAACAATAAATACCATACGAAAATACACTGCAAAGTTGCTGATTTATTAAAAAAAAATGGTCAAAGTTTTTTTTTTCTCATTATGCACTGTGTGCTGCAGGATTTTTTTTAGACTGTGCACACTGACCACATAGACCCATTCTTTCATATGAAGGCCTACCAGCTTTCTCCCACTAGATTTGAGGCCGCTAGAATTTATGAGTACTAGTACGTCAAAAACCCCTACGCGTAAAACATACTAGTACGACGAAAACCCTCAAAGGGTTAAAGACACAGCCTCATCAGCACAGTCACTTGATGTTGGAGTGCCACAGGGAAGTGTCCTTGGTCCCCTGCTCTTCCTCATTTACATCAATGATCTTCCCAACGTATCCCAACACCTGACACCCATTCTCTTTGCTGACGACATGGCTTACGTCATCTCCCACCCAAATCTTGCTACCCTCAACACCATTGTTAACAAGGAGCTGCTCAAAATACCTACTTGGATGACAGCCAATAAACTTACACTTAACACTGAGAAAACCTACTATATTATGTTTGGTAGCAGAGCAGATGTTGCACAACTTTACATTAAGATAGACAACACACTAACTGCCAGACATAATGAGGGCAAATTCCTAGGCCTATACATCAGCAACAACCTGAATTTCAGCACCCATATCCAACACATAACAAAAAAAAAGTATCCAAAACGGTTGGGATCCTCTCCAAGATACGATACTACGTGCCACAATCTGCCCTTCTCACACTATGCCATTCACTCATTTATCCATACCTCACCTATGCTATTTGTGCTTGGGGATCAACTGCAGCAACACACCTAAAGCCAATAATAACCCAACAAAAAGCCGCAGTAAGAATAATCACGCAATCCCATCCCAGGCAACACCCTCTCCCACTCTTCATAGATCTAAACTTACTGTTCAGAACATCCACACTACTACTGTGCATTCTACATTTACAGGACCTTAAATTCCAATATTAACCCTGACCTAAAATGCTTTCTTGATAGTTGTGACAGGACCCACAGGCATAACACCAGACACAAACATCTCTATGACATTCCCAGTGTCCGACTAAACCTTTTACAAAAATTCAATGTACGTCAAAGGGCCTAAAATCTGGAACACCCTACCTGAAAACTCTAGAACTGCAGACACATTCATCACTTTCAAAACTACCGTTAGAAAACATCTTATCTCCCTCAGCTAGCTACATGAAAACCACCTGGTGATTCACACTTACACTCACACACTCACCCAATTGACTACAAACACAAATACGAATCCTAAAATAATGAACCCTAACTAGTTATAAGTTTGCCTGTGATACTCCAATATAGAAACTATGTATTGTACCAAATCAAAAGCAATCACATTGCTAAATTTACAAATTGTAATGTAGTTAGCCTTAATACCAACTTGCTCCATAATCCGTAATAACTTAAAGTTATGAATTAATCTTAGTCTGCCCAAAATGCCTAGCCATGCTAGGTGTGATAGTGGCCCCCTCTGTAATTAGTATTTTATAACATGTAAACCACACAATATCCTAAAATATGTAAACCCCGCATTGTAATCTTTATAGAGAATAAACTTGATTTGATTTGAATATACAGTAGGGATCCTGCTTTACGGTGTTTTGCCTTACAGGGTTCCGCTAATACGGCAATGTTAAATTATGACCAAAATTTGCTATACAGCAAGCGGTCTTTCAAATACGGCACGCCCCAACCGGTTTGTTTACATTCTAGATGACCACATCTATTATGTCAGGAAACTTTCCAAAATTTCAAGTGTTTTAAAGTTACTGCATATTTTATATGTACTCTGATAATTATACTTATGTGTACCTGTACCTGAATATACTTACAGACTGTGCTGGTGTGCAGGCACACATTAAAGTCGCTAAGAGTCTCTCTACTTATGACGCCAATACTACATAATAATAATCACTCTTGGGCACATTAAATGTCTAATTTTATATTAATACAGGCATTTTCATTAATCCATCTATGATATTTTCCTCAAAATTATATATGAAACCAGTTACATAGCATATAAACATGATGCATTTTCATTAATCCATCTATGATATTTTCCTCAAAATTATATATGAAACCAGTTACATAGCATATAAACATGATACATACACTCACAGAATAAAAACTGACATAAATGAGATTTCTTTACAAAGCAGCTGTGTAGGTAGTGTCGGAAGAATTACGTTTTCTCTAGTCAAACTGGGGGATAACTGTAGAAAAATATTCTTTTCGAATGCCTTCACTCTATATATAGCAAGTCACGACCCTTGTGGGTTTAGTGCTTTTATAATAATAATAATAATAATAATAATAATAATTTAGAAATTTTTAGCATAATAATAATAATAATAATATCTTCATTCACTCTAAAAATGGTGTGTTGTTGTTTGTTTATTCTGTACTAACTTGTACAACTTGTACACAATGTAAGAGTATTTATACGTATTGTGAGGTAATTATTATAAAAAAAAAAAATCGAGGTAAATATTTTACAAACTCTTACAAACGTACGTGAATGAACTAAAAGTACGCATTTATTTCGCCTGACCAAGTGATCGCCCACTACCTGTTCAGTTTGAGTTCTTACATTGTCTGAACTCTATCTCATTCTCTCGCTCGTTTACTCTTTCGTTAACTTGTTGGCTCTCATTGACGATGGCATCTAAGCTTAGCTGTGATAAAAAGAGGAGTCGTAAGACTTGCTTTAACCCCTTCAGGGTCCAAGGACAAAATCTGAAGTGGTGCCCCAGTGTCGAAGAATTTAAAAAAAAAAAAATGTTATTTTTTCTTATGAAATGGTAGAGAATCTTTCTGTGAAGGTAATAAAACAAAAAGTACGAAATTTGATGGAAAACTGACGAAATACTGCTCTACCGAATTTTGACGTGTCAGCGATATTTACGAATCAGCGATTTTGCCGACTTTGACTCCCATTTTAGGCCAATTACATTATTCCAGTCAACCAAATTCTTAGCTATTTCACTAGTATTACTTCTATTCTATCGAATGAGCACAAGAAATCACCAAGTCAACCGTTTCAACTACAAAATAAAGTGATCGAAAATTGGTAATTTGGCCAATTTAACACAAAGTTTAAAATATTCCAATTTCAAAATAGGGTCCAGAATAAACAATGTATGTATTCCTGGCACTAAACTAACATTTCCTCTGTTCATTAGTTACATTTTGAGGCTTTACAAATAAATTCCATTTTGATTTTTTATTCACATAATGAATTTTTATTCACACCAAAAAATAGAAGATTTACTGTTATGCAATATTGTACTAATTGTATAAATATCATCACCACATTTGTGAATGTATATTAGACCCACCAGCTGGCGTGTATTATATGTGTGAGGTTGTTTGTTTACTCTTGAACACCGGCAAAAATTTAACATATCCGCTACTTTGAGCTCAGTTTCAAGCCATTTCCAGTGCTAAAACCAATCAAAATCATCTATATTTCTGTAATATGTCTTCCATTCTATCAAATGAGACCACGAAATTGCAAACACAACTATAAAAAACATACGAAAAAACACTGCAAAGTCGCTGTTTTAATCGAAAGTCATGGTCTCAGTTTTTTTTCTCTTATTATACACAGTGTGCTGCAGGATTTGTTTTATGTGGTGCACACATAACACATAGATGTATTCTCTCATTTCTAGGCCCAACTGTACCACTCACAGTTTATCAGAGTGAGCTGAGCTCATGGCGTAGATCTACGGGACGGACCCTGAAAGGGTTAAATGCCAAGCTAGAGAATGATGGTGTGCCATTCTGATTTTATTCAATACACACCCTGCCACTCACCTCTCACACATTAATATTAATACTTTAAGGTAAGTAATAAGTGTACTCTGTGTGTATCGCTACCTTTTGTGTTTTTGATGCCTATTTCTATTGCTAACTTAATATAAGTTAGTGTAAACTTCTTGTCTGGCATTTATTGCATATTTTATATGTGCTCTGATAATAATACTTGTGGACCTGTGTGGTAGCCGGGCAGAGGGATAACAGTATGTTTTCTCTGCTCAGCCACCAGAGAAAATGTGTATGAATCTGCGTTTGGCCCAGCCACTCCCCCCCTCCGCTTTTGTTTACAAATTACAGTGGAACCTCTACTTAAGAGTGCATCCACGTGCAAGTTTTTCCAGATATGAGCAGCTGCTCGGTCGATTTTTTGCTTCCAGACGAGCAAAATTTCCAGATGCGAGTGGGCCTCAAGGGAGGTTAATTGACACTGGTGAGGGGGCTCTTGCCCTTCATCTAGGGAATTGGATCTCAGTTGTTTGTTGGACTATCTTATTGAAACTTGGGCAATGTATGATGAAGAGATGCTTCTTAACGTACACCAAAAATAAAAGAAATCAGACCATAAATAACGGAGTTCACTTCTCAGCCATTAGCCTCCCCTTAGCAGTATATTTTTGTATGGTTTTTTATGGTTGTATTCTCGTTTTATTTGGTCTCATGTGATAGAATGGAAGATATACTACAAAAATAAATATGATTTTAATTGGTTTCACGATGAAAAGTACACCTTGAAATTGAGCTCAAAATAGCAGAAACATTCGATTCTTTGGTGACATCAGTGGTAAACATCATGAGGTAGCAGTGGCAGACAACATGAAGCAGCAGTGGCAGACAACATGAAGCAGCAGTGGCAGACAACATGAGGTAGCAGTGGCAGACAACATGAAGCAGCAGTGGCAGACAACATGAAGCAGCAGTGGCAGACAACATGAGATAGCAGTGGCAGACAACATGAAGCAGCAGTGGCAGACATCATGAGGTAGTAGTGGCAGACAACATAAAGCAATAGTGGCAGACATCATGAGGTAGCAGTGGCAGACAACATGGAGCAGAAGTGGCAGACAACATGAGGAAGCAGTGGCAGACAACATGAAGCAGCAGTGACAGACAACATGAGGTAGCAGTGACAGACAACATGAGGTAGCAGTGGCAGACAACATGAAGCAGCAGTGACAGACAACATGAAGCAGCAGTGGCAGACAACACGAAGCAGCAGTGGCAGACATCATGAGGTAGCAGTGGCAGACAACATGAAGCAGCAGTGGCAGACATGAAGCAGCAGTGGCAGACAACATGAGGTAGCAGTGGCAAAGTGTAGCATTAAGAGTGTAGCAATTAAGTGAAGCATTAAGAGTGTAGCACTTATAAATCACTCTCGACTTTTCTGGGTTATCCTAGGTTCTCTACACATGTAGTCAGGAGCAGGAATGGCTGCTGTGGTGGCCTAAAAATTCCAACAACAATGGCTGCTGTCACCACCACTAGCCACATACCTAATGACATGTATTTTATTCATTCTAGTGTATATATCATGTTTCTATGTTATTAATATTGTTTATTATGTCATATTACATGAATTGTAATAGATAAATAAGCTGTAGAGTTGATATTAGGGAAATTATTAAAGTATTTTCTAGTGCCTGGAATTCCACTGGAACAAATTAATTCCATTTCAATTAATTTAAATGAGGAAAATTGACTCTGCAAACGAGCAAGTCCAGTTGCGAGCAAGGTCACGGAACGGATTAAAGTCGTAAGTAGGGGTTCCACTGTATTCATTACTTCTCCTTTCGTTTATGATGGCATCTAAAGGTAGTTGTTAGAAACTATTAAATTCAGTGGACAAGGTATGTCGATGCTAATAATATGGCTTTGGGCCGCAGTGTAGGTAGCCGGCAGGTGTAGCCCAGGCAGGCTACACCTACCGGCTACCTACACTGACTTCCTACAAATAAATACTCACCTCTCTTCCTACATTAAGACTACACATATTTTTAAGGTAAATAGTGAGTGTACTGTATGTGTATTTTAACTCTCTGGGCTGTTTTAAATATCGTATATTAAGTACGAGATGGGGAGCCAGGGCTACCTACACCTCACTTCCTACAAACAAGTACTATTCACCTCTCGCCTTACATTTAGATGTCAAATACTTTAAGCAATGAGCGTACTGTGTATGCAATTTACTTTTTGCGTTTTTTAATGCCTAGTTCTATTACAAACTTAATATAATATAGTGTAAACTTGTTGTCTGGCATTTATGTGCATTTATAAATGGAAAAAATGGTATTCTGCTTTCTGGCGATAGCCTGGAACCTAACCCGCCGTATAAGTGGGGCCCTACTGTATGCCATATTACATGAATGGGGTAGGCAGCAGAGGCTACTGCAATGGAATAAGATCATAAGATAGGTAAGTTTTCTCATCTGTACCTCTGGTCTATAATGAAAGAAAACTGTGTTTACATCAGGGCAACAACTCTTAGATCAAAAATAGCATGATTTTTTCCTTTTTTTTTTTCCCCCCCCCCGAGTCATATGCTATCTCATGGCATCTTCAGAAAAACTCAGTAAACAAGGCATGTCAATTGTGGTGTTTATAATTTATAATAATAATTTATAATGATTTATAATATATAATAATCATTCTGGAGAGCTTCAAACGTCACACATATTTCGTATAGGTTTGGTAGCTGACATTTAAAGCTCTCCAGAGCAATTATTATTATTAATTATAATTACTATCAACATACCTTGTTCACCGAGTTTAATCATTTCATAAGATGCCACAATACACCAAAAATGTAAACACACACACAAACACACCAGCTAACCCCTTTACTGTGAACTTTTCTACTACTTCCATTTTCCTCTTGTTTTTCCTCTTCCAAGTGCTGTTGCACTTTTATCTTGTACTACAGGGTGCACAATAAGATGACTGTGGAGACTGTGAACACTAGTGTACTCAGTGGCTATAGGAGGGAGACAGATGCTTGACACTGAGACACTGCTCTGCCTGTTCATGACCAAAGTTCTCGTACAGTATACAATACAGACTCATCGGAAAGCCAGCCATAACCCCGAGTTGTTGGTAACCAAGTACATCAGTAAGTGAGGAGAGGCAGTATCTGAAAATATTTTCTTCCATACTCCTTCCCTCCAATGTGATATCCAATCTCTCTTTATCTAAATCATTTGATACCCTCATCACCTTACTCTTATCTATATTCACTTTCAACTTTCTACCTTTACACACCCTCCCAAACTCATCCACTAACCTTGGCAACTTTCCTTTAGAATCCCCCAAAAGCACAGTATCGTCAGCAAAAAGTAACTGTCAACTTCCATTTTGTATTTGACTCCCCATAATTTAATCCCACCCATCTCCCCAATATCCTAACATTTACTTCTTTTACAACCTCATCTATAAATATGTTAAAGAACCATGGTGACATTACACATCCCTGTCCAAGACATACTTTTACTGGGAAGTAATCTCCCTCTCTCCTACACACCCTAACCTTAATCTCGCTATCCTCACAAAAACTCTTTACCGTATTTACTTACTTACTACCTATTCCATACACTTGCCTTTATCTAAATACTATTCACATATATGTTTCAATGTAAACACCTGAGCTGCACATCCCCTACCCATTCCAAAGCCTCCTTGTTCATCTGCAGTCCTCCTGTCTGTCTTGCCTCTAATTCTTTCAATAATAACTCCATCGTACACTTTACCTGGTATACTCAGTAAACTTATTCCCTTATAATTTTTACAATCTCTCTTGTCCCCCTTCCCTTTATATAAAGAAACTATACACACATACACTACCAATCCCTAGGTACCATCCCCTCTTTCATACATTTATTAATAAAAATATCAACCACTCCAACACCTTATTTCCCCCTGCTATTAACATTTCTCTCATGATCCCGTCGGTTCCAGGTGCTTTACCCCTTACATTCTATATGATGCTTCAAGCACCTCCCCCACACTCGCATCCTGTTCTTCATCACTCCTAAAAGATGCTATACCTTCCTGGCCAGTTCAAGAAATTACTGCCTCCCTTTCTTCATCAGCATTTAAAAGTTCCTCCGAATATTCTCACCATGTACCCAACACCTCCAGCTCCCCATCTACTAACTCCCCTACTCTGTTTTAACCAACAAATTCACTTGTTCCCTAGGTTTTCTTAACCCTTTCAGGGTCAGCAGGCCCTCTCCGAAACTTGTTCTCAGGGTCGGAAATTTCTCGAAAAAAAAAAAAAATGATTTTTTCTTGTGAAATGATAGAGAATTTTTTCCCAATCATAATGACACCAAAAGTATGAAATTTGATGGAAAACTTATGGAATTATGCTCTCATGAAGTTAGCGGTCTCAACAATGCTAATGCATCGGCGATTTTGCCCACTTTGAGCCATATTTTCAGCCAATTCCCATGTACCAGTTGACAAAAATTATAATTATTTTGCTAGAACTCCATTTTTTCTATCGAATGAGTACAAGAAACCACCCATTTACCAATTTCAACTATCCAATGAAGTGGTCAGAAATTGGCAGAATTGCCAATTTCTGACCACACAAATTTCAAAAGATGTCAATTTCCAAACAGGGTCCAGAATAAACAAGAGAGACATTCCTGGCACTAAAATAACATTCCCTCTGTTCATTAGTCATGTCTCCAGGCTTCTGTTACATTTCTTTTGCTTTCCACTTTGAATTTTTATTCTCACAAAAAATAGAAGATTTACTGTTATGCAGACTACTGCATTAGTATAGAAATGGTATAAATAATATCAGTGTAACTGTAAAAGAATATTAGGCTCACCAGTTGACGTGTATTGGACACGTGGTGTGGCATGCAAAGAGTACGTAACCTTTATTCGGCGCATGTACACACCCTCATTTACAGGCTATCTCCCCCAACCAGCGAACCAGGTTGCTAAGAGTTGATGATGGGGCCCCGTCGTTCAACTAGTGACCAGGTTCTAGCCAATAAGAAGATGGTTTTGGCAATCGCAGAGGTTATGTGGGTACCGCTCTCCTGTCTGCCCTTGTCATTCCCATTCTAGAGCTGGTTGAAGCACGGTCTGCTATCTTGTGGCTTCTATTTCTGCTTTGCTTACCGTGGAGTGCACTATACTTATCACTGTACATAGTGTACATATTGCTGTTCTAAACTGGTGAAGGATAATATAAGTCTAAACTTTTTCTACTGTGTTTATTTGCTCCCATTACACCCGGGGTAACAGGCCATTTGGAATCCTGGGTTGTAATATGGGTAGCCTGTCCGAGAGCTGGAGCTGGACTTAAAGAAACGGTTGAGTTTAGGGTGAAGCTCGTAGCAAGAACATTGTGCAGCTTGCTGTCTGGCATTGCTTTACAAATTTTGCGTGTCAGTTGCTTTATGATCAGCCTTGCTATTGTGTGATCGTTCAACAGCTCGCTACTAGCTTGTTCGGTGTGCTCGCTTCGCTACGGTCAATCTTCTAGAACAGTGTAGCTGTCTGGCATTGCTTTACAAATTTTGCATGTCAGTTGTTACTAGCCTGTTCGGTGTGGAGAATTTTTTGCAGTCAGCTTTGCTTGTATGCGTATTCTGCAATCATATTGTGCATAGCTAAGCGTGTTCTGCAAATTAACGTGTTACGTTGGGGTATTCGGCAATCGTACTGTGCATAGCGAATAACTTATGCCACATAGACGAGTCAGACGTCTGGTGTCGGCATATACTTTGCATAACCTACCTAAATTGCCCCTACAGCGTTGTTGGCAAATTGCTCGTTCCATTGGCATTGCATACAAACGCACTCTCACAGCTGCGCAACTGCGTTCACTGATTGCTGACAAACTTATAGAAGAAGAGATGGCACATCAGACTCCTCCCTCTACGGGAGCTAGGGCAAAAACTATGTTCTCGCAGGAGGAAGATGATACACCTACGGAGCAAAATGGTCAGTATAGTGCAGCTGGGTTGTCTCAAGGTGAATCAGCGTCGTTGGCACTTGAGCTGACAAAATCAATCTTGAGCAAAACTAGGAACAGAGAGCATTCGCAAGGAAGAATTTGATAGGGAAAGAGAAAGGAGGCAGTTTTCGCATTCTGTAAATGATTTTAGTTTACAAAAAGCAGTACAATTTGTTCCCCGCTTCAATGAGGCCGAACCAGAGCAATTTTTCGAAAGCTTCGAAAATCAGGCTCGAGCCTTGAGGTGGCTGGAACAGCATTGGGCATCGTTGGTTCATACAGCATTATCGGGTAAGGCACAGGAATTTACGTCAGTATTAAATGACGCTGAATTTTCTGATTATCAAGTAGTGAAGACCACAGTGTTGGGAGCATATACATGTATCCCAGCCAAATACCGCAAGAATTTTAAGCTGGGCAGACGACAGCTTGGTCAATCCCTAGTGGACTTTGTGAGACAGCAAACCAAAGCTTTTACCAGCTGGTATAAAGCAAGTGGTGTCTCTACCTTTGAGGAGCTGGTGCAGCTTATTCTGATTGATAACCTGCTGGAGTCTGTGGGACCAGAGGTTCAAGTCTTTCTGCAGGATCGTGACTTAACCACTGCATTGGAGGCAGCCAGGTTGGCTGATACCTTCGAAACTAACCGCTCCTTGTCCGAGCGGTCCCGTCTCTCTTTTCAACAGCCTGGCATCAGCAGAGATCGTCAACCTTGGAGAATGAAGTGCCAGCCGGAGGGAGAACGTCTACGTCAGCAAACCAAGTCACCTGGTGAGCCACGCTTCTCAACATATGGTCCACCTGCGGAGAGGCAAACTACTCATGGTGCATCTCGACAACAGTATCCAGAGAGACACCAGCCAGAACGACACCATTTGCAACGTCAACAGGGGAGTAAAGGGCAAGCCTGTCGTCTGCTTCAGGTGCATAAAGTAGGTCACATCAGTCCCAACTGCCCCCAATAAACCCCAACCCATGGGAAAATCTCTAATATCCCTAGTAACATGTCCCCTAGAGAAGTAGAAAAGGGTATGGCCCCTTATTATTGCAAGAGTCTTATTTCCCTTCAGGAAAACTCAGAAACAACTAAAGTAAAGACCTTTAGAGATACTGGAGCATATTGCTCACTTGTAAGAGAGGGATTATTACCCCTTTCAGAGAATACTTCTTTGAATTCCTCTGTTTTATTGGAGCATTTGGAGGAGCTATATATTCTGTTCCTTTGCATAAAATATTTATGTACAGTGCAAATATTACACTGGGTACTTGACTGTAGGTGTCTCAAAAGGATTCCCCATGAAAGATGCAGTGTTATTACTGGGTAATAACATTACTACTGTTAGTTCGTGTCTGAACCTATAATGATTAATTCTTCTCCAGTGTTGGCCATAACTCGGGCAACATCCAAGGGTTGTCTGGAGAGAATGTTGACCTATCCTTGGACGACTCCGATCTCGGAATAGCCACGTTGTTTTATGAGGCACACCGGCCGGAGCCTCGTAAATCAAGTGAACAGACCCCGATCAAGCCTTCCTATTCCCAGGTTGCAGGATTGCCAGATGTCTCTGTTTCCATGCCCGAGGGACTGTCCTTCCGGGAGGAACAACGAAAGGACCCTTCTTTAAAATTCGCTTTTGAGGCAGCATGGGTAATCCTCTTTGGGTCATCCGGTCAAGTATGAAGTTAAAACGATTATTTGATCTGCACTGAGACTGGTAAGGAGATAGAGGGCCGGCAATTGTATGACAGGTTAGTGGTTCCAACAAAGTATAGACCTCAAATATTAAATATAGCTCATAATACGTCATTAGGAGGTCACTTAGGAACTACAAAAACCTTGTATAGAATCGCAAAAGAATTTTATTGGCCAAAATTAAAGAAAGAGGTGAAGAATCATATTAGGTGTTGCCGAGAATGTCAGCAAGTTGGAAAACCTGGACATTCCATTAAACCTGCACCTCTCCAACCTATACCTGCTGATTTAGAACCTTTTGCAGATTTAATTATAGATTGTGTAGGTCCACTACCTAGGTCAAAGTCTGGATATCAATATTTATTTTACGATTATGGATAAAGTAACTAGATATCCTGAAGCAATTCCCATGCGTAGTATTAATACTAAAGCTATTCTCAAAGCTTTAACAAAATTCATTTCTTGTTTTGGCATCCTAAAACTATTCAAAGTGATCAAGGATACTAACTTCACTGCCAAAGCATTTAGGGAAGTATTAACTAGGTTAGGGATAATCACAACTTATCCACTGCCTATCATCCTCAGTCCCAAGGCGCTTGGAAAGATTCCATCAGACATTAAAAACAATGATGAGAAGTTTTTGCATGCACTTTCTACAGACTGGGATGAATCACTACCTTTGTTGCTGTTCTCAGTACGAGAAACGGTGCAAGAGTCTAAGGGTATAGTCCTTTGAGCTGATCTTTGGGCACAATGTACGAGGTCCTCTTCGGGTGCTCAAAGAAGGATGGATGGGAGAAGACGTTAGCTCAACACTCTACAATCCGTCTTCAAGGTTGCAGGTGGCACGTCAGTTAGCCAAGGCTAACCTAAAGACAGCTCAAAGCCAGATGAAACAGAGGTATGACAGAAGTGCACAATTCCGCTCCTTCCATCCAGGAGACAAGGTGTTGGTGCAGGAACCTATACCTGGCCACACCTTGAAAGCTAGATTTACGGGACCTATGCAGATTGTAAGTAGATTATCTGATGTAAATTATGTGGTAGCTCCCATTGATAAGACCTCAAAAACTAAAACTTACCACATTAATCAATTAAAATACTTCCATACACCAGATAAAGTCCCAGTAATGACTCTGTCCTCTACCTCTGAGGACAACTCTGACTCTTTGCACTCTATCTCTGAAATTAATATTAAACTTTCAAATTCTGTCCTCCTCAAGGATCCTAGCCCTTTAATGGAGGATTATCTGAAACGCAAGCAACAAATTTAACTGAGCTTCTACAGTCATATCCTATTATTTTTTCGGATGTGCCGAAAAAAAATGTAAGTTAGGTTATCATGATGTAGATGTGGGAAACTCTAAACCAATTAAACTCTCCCCCTACAGAGCTAATCCTGAAAAGCAAAGGCTGCTTCAGCAGGAAGTAGAATTTTTGTTAAAGCATGGTTTAGTGGAGGAGTCATCTAGTCCATGGGCTTCACCGTGCATCCTTGTGAAAAAGGCTGATGGAGGGTTTCGTATGTGTACAGACTACCGTAAAGTGAACGAGGTCACAATTACAGATGCTTACCCTCTTCCTCGTCTGGATGACGTAATTGACTTTGTGGGTAAGGCTACTTTTGTGTCCAAATTTAGATCTCTTAAAGGCTACTATCAGGTACCTTTGACAGATGAGGCGAAGGAAATCTCTGCCTTCGTAATTCCAGGAGGTCATTATCAATACACAGTTACCCCCTTCGGAATGAAAAATTCCCCCTCTTCATTCCAGAAACTTATCCATCAGGCTATTAAAGGACTTGAAGGCACGGCAGCATACCTAGATGATATTGTTGTGGTGTCTGATACTTGGGATCAACACCTACTTAAACTTAAGGCTCTTTTTGAGACCTTTAAGAGTTCCCATTTAACAGTTAATTTATCTAAATCTTCCTTTGGCCAGGCCACTGTCACTTTTCTAGGCCATGAAGTAGGTAGTGGTAAAGTTGCACCTAAACTTGCTAAAGTTCTTTCTATTAAAGATTATCCAGTTCCTCATGATAGGAAATCTCTTCAACGTTTCCTAGGCATGATAGGATTTTACAGAAGATTCTGTAAGAATTTCTCAGATATTGTAGCCCCTCTTACCCCTCTTACCAGTCATAAAGTTCCCTTTAATTGGACATCAGACTGTAACACTGCTTTTAATAAAGCAAAAAGATTATTGTGTACTGCACCCATTCTCTTGTCTCCAGACTTCTCAAACCTTTTTCATTACAGGTTGATGCTTGGGGAGTCTGGGGTTGGGGCAGTACTATTACAAATTGGGAACAAGGAGTTGCAGCCTGTAGCATACTTTTCAGCAAAGTTCCAGCCGCATCAGAGGGCTTATTCTACCATTGAAAAAGAAGCCCTCGCGCTGGTACTGGCTTTGGAGCATTTCGATGTTTATGTGGGCCAGACATCGCAGGTGGTCACAGTCTACAGTGATCACAATCCTCTAGTATATCTCCAAGCCATGAAGAACCACAACACAAGGCTTATGCGCTGGACGCTAAGGCTGCAGCCCTACAATATGTCCATTAAATATATTGCCGGCAAAGAAAATATGTTGGCAGACTCTTTATCTAGAGTATAATATTTTTAGGTTAGGATGTTATTTGTGGTAACCCCTTTTTCATGCTTTTTTTTTATCCCCTGGTGTGGGGTTTTTTTTTCAGTGAGGGGATGCGGGCTACCGTCCGCCTGTATCTTGGACCTATGCTAGCCTGTCTGACTGCTGTCTCACTCAAAGTTTAGGGCTTGGCTTTTGGTCACAAGAAAAGCTGAGCTCTATCAAAGAGTTGGATGGTGGAGAGGAAAGGCGGTCCCATTATTTTGTGCCATGGCGGCACGGTTACCACTGGGAGGTGGCAGCCTAATCCTGAGCCTTCTCGGGGTGGGGGTGTGGCATGCAAAGAGTACATAACCTTTATTCGGCGCATGTACACACCCTCATTTACAGGCTATCTCCCCCAACCAGCGAACCAGGTTGCTAAGAGTTGATGATGGGGCCCCGTCGTTCAACTAGTGACCAGGTTCTAGCCAGTAAGAGGATGGTTTTGGCAATCACAGAGGTTATGTGGGTACCGCTCTCCTGTCTGCCCTTGTCATTCCCTTGTCATTCCTACCTCGTCTCCCACAACATACTCAACCCCTGTCAGTTTGGGTTCAGGCCTAATAAAAATACGAATGATGCTATTATACACATGCTAGAACAAATATACACTGCACTCGAGAAAAAAGAAGTCCCATTGGGGATCTTCATTGACTTACGTAAGGCTTTTGATACAGTTGACCATGATTTGCTTCACGTAAAATTGTCATACTATGGTATAAGAGGGCACTCCCTCAACCACCTAAAGTCATACCTGAACAACAGAAGCCAATGTGTGTACACAAATGAAGCAAACTCTTCCACACAGCCAATTACAGTTGGTGTCCCACAGGGAAGTGTCCTTGGCCCTCTTCTCTTTCTCATTTACATAAACGACCTACCAAATGCATCGCAACTACTCAAACCCACACTATTTGCAGATGACACTACATATGTCTTCTCTCACCCAAGCCCAGTCAAGCTAGCCAATACTGTAAACACCGAATTACAGAAAATATGTACCTGGATGATGATTAACAGACTTACTCTCAATATTGACAAAACCTACTTCACACAATTTGGAAACATAACTACAGATGTCCCTCTTAACATAACGATAAATGGATCACCTATCACAAAGCTCACAGAGGGAAAATTCTTAGGAATCCACCTTGATAATAGACTCAAATTTCAAACACATATACAACAAATTTCCAAGAAAATCTCCAAGACCGTGGGCATACTATCAAAGATACGGTACTATGTTCCAATCAGCCCTCCTGGCTCTATATCATTCACTCATTTACCCCTATCTCACCTATGGAATTTGTGCATGGGGTTCAACAACAATAAACCATCTCAGACCATTAATTACCCAACAATAGGCTGCAGTCAGAATGATAAATTCCCGCTCCAGGCAGCATACTCCACCAATATTCAAAACTCTAAACTTACTCACCATACAAAACATCCATACCTATTATTGTGCCTACTACATACATAGAACACTTAACTCGGATATAAACCCTCCCCTCAAGTTTCTCCTTACCAACCTCAACAGAACACATGACCATAACACAAGGCACAGATCACTCTGATGTTCCTCGTGACCATCTCACACTATGTAAAAACGCAATGCACATAAAATGTCCAAAAATCTGGAATTCATTACCTGTAAATATGAAAGAAATACTGTCTGTTTATCAATTCAAGACTTCTTAAAAACCACTTACTCACCCACAACTAAATAAATACTGAATAATGACCATAAGACTTGTTTCTGCACTAAAATTCATTGATTTTATTCGATTTAACCGGATTATATTATAAATTATACTACAAATTTGTACAACTATACAGCTTTTTATTTGAAATACTCATTTGTACTTCATGTTGTAATTTGTTTACTGTAATTTTTACCACTGAATTTATCATTGCTTAGTTAATCTTAAGTTAATTTTAAGCCTGCCCACAATGCTCTGCATACAAGGGGCTTTTGGCATGTACACTAAACCGCTTGGACTTCCAGCAAGCGTGCGTGAGCGTGTTAGATAGGAGTGAATGGAGACGAATGGTACTTGGGACCTGACGATCTGTTGGAGTGTGAGCAGGGTAATATTTAGTGAAGGGATTCAGGGAAACCGGTTATTTTCATATAGTTGGACTTGAGTCCTGGAAATGGGAAGTACAATGCCTGCACTTTAAAGGAGGGGTTTGGGATATTGGCAGTTTGGAGGGATATGTTGTGTATCTTTATATGTGTATGCTTCTAGACTGTTGTATTCTGAGCACCTCTGCAAAAACAGTGATAATGTGCGAGTGTGGTGAAAGTGTTGAATAATGATGAAAGTATTTTCTTTTTGGGGGATTTTCTTTCTTTTTTGGGTCACCCTGCCTCGGTGGGAGACGGCCGACTTGTTGAAAAAAAAAAAAAAAAAAAAAAAAACTACGTATCATGCCCAAATTATAATAATAAATAAATAATAAATAAATCAATCCTCTTTCCTCTTGCACTCACCCTCCTATAGGCACAAACTTCTGCCCCCACATTCTAACACTGCATTTTTAAAACTATCCAATCCCTCTTCAACCACACCACTACCCATACCTGCACTAGCCCACCTTTCTGCCAATAGTTTTTGTTTTTGGTCTCGCCCTAATTTCCTCCTCCCTGAATTTATAAATTTTAACCTCTCTCTTACTTGCTGTTGCCATTTTCCTTTCGTCCAATCTACCTCTTACTCTAACTGTAGCTACATCTAAATAATGATCTGATATATTTTTACTTTAAACCTATGCACCAGAGACATCATTTTTTTTAAAATAGACAAGATAAGATAAGAGATAAGATTTCGTTCGGATTTTTAACCCCGGAGGGTTAGCCACCCAGGATAACCCAAGAAAGTCAGTGCGTCATCGAGGACTGTCTAACTTATTTCCATTGGGGTCCTTAATCTTGTCCCCCAGGATGCAACCCACACCAGTCGACTAACACCCAGGTACCTATTTGCTGCTAGGTGAACAGGACAACAGGTGTAAGGAAACGTGTCGAAATGTTTCCACCCGCCGGGAATCGAACCCAGGCCCTCCGTGTGTGAAGCGGGAGCTTTGGCCACCAGGCCACCGGGCCACCTAGTAAATCAGATTTTGTAGCTATCTAATATCAAAAGAACAATGTTACAAACACTAAATGTTAGAGTCCTCTCTTGTTGCTTTGTTAAAGATGTTAACTTTATGAATAATCACTTCACTTACTGTTGAAGGGACACATTTTTAGGTGGGTCGAAGACATCTGCAAGTTGATTAATAGTGGTAGCATCATACACAACCTGCAATGGCTGTGCCGACACTTTCACACGCTGGTTACATAACTCGTCTAATGGATTGGTCTCAAACATTACATCCAACAGAGGGATGTCACTGGTGACATTCTCTGATGTCACTAAGGTTGGAGGAAGATCACCAACTCCATAACCCTCAACAACAAAGCTTTGTACACTTGCTTCAACTCTGAAAATAAGGAAAAATTTTAAATGCATCTAATAGCAATGTATTTATCTTTAAATAATTGTAGTTTCCCTTTATCTCCATCTGGTTTTCTGTTACACAACACCTACTATCCAAAGAGTCTAGAATAAAGTCCTTCGCTTTATTTGCATTTTGGTAGTTTTATAAAAACAAAATGTGAAGTATAAGGACATGCATGTAAAATATATGCCCTCATGTCTGAGAGCAATGTGTGGTGTGAATATAATGCAGAGAATTCGTAGTTTGGAAGTTAGGAGGAGGTGCGGGATTACCAAAACTGTTGTCCAGAGGGCTGAGGAAGGGTTGTTGAGGTGGTTCCGACATGTAGAGAGAATGGAGCGAAACAGAATGACTTGAAGAGTGTATCAGTCTGTAGTGGAAGGAAGGCGGGGTAGGGGTCGGCCTAGGAAAGGTTGGAGAGAGGGGGTAAAGGAGGTTTTGTGTGCGAGGGGCTTGGACTTCCAGCAGGCATGCATGAGCGTGTTTGATAGGAGTGAA
This sequence comes from Cherax quadricarinatus, assembly GCF_026875155.1. Classification (NCBI taxonomy): domain Eukaryota; kingdom Metazoa; phylum Arthropoda; class Malacostraca; order Decapoda; family Parastacidae; genus Cherax; species Cherax quadricarinatus. The sequence goes on along the minus strand of NC_069404.1, from coordinate 97,104,819 downwards.
TGGAGACAAATGGTTTTTAATACTTGACATGCTGTTGGAGTGTGAAAAGTAAATTTGTGAAGGGGTTCGGGGAAACCGGCGGGCCCGGGAAATTTCGAGTCCTGGAGATGGGAAGTCCAGTGCCTGAAACCCCTTAAGGGGGGGTGTTAATGTTGCCTTTTTAAAAAAACGGAAATGTAAAGCCCCCTTTCTGGAAAGGACAGTGTGGAGTGAATGATGGTGAAATTTTTTCTTTTTCGGGCCCCCCCTCCCCTTGGGGGGAAATGGGGCCAGTGTGATAATAAAAAAAAAAAAAAAAAAAAAAGGAAAAGGGAAGTGCAACAAAAGTAAACATTTTTTTTGGGTGGCAACGTTTCGCTCTCCAGGAGTTTTTATTAAAACCTTTATGAGAGCGAAATGTTGCCACAATAAATGTCAAATTAGTCATTGTGCCCCTTTTATTTTCATATTGTTGGTAATTCAAACCAACTTTGTTTTAAAAAAAAAAGTTTTTAAAAAAAAATGTTCGTTTAAAAAAAACCCACTTTATTTTCCCTCGGGCACTGCCTGGGGAATTTACAAAAACATTTAAAAACCCAAATCAATAACATAAATCTTTTTAATTTTAAAAAAACTGCGTAACAGGGGAAATGTTTAATGAGCACGTTACAGTCGAAAAAAATCCCCGGGGATAAAACCCGCATCAGCAAATTTTGCCACTGCGACCCCTTTTTTTGGGAAAAATTCCCCTTTGGTTCCAGTCAACCAAATCAAAGCAATTTCTTTAGAACTCCTTTTTTTTCTATAAAATTTGATTACAAAAAACCCCCCCATTTCCCTTTTTTTTCAACTACCCAAAAAAAAGGCCCGAAATTGGAAATTTTTGGCCCAATTTCACACAAATTAAAAAAACCCAAATTTTAAAAAATAGGGTCCAGAATAAAAAAAATACGGGACTTTTCTTGGCACAAAAAATACCCATACCCCTCTGTTCATTAGTATGTCCCAGGCCCCTTTTTTAAAGTATTACTCTTCTTTTTTTTTGTTTTTTTTTATTCAAAAAAAAATAAAAGTTTTTAAACTGTTATGAAAACTACTGCTTTTATTGAAAAAAAGGGAAAAAATAAAAACGTGAATAGGAAAGAATTTAGACTTCCCATTTTGATGTTTTTGCACGTGTTGTGTGTTTTGTTTACCTTTGAACTTTGGGGAAAAATGGGAAACATTTTTGTTTAATTTGACCCAAAATTTTCCCCAAAATTTTTGTTTTCATCATGAAACTAATCAAAATCATCTCTATATCGGGAAAAGTTTTCCCTTTCTATCAAATGAGCCAAGAGAATGAAAAATACAACCATAAATACAAATAGGAAAAACACCTCAAAGTTTTGGGGTGTAAACCAAAAACACGGTTTTGGGGTTTTTTCTCTCATTATGCACTGCGTGCTTAAGGATTTTTTTTATACAGTGCATACTCACCGCAAAAGACCCCTTCCCTCACTGTGGGCGTAACAAACTTTTCTCCCGCCCTTGGGTTTTAAGCCGCTAAAAATTATTGAGTATATATACGTCCGAAAACCGGCTTTTTAAGATGTATACATGGTCCCCCCCTTTTTTTGTAGTTAATCCCCTTTTCCGGGGCTTTACTTTAACGAAATCTACGATTTTTTGAATCAATTTCCCCATAAGAAATAAAGTAAAAACAAAATTTAAAGTTCCTGGGCACCCAGGAAAGGTTTAAAAAAATTTAAAAAAAAAAAAAATTTTTTTACATGAAATATACATGTGGTACATGAACAATACAATGGGAAATGATGAATCAAACATTAACAGCATAACACTTACCTTTATTGGAGATTCTTCTTAGTGTATGGGAGACTGGAGGAGGAGACTGGAAGAGGAGAGAGAGATTGGATTGTTTATAGTTTGGAAGGGGAATCCCCTTCCAGCAACACCTCAGGTACCAATTGCTTTTCTGGGGTTGCTTCTCTTCTCTGTTTCTTAATGCCACTAGGACCACCTGGTGAGTCACTGTAGTCCTGTCTCTTCATAACTTCCCTAAAATGGGCCAAGACTTTGTCACTGTACATGTTGCCAACATGGCTTGCAACAACCTTGTCAAGGTGATGTTTCTCCATAAAGCTTTCCATCTTACCCCACATAGCAAAAATCTCTAATTTCTGAAGAAGGCACCATCTTCCATCTCTCTTCCTCCTCCTCTGCAGGAAGATTCTGAGCTGCGATCTGTTGCTGTTCCTGCTGAAGCTCTTGCAGCTCCTCAGTGGTGAGCTCTTCGTTGTGGTCTTCCACCAATTCTTCCACATCCTCCAAACTCACATCCAACCCCATGGAACTCCCCAGTGCCACAATTGATTTTACAACAGACATAGGCTCATCAGGGTCAGTCCCAAACCCTTCAAAATCCCTCTTGTCGACACAATCTGGCCACAATTTTCTCCAGGCAGAGTTTCAAGTCCTGGTAGTCACTCCCTCCCAAGCCATACCTATAAGGGTTATGCAATGGAGGATGCTGAAGTGTTCTCTCCAAAACTCTCTTAGGGTCAAGTGAGTGTCTGTGGTCACAGTCGAGCACCTGTGAAACATTGCTTTGGTGTAGAGTTTTTTAAAGTTTGCAATGACCTACTGGTCCATGGGCTAGAGGAGAGGAGTGATATTCAGGGGCAAGAACTTTACTGTGATGAACCCAAACTCCTCGAAAATTAGGTCATCCAAGTTTGGAGGATGAGCATGTGCATTGTCCATTACTAACAGGCACTTGAGATCCAATTTCTTTTCCAGGAGGTAATTCTTCACACTAGGGCCAAACGCTTCATTAAACCACTCGATGAAAATTTCCCTCGTGACCCATGCCTTACTATTAGATTTCCAAAACACACACAATTTACTCTTCATAATTGTTTTTCCTGAACACTCTGGGATTTTCAGAATGGTACACTAGTAATGGCTTCACTTTGAAATCCCCACTAGCATTAGCACAGAACATTAGCGTCAGCCTGTCTTTCGTAGGCTTGTGTCCTGGCCATTGCTTTTTCCGGTGTGTAATGAGGGGTCCTCCTTTGGCATTTTCTTCCAAAATAGGCCTGTTTCGTCACAACTGAACACTGGTTCAGGTATTTGTCCCTTCAGCCTCTATGTTACCCCTGGAATTCATCACATATTTTTCAGCCGCCTTGTGGTCCGAACTGGCAGCCCTCACCATGCCTTACCACACTGTGTATGCCATATGGCTCTTAAATCACTCAAACCAACCTTATGCTGGCTTTAATAAATTTGCACTTACATCACACTATTTCAGGCAATTCTTTACCAGATCTATGTGCAACTGCCTAGCCTTTTCACAATAATTCGAACTCGATAAGGTATCTCCTGCAATTGTTTCTCATTTATCCACACCAAAATTAACTTCTCAACCACTACCAGTACTGTTATCTCATATTTGTCAGCATAGTTACCCCTTGCAACAACAGCATCCCTTGATTTCCTTTTTCTTGCCACTAAAGGAACAAAGGTTGTGTATGGTTTCTTATCCATCCTGGCCAGTTCGGCCGCACTTGTACCACTTTCATATTGTACAATGATGTTTTTCTAAATTCAATCGTATTTCTCACCTTTACCACAGGCTTGGCACTAGGAGCTTTCTTTGGAGCCACGGTAGCTTATTTAGTACTTGCAAGCACTAAAATAAATGGAATATTATGAAATATTTCGCTGGAGCACGTGAGGGGACCTTCGCTCACTGGTAAACAATGCCAGACTGGCTGCCGCCCCGGCTCACACCATGGGTACGCGTCCCGGACAAACTACTACTCGCGAGTCAACCTATGAAAAGCGAGTCCATGTTTATACGAAAATACTCCTATGATTTCCAAAATCCATGATTGCCGAGAACTACGAAAAGTGAGGGACCACTGTATATACGGCCGAAACAGTCAAAGGGTTAAAACAATTAAATATGGTCTACCACCCTAGGTAGTAGGTTGGTAAACAGCAACCACCCAGAGAGATACTACCGTCGTGCCAGGTGACTGTGAAACAGAAACCTGTAAGTGTTTTATATGATGACAGGATTGCTAGTGTCTTTTTGTCTCAAACACGCTGGATAAAAGGTATATCTTGCTACTTCTACTTACACTTAGGTCACACTACACAGGCATGCACATGCATATACAGTGGACCCCCGGTTAACGATATTTTTTCACTCCAGAAGTATGTTCAGGTGCCAGTACTGACCGAATTTGTTCCCATAAGAAATATTGTGAAGTAGATTAGTCCATTTCAGACCCCCAAACATACACGTATAAACGCACTTACATAAATACACTTACATAATTGGTCGCATTCGGAGGTAATCGTTATGCGGGGGTCCACTGTATGTACATACACACACCTAGCATTTTTTCTTCTTTTTCTTAATAGCTCTTGCTCTCGTTTTTTTTTCCTCTCTCTATTGTCCATGGAAAGTGAAAAAGAATCTTTCCTCCCTAAGCCGTGCGTGTTGTGTGAGGCAACTAAAATGCCGGGAGTAATAAGCTAGTAACCCCTTCTCCTGTACATATTTATTAAAAATGAGAAGAAAAACTTTACAAAACTGGGATGCTTGAATGTGTATGGATGTAGTGCAGATGATAAGAAAGAGATGATTGCTGATGTTATGAATGAAAAGAAGTTGGATGTCCTGGCCCTAAGCAAAACAAAGCTGAAAGGGGTAGGCGAGTTTCAGTGGGGGAGAAATAAATGGGATGAAGTCAGGAGTATCAGAGAGTTAGAGCTAAGGAAGGGGTAGCAATAATGTTGAAGGATCAGTTATGGAAGGAGAAGAGGGAATATAAATGTATAAATTCAAGGATTATGTGGATTAAAATAAGTGTCGGATGTGTAAAGTGGGTCATAATAAGTGTGTATGCACCTGGAGAAGAGAGGAGTGTAGAAGACACAGATTTTGGGAGATGTTAAGTTAATGTAAAGGAACCTTTGAACCAAGTGAGAGAGTAATTGTGGTAGGGAACCTAAATGCTAAAGTAGGAGAAACATTAACCCCTGAGGTGTCTTCTGGTGTGTGTATATATACAGTGGACCCCCGCATAGCGAACGCCTTGCATAGCGAACAATCCGCATAGCGAACGTTTTGTTCGCTAAAATTTTGCCCCGCATAGTGGACAAAAACCCGCTCAGCGACCTTCGTCCCAGACGCGCCCAATGTGCGCCCCAGCCAGCCTCACCTTTGCCGCCCGACCCTTGTTTTCCCGCAGCCTCCGCGTAAACATCAAGCATACACTCGGATATTTCCGTAATATTACAGTGTTTTCGGTGCTGTTTAGTGGAAAAATAAGTACCAGGCCCGCAAGAAAGCTTCTAGTGCCAACCCTACACCTCAAATGGTAAAATACCCAATGAAATGAAGAAAGAGATCATTGAAAAGATGAAGTGGAGTACGTATCACGACCTGGTCAGGGTGTACAAGAAACCACACAACCATCGCTTCTATTGTGGGCAAGAAAACGGCAACTCAAGAGCTGATTGTTTGCCAAAGGTTTAACTGTTGTTTCAAACAAAGATCGCAAGTGATGGAGATGTTGAGAGACCTTATAGGTGATGGATAAATTGAAAACAGCTAGCAGGAGATAGCGTCTCTCAAGCGATCATATGTGCCAAGGCTAGGAAGTTGCATGAGAAACGATTTAATATTAAAAATGCCTGCAACTAGTGATGATGCGAGTGAAATTAAGTCCAGCAAAGGTAGGATTGAGAATTTAAAACGTAGAGGCATCCACAGTGTGAATACGGCATGGTGAGGCAGCCAGTTCGGACCACAAAGCGCTGAAAAATAGTGCACTGAATTCAATGAGTACATAGAAAACAGAAGGACTGGAAACCTGAACAAGTGTTTAATGTGATGAAACAGGGCCTGCTCTGGAAGAAAATGCCAAGCAGGACCTACATTACTCAGGAGGAAAGGCACTCCCAAGACATAAAGCCTATGAAAGACAGGCATACTTTTGTTGATGGTGCCCAATGCTAGTGAGATTGCAAAGTTAAGCCTTTATTAGAGTATCACTCTGAAACCCCAGATCGTTCAGGCAACAGACTTTCCTCAAGGATAATTTGTGTGTGCTGTGGAGGCAAACAGTAAGGCAAGGGTCCACAAGGGAAAATTTTCTATAACTGGTAACACCATGCATTTGCCCCCAATGTGCAAGATTACCTAACTGAAGAAAAATTAGACCTAAGTGCCACCCTGTGTTTAGACAAAGCCCCTGTTCATCCTACAGAACCTGCAGAGCGACTTTATGGGACATAGCTTCATTAAGGTGAAAGTTTTTGCATCCAAATACACTCCTCTCCTGCCAGCCTCATGGATCCACAGGTTATTTCCAACTTCAAGATACTGTACACAAAAGCTCTGTTTTCCAAAGTGCTTTGAAGTGACCACAGACCACTCGATTGACTCTAAAAGCGTTTGGAAGGATCAACTTTAAATATCCTCAATTGGTAAACCTTATAGGTAAGGCTTTTAGGGAGGACTACAGAGAAAACCTTGAACTCTGCATGGAAGAAACTGTGCCAGAAATGTGTAAGACAAAAAGGGATTTTTGAAGGTTTGAGGCTAACCCGAGAGGAGTAGTATACCAGTTGAGGAATTCAATTGTGGAATTGGGGAAGTCCTTGGGGTTTTGGAGGTTTAGTGGGAGGATGAGGAATGAGTTGGTGGATGAGGACAATGAGAACTAACCACTGATGAAGCTGATAGATCCACTCAAGAGCAAAGAGGCCAGCCTCTGGGGAAACTGGATCAAAGGAGGGGAGAGAGTAAATTGAAGGAATTGCCAACTTCAAATATTAAGGAAATGTGTGCAAAATGGCTTGAAGTGCAAACCTTTTTTGATGAAAAATCACCCTCACAAACAGCTATTGCAAGCCGTGCTTGTTGACTGTTACAAGACACAGTTTGTGACACTATAGACAAGATCATAAAGGAACGAGAGGTACAGGCCACTCAGGACAAATATTTTGGGGTGCGAAAGAAGTCCAGTGACTCTGAATCTGTCTAGGGCATTAAAATAAGAAGGAATTAACCCCAGACAAGGACTTGCTACCTCAAGTCCTAATGGAAGGGGAATTCCCATCTAAACACTAACACACTCTCTCCCTCCTGCCCATCCCATACAATCATCACCAGATCTTCAAATAAAAGTAAGTGTCATGTAATTGTGCATGCCAATTCAGTTTGTGTGTACTAAATTAACAATTTTTTAGTGGTAAAAAAATTTTTTTCATACATTCGGGTGTCTTGCACGGATTAATTTTATTCCCATTATTTTCTTATGGGAAAATTAATTCCGCATAGCGAACATTTCGCATAACGACCAGGCCCACTTGCACGGAATAAGTTCGCTATGCGGGGTCCACTGTATATATATATATATAATACAGTGGGACCCCCGGTTAACGATTTTAATCCGACAAGAGGGGTAATTGTTTATGCGAAATAATCGTTAAGTGAATGAATTTTCCCCATAGAAATAATGAATAAAATTCATCCGTGCAAGACCCCAAAAGTATGAAAAAACTTTTTTTTTACCACATGAAATGTTAATTTTTAAATACACACAAACGAAAAGGCATGCACAATTACATGACACTTACTTTATTGAAGATCTGGTGATGATAATGAGGGATGGAGGAGGGTAAGCAATATCTTCTTACGTTTTATAAGGGGAATCCCCTTCCCATTAGGACATTGAGGTAGCAAGTCCTTACTGGGGTTCTTCCCTTCTTCTTTAATGCCACAAGGGCCAGCTTCAGAGGTCACTGACTTCTTCACAAATATCTGTCCATATGGCCTGTACCTTTCTCGTTTCTTTTATGACTTGCCTAAGTGTTTCACAACATTGTCAGTGTAATAAACACCAGCACGGCTCTTGCAATAGCTGGTGAGGAGGGTGATTTTCAACCATAGAAGGTTTGCACTTACAAGCCACTTTGCACGATTTCCTTAACTTTGTAGTAGCCACCTTCCTTCCATATCTCTCTCCCTTCCACTGACCGTTTCCAGGTCACTGGGCCTCTTGCTCTTGAAGTTGATCTATCAGCTTCATCAAGTGGTTAGTTCTTCAATGTCCTCCACTCCACCAACTCCTTCCACAACTCCCCACAAACCTCCAACCCCACGGACTTTCCCAATGCAACCACAATGGATTCCTCAACTGGCAAAATCATCTCAGGGTTAGCCTCAAACCTTCAAAATCCCTTTTGTCTACACATTCTGCCACAGTTTCCTTCCAAGCAGTTCAAGAGGGGGGTTCCTCTTAGACACTTCCTCCCAAGCCTTACCTATAAGGTTACACAATTGAGATATTAAAGTATCTCTCCAAAACTCTCTAAGTCAGTTGAGTTTCTGAGGTCATTACAAAGCAACCTTCAAACAGAGCTTTTGTGTAAGTTTCTTTGAAGTTGAAATAACCAGCTGGCCATGGCTGCAGGAGAGATTGTATTAGGAGGCAAAAACTTCACCATAATGAAGCATCAAGTACTCATAAAGTCGCTCTGTCCACGTCTGAGGTATGACCAGGGGCATTTGTCCAACACCAAGGCACTTAAGTTCAAATTTCTTTCAGTTTAGTTAATCATTCACATTGGGGGCAAATGCATGGTGTAACCATGTTATATAAAAATTCCCTAGGGGGGGAGGGGCCGCATGGGGCGATAACTGTTTTGCCTCCACAGCAAACACAAATTACCTTGAGGACATTCCTTTTGCCTGAACGCTCTGGAGTTTCAGATTGATACACTAATAAAGGTTCACTTTGCAATCACCAGTACATTGCACACATGAAAGAGTAACTGTCTTTCATAGTCTAAGTCCTGGGAGTGCCTTTCCTCCTGAGTAATGTAAGTCTGCTTGCATTTTCTTCCAGAACAGGCCCCTGTTTTCAACCAATTAAACACTTGTTCAGGTTTCAGTCCTTCAGTTTCTATGTACTCCCTTGAATTCCTGCACATATTTTTCAGCCGCTTTGTGGTCCGAACTGGAAGCCTCACCATGCCTTATCACACATGGATGCCACTACGCATCGTAAATCTCCTCAAAACCAACCTTTGCAGCCTTAAATTCACTCACATCATCACTAGTTGCAGGCATTTTTTTAATTAAATCCTCAAGCAACTCCTAGCCTTTTCACATATGATCGCTTGAGAGACCTATCTCCTGCTATCCGTTTTTCATTTATCCACACCAATAAGTCTCTCTCAACACTTTCCACACTTGCGATCTTTGTCTCAAAGCACAGTTAAACCTTTGGCAAGAACAGCTTCCTTTGATTGTCTATTGGTGCCCACAAAGAAGCGATGGTTGATTGTGTGGGTTTCTCTTGTACAGCTTGACGAGGTCGTCTATACGCACTCCACTTTACATAAAGAGGCACACTTGACGCGCTCGGACGAAAATCGTGAGCGGGTATTTTAACGGTATGCGCGGCAAAAATTTTGCGATAAAAGTAAGCGGTAAATGCGAAATCACGCTATGTGGATGCCATCGATAATGCGGGGGTCCACTGTGTGTGTGTGTGTGTGTGAATATATACATATATATATATATAAATAATATATATATAATATATATATATAAATAAATATATATATAATAATATAAATAAAATATATAAATAAATATACGTATATATATATATATATGTTTTGAGGTGGTTCGGACAGTAAGAAATGGAGCGAAACAGAAATGACATTCAATGAGATGTATCAGTCTGTATTGGAAGGAAGGCGGGGTATGGGTCGGCCTAGGAGGATTGAGGGGAGGGGTAAATGAGGATTTGTGTGCGAGGGGCTTGGACTTCCAGCAGGCATGCAGAGCGTGTTTGAAAGGAGTGAATGAGACAAATGTTTTTAATACTTGACTTGCAGTTGGAGTGAGAGCAAAGTAACATATTATGAGGTAATCAGGGGGAAACCGGCAGGCCGGACTTGACATTCTGGAGATGGAAGTACAGATCCTGCCTCTTGAAGAGGTGATTTAAATGTTGCCGTTTAAAAACTGTAGTGTAAAGCACCCTTCTGGCAAGACAGTGATGGAGTGAATGATGGGTTGAAAGTTTTTCTTTTTCGGGCCCCCCTGCCTTGGAGGGAATCCGGCGCGGTGGTGATAATAACAAATAAAAAAAACAAAAAAATATATAATATATATATAAATATAAACATATAAAATGAGAGAAAATTTTTCCGAGGTATGACACCAAAAAGACAAAATATGATGGAAACTGATGGAATATGCTCGCGCAAAGTTTAGCGACCTGCGGAGATATTTACGAATCGGCGAATTAGCCCACTGAGCCCTATTTTCGCCTAATTTCCAATGATCCAGTTGGCTAAACTCACAGCTATTTCTTAAGAACTCCATTTTTTTTCTCTCCACGAGTACAAGAAACTGACAATTAACTGATTCAACTACCCAATAACGTGGTCATAAATTAGCAATTTGGCACTTTCACAAAAACTAAAAAATATAACAACTTTCAAAAGGGTCCAGAATAACAATGCAGACAACTTGGCTCTAAAAAAAACATTTTCTTGTTCATCAGTCTCATCACCAGGCCCCTCTGATAATTACTCTTGCTTTACTATTTTGGCATTTTATTCAATACAAAAAATAAAGATTTACTGTTATGCAGACTATTGCAATATTGTACTTAAATTGTACTAAATAATGTCAACCCCTTCCTGACTGCATATTCGAATGGCTAACTTGGCCATTTATTGGACAGATGACTCATATTACTACTTCTAACACAGCAAAAATCAAACATTTCCCCTAATTTTGAGCTCGCTTTCAGTTCTTTTCATAGTAAAAAATCACTTAAAAATCACCTCTATTTCTATATATGTTTTTTCAATTCTACAAATGAGATCAGAAAATGAGAATATACAGAGGACCTCAAAAATTCGAACTGCACCCAACACAACCAATTACTAAGTGTATTTTTTGTAAGTGCTTTCGTAAGTGTATTTTTTAAGGGTCTGAAATGGACTAATCCTAATTTACATATATTCCGATGGTAATGAATTCATTCGGTAAAGGCACTCGAACAGACTTCTGGATCAAAGAAAGTTCGATATTTGAGGTTCACTGTAAAACCATGAGAAAAAAAAAAGAAAAAAAAAAAACAACTAACATCAAATAGACACAAAGTGGCTTTTAATTAAAAAACAAAAACAGAGGAGATTTTTTAATTACAATTATGCACTGCGTGCAGAAGGAAAATTTTTAAATGTTGTCAACACTGACCACACAGACACATCTCTCACATGTGGTCCACCCACTTTCTCCTGACTGCTTTACACCGCTAGAATTTAGATAAAACGAATATTACGTGCAAACACGGTGGCTTTGTAAGACGTATACATACAACCAAACAGTCAAATGGATAAAGAGGGTGTGTACCGTAGGTAAGTTGGGGTGCCAGGTGTAAATGAAAATGGGAGCCCTATGATTGAACCTTGTATAGAAAGAGTTTTTAGTTAATAGTAATATGTAATTTTAAGAAAAAGGGATAAAAAGTATACAAAAATATATGTGGGCGAAAAGACAGTAGTGTTGTTGGACTAGACATGTAGATAAAAGCCTGTTGAGTAGACTTCAGGATGTACCTGTATTATATGAGGGTCACACAGATATATCAGATCACTTTCTAGTTTTTGCTACACAGAGAGTAAAATTAGATGGTGATACAAGAAAATGTAAAGCCGCAAGTAAGATAGGTAAGGTGAATAAAACTAAAAAGAGCAGAGCAGTTAGGGTAAGATATCACAATATTGAAGGATAGATGGGCTAGATTGAAGTATAGGCAATGTGGTCGAAGAGATATGGGGAAGTTAAAAGAATGTAGTATAGCGTTTTCCGCAGAAGTATTGTGGTTACAGGAAAGTCGGTGTGGGTTGGAAGACAAGTGATTAGTGAATGATGGATGTAAAAGAGTGTTAGTCCGGGGAGAAAAAGATTAGCATATGAGAGGTTTTCACAAAGTAGCAGTGATGCAAAGGAGAAGTGGTACATGCGACAAAAAGAGTAGGTTAAGAGAGTGGTGAAGGCATGTAAAAAGAGAGCAAATGAGAGTGGGCGAGATGTTTTTTTTTATTATCTACAAATTTTGCTGAAAAGGAGAAAAGTTTTTGAGTGATATTAATAAGTTGAGGAAGCCTAGAGAACAAATGGATTTAACAGTTAAAAATAGGAAGTTATTAAAAGGGAGAGTTAAAAGTATCAGTAAGAGGAGGGAAATATCTTGAGGAATTGTTAAATGTTGATGAAGAAATAGGTGAAGGCCTTTATTTCATGTTATAGGGAAAGGCAGGATAACATCTTGTAGAGGAGGAAGAGCCATTTGTGATGTTGGAAGTTCATGAGCAGTGGGTAGAATTGAAAGGGGGTAATGCAGCGGGGATTGATGGATAAAATAGAAATGTATAAAAGCAGGTGGGGATATAGCTTTGAGTGATTGGTGCATTTATTTAACCCTTTGACAGTTTCCGACGTATAACAACGTCTTACGAGCCAAATTTCTGACGTAATTTCTACGCACAAATTCTAGCGGCATCAATCGCGCGCCAAAGGCCCTGGTAGGCCTGCCCCACACGGAGAGAATGGTCTCAGTGGTCGGTGTGCACCCTGTGAAAAAAAACACTGACCACGCGTGCATTGTGGAACGCCATGTTGTCAGTCACATTTTACACCATGCCTCTCTAAGAATTTCCTCACTCCTCGCGGATTTGGAGGTCTTTTGTTCCCAAGTGATAGCTCTAACAGCGATGAAAATGTCAGAGACATTGAATTCAAGGGTTATCAAGTGAGTGGTTACCGAAAAAAAGTGCCCAGGATAACGTAAATAGTGACGAAACCCAGATGACCCACAACATCGACCTCTGGTGCTGTGCCGCTGTATCCATTCACCTTAGCCTGTACCAGACGAAAGGGAAACATTTGGTCGTGAACAACAACCCTGATGAAGCATGATAGTGATAGGATAGTTGATCGTGATTTCAAGGTCAATGAAGCAGTTCTAGTGACAGTGAGAGTGAATATTCCCCAGTGAAGCGGCCAGTATGTACGACGTAGCAATGCGGTCTGGTATTGGTTTCATATGATGTACCAAGGGGAAGAGAAACTCTGGGAGCACATCCCTTGGCCCAACCCCACGACCTTATAGTGAAGATGATGATATTGTAACGATGGGATGAATGTGACCAGTGAGGGAGGAAGGCCAGTGTGGTGATATTGAGGGTGGCACGGCCCAGTGGCCCATCACCGGCCACGCTACAGCACGCGCTGACTCAGCAGAACAACCACCTCACCCTACCCCACACTGCCACAACCTGCACCACCACAACCTGCACAGCCAACCACAGCCACAACCACGTTCAATATCCAGACCCCGACCAGCAACCGCATCAGTGGATTGGCAAGACGGTGACGAAATTTTGTTTTCCCAGTCCCCATGACTTTGATGAAACACAAAGTGAATAAAGCCATCATGTCCCACTTGGGAACAATGCAGTGAACTGACTGCTTTTGAGTTATTCTTCATGAACCCCTGATGGACATCATTGTCAGGGAAGACCAACACATGACTGTGAATACACCAAGTCAAATACAATTCTCATCACCAAAATCACGGCTACACAAGTGGAAGGAGACAACAAGTGGCAGAGATGTACCTGTTTTTTGCCACACTAATGCTTATGCCACAAGTGTATAAGCACACTGTTCACCACATACTGGACAACAGAGACGCCTGAATCAACTCCAGGTATTTAGTGACATTATAGTGTCAATCGTATTACCTGTATAAAGTTGCGTCTTTACACATTAACAGACAACACCAGGCTGACAGAAGCCAGTGATAAAATAAGATCAGAAATTGTGTTTATTTACCTGAAACAAATTGCTGCATGTATTAATATCCCTTCAGGAAGCTTGTTCATTGATGAGTCCTTGAATTATAATCAAAGGACTACACTCAATCAAGCAATATAAACCAAGCCCGAGGGCAAGGGGGGGGGGGGGGTGGGTGTGGACCAAGGGAAACGCTATGGTATAAAAGCTATTTTGACTGTGGTGAATGCAGAGTGGTCTTGGTTTTAGGGGGGGGGGGGGGCTTCTTATTGGTGTACACTGGCAGTAATACTTTGAGAAAACCAAGAAGTTATTGGGTACTCAGGTGCATGAGGTTACGAAAAATGATGGAACAAATCTTGGCAAGGGGCAAATGTTATTACTGATAACTGGTAACACAAGCCCCTTACACCAGTGCTTATCTTGCGAGTGAACTTGACCGACGTGAGTGGCACAGTTCGTGGTAATCGCAAACAAAGCCAAGGTTCAAACCCAGGCACACGCAGAGTGAGGTGCAAGCCTTTGGCTGCCAATGACATCATGGCATTTCGGTGGCATGACAAACGTGATGACACATGTATGACTATCATTTTTCACACAAACGAAATGGTACCCAGTGGCAGGGACACAGAGAAGACCAATGAAACCCCATTCTAAGCCTGCAGCTGTCCATGGACTACAACCCTCCATATGCAGCTTAGTGACAAATGTGACATGCAGATTGGGTTTGCAGACTGTGTACGCAAGAGTTAAAAGTGGTATATCAAACTTATTTTCCATCTGATGATATCTCTATGCTAAACATGCTTATAACACAAACAAGTTGAAGACCAACAAAACACCCAAAATATTGTGAATTATGCCTGTCAGTAATCAGACAAATAATTGCAACGTACAAAGGAGCAACTCCTGCAATAGACCCAGCGCCCCACAGACGTCATCTCGTCTTGAGGCCTGGTGATCACTACCCCATACAACTCCTCCACTACTGCCAAGAAAAATGCTCAGAAGAGCTGTTATGTCTGTAAGCATAACACAAAACGCCCACAAACACCAAGACACACGTTTTATGTGTGAGGAGTGTGAAGAGCCCCTCTGCATATACCCATGTTTCAAAAAGTTCCACAAGCTGCAGCAGTTCTAGGAACGTGGTAGTGACTGTACCTATGTATATAATATGGAACAATCTTAAAAACATTGTATAGTATTGTATAGTATTGTGTAAACCAAGTTGTATACACAAACTAATCGAGATAAGTTTGTTTCTGTTATTGTGGTTTGATATAATGAGTGTATATTCGAACAATCACTTTAGTTATTTTATCCTTACATTTGGTCTCACAGGCCACATAAGTTACCTTGAAAGAAAAATAATTAAAAATGCAAGAAACTTTGAATTAGAGTAAATAAAAAGAATACCGGCGGCGCAGTCGCCCGCTGTATTTGCCCTCGCACGTCGATATTCTGCAACGTTTATGCGCTCTAAAACTTGGTAAGTAACTTGAAGCAAAAATTGTTTATTTAAGGCTTAACACACTAGAACAATAATACCCAAACATTTTCATAAGAAAAAATAATTTTTTTTTTTTTTCGAATATTTGGCGACATAGAATGACAGTTTCAGACAGGGCCCTGAAACAGTCAAAGGGTTAATAAATGTATGGAAGAGGGTAAGGTACCTAGGGATAGGCAAACCAGCAAGCCCCAGATCCTTTGTATAAAGGAAAGGGGATAAAACAGTACAAAAAGTATAGGGGAATAAGTCTGCTGAGTATACCTGGTAAAGTGTATGGTAGACTTATTACAGTGGACCCTCGTTTTTTGTAACTAATCCGTTCCAGGAAGTGACTATTTTCAAAATTGACGATTTTCGAAGCCATTTTCCCCATGAGAAATTATGTAAACACAATTAATCCGATTCAAGACCCCTGAGAATTATTTAAAACAAAAATTTTTTTTTACATGAAATATAGATGTAGTACATACACAATACAATGGGACATGATGAATGAAACAGTAACAGCATAACACTTACCTTTACTGGCGATTCTTCTTAGTGTATGGAAGACTGGAGGAGGGAAGAGATTGGATTATTTACTGTTTGGAAGAGGAATCCCCTTCCATCAACACCTGAGGTACCAAGTTGCTTTCTGGGAAACTTCTCTTCTCTGTTTCTTAATGCCACTAGGACCAGCTCCAGGAGTCACTGACCCTGTCTCGCAAAAAAAAAAAAAAAAAAAAAAAAAAAAAAAAAAAAAAAAAAAAAAAAAAAAAAGTGGTTACCCCTAGAGTTCTTGTTTCTGGCGTCTCTTTAAAACTTCCTAAAATGGGCCAAGACAAGTTGCCAATATGGCTTGCAACAGCCTTGTCAGGGTGATGTTTCTCAATAAATCTTTCCATCCTACCCCACATTTCAAAATCTCCTAAATTCTAAGAATGATGACTTCTTTCATCTCTCTTCCTCCTCCTCTGCAGCAATATTCTGATCTGCAGTCTGTTGCTGTTCCAGTTGAAGCTCTTGCAGCTCCTCTGTGGTTAGCTCTTCATTGTGGTCTTCCACCAACTCTTCCACATCCTCCAAACTCGCATCCAAACCCCATGACAACTCTCCAATTGCCCACAAAGATTCCACAGACTGCATAGGTTTGTTAGGGAGAGCCCCAAACTCCTTCAAATCCCTATTGAGGACTCAATCTGTCACAAATTTCTCCAAACAGAATCAAAGTCCTCGTAGTCCACACGCTCCCAAGCCTTACTATAAGGCTTATGCAATGGAGGATACTGGGAGTTGATCTTTCCAACACTTCTTAGTGTCAAGTGAGTGTCTAATGTCATATTACAGCAACATTGAAACATTCTATGGTGTAGAATTCTTTAAAGTTTGAAATTTATCTGCTGGTCCATGGGTTGGAGGAGAGGAGTGTATTAAGTGGGGGGGGGGCAAGAACTTTACAGTGATGACCCATACCCTCCAGAATTAGGTCATCCAAGTTGGAGATGGCAGTGCATTGTCCATTAGCAGAGGCACTGAGATCCAAATTTATTATCCCGGAGGTAATTCTTCAACACTGAGGCCAAACACTTCACTGAACCACTTGGACAAAAATTTCCCTCGTGACCCATGCCTTATTCTTAGCTTTCTATAACACACACATTTACACTCATAACAATGTTGATCTTGAACACTCCTGGGATTTTCAATGGTACATTACCAAGTAACCACTTAATTGAAATCCCCACTAGCATTACTACAAAACATAAGCTCGACCTGTCTTTCATAGGCCTGTGTCCTGGCAGTCCTTTTCCATCTGAGTAATGTAGTCCCCTCATTGGCATATTCCTCCAAACGAGGCCTGTTTCGTCACAAGTGAACACTTGTTGGGGTTTTAGTTGTTCAGTCAGTTGTACTCCTTGAATTCACTTACGAATTTTGTAGCTGCATTTTTGTTAAACTGTCAGCCTTGGCCCATGCCTTATCACAACTGGGTAATGCCACTACGTCCCCTTAAATCTCTCAAACCAGTCCTTTCTGCCGTAAATTCACAAATATCAGTACTCGTGCAGGCAAATTTTCCCTTTAAAGAGCATCATGCAACTGCCTAGCCTTTTCACATATTAGCGACCGCATAAGATAACCTCCTGCTAATTGTTTCTCGTTTATCCACACCAATAATAACTTTTCTACATCTTCGAGTACAGGCAATCGCATTTTTGTCAGCATATTTACCCCCTTTGCAACAACAGCTTCCTTGATTTCCTTTTTCTTGGCCACAATGGAAGCTATGGTTGTATGGGGTTTCTTAAACATTCTGGATAGTTGAGACACACGTAAGCCACTTTCATATTGTTCAATGATGTTTTTCTTGAATTCAATCTTATTTCTCCTTTAGGAGCTTTCTTTGGAACCATGGTAGCTTATTTAGCAGTTGCAAGCACTAAAATAAATGGAATATGAAATATTTAGTATGAATAAGTGAGGGGACCGTCACTCACTGGTAAATAATGCGACACTGGCTGGGAAGGGAGTGCGAGGCGACTCAAAGCTGTGAGTACGCATTCGGGACGAACGATGATTCGCAAGTCAATGTTTTGACGAAAATAACGTTACGATTTTCGAAAATTATGACTTTCGAGCCTTATGATTATCGAGGGTCTACTGTATTGAAAGAATTAAGAGTAAGATGGAGAGTAGGTTAGCAGATGAACAAGGAGGCTTTAGGAAAGGTAGGGGGTGTGTAGACCAAGTGTTTACAGTGAAACATATAGGTGAACAACATTTAGATAAGGGTAAAGAGGTTTTTGTGGCATTTATGGATTTGGATGTTGCAGGTGCATGGTATAGGAGGTAGGTTACTGAAAGCAGTAAATAGTTTTTACGAGGATAGTGAGGCTCAGGTTAGAGTATGTAGGAGAGAGGGAGATAACTTCCCAGTAAAAGTAGGCCTTAGACAAGGATGTGTGATGTCACCATGGTTGTTCAATATATTTATATATGGGGTTGTAAGAGAAGTGAATTTGAGTCTTGGCAAGAGGTGTGGAGTCGAAACAAACACAAAGTGGGAGTTGTGACAGGTGCTCTTTGCTGATGACATTGTGCTTTAGAGAGATTGTGAAGAGAAGTTGCAGAGGTTGGTGGATGTATTTGGTAGGGTATATAAAAGAAAATTAAACGTGAATGTAGGAAAGAGTAGGTTTATGAGGATAACAAAAAGATTAGGTGACAAAAGATTGGATATCAGATTGGAGAGGGAGAGAGTATGGAGGTGGTGAATGTATTCAGATGTTTACGAGAGGACGTGTCAGCACATAGGTCTATGAAGGATGAGGTGAATCATAGAATTGATGAAGGGAAAACGGTTAGTGGTGCACTTAGGAGTCTGCGGAGACAAAGAACTTTGTCCATGGAAGCAAAGAGGGGAATGTATGAGAGTATAGTTGTACCAACACTCTTGTATGGGTGTGAAGCATGGCTGATGAATGTTGCAACGAGGAGAAGGCTGGAGGCAGTGGAGATGTTATGTCTGAGGGCAATGTGTGGTGTGAATACAATGCCAAAAATTCGTAGTTTGGAAATTAGGAGAGGGTTTGGGATTACCAGAGAGCTGTAGAGGGGTTGTAGAGGTGGTTCGGACATGTAGAGAGAATGGAACAAAACAGAATGACTTCAAGAGTGAATAGATCTGTAGTGGAGAGAAGGCTGGGTAGGGGTTGACCTTGGAAGGGTTGGAGGGAGGGGGTAAAGGAGGTTTAGCGTGCGAGGGGCTTGGACTTCCAGCAAGCATGTGTGAGCGTATTTGATAGTAAATGGAGACAAATGGTTTTCAACCATTTGACTGTTTCGGTCGTATATATACGTCTTACGAGCCACCATTTTTGACGTATAAATACTCAAATTCTAGTGGCTTCAAATCAAGCAGGAGAAAGCTGGTATGCCCACATATGAGAGAATGGGTCTGTGTGGTCAGTGTGCACCATATAAAAAAAATCCTGCAGCACGCAGTGCATGGTGAGAAAAAAAAATCCAACCATTATTTTGAATTAAAATGCCGACTTTGTGGTCTATTTTCGTACAGTATTTATGGTTGTATTCTCATTTTCTTGGTCTCATTTGATAGAATGGAAAACATAAAAATAGAGGTGATTTTGATTGGTTTTACTATGAAAACCTTGAAATGGAGTTAAAATAGGGGAAATGTTTGATTTTTGCCGATGTTCAAAAGTAAACAAATGTCATTTTCCAATAAATGTCCAAGTAGCCATTCTAATATGCAGTCATGAATGGGTTGACATTATTTATACAATTATTACAATATTGCAGCAGTCTGCATAACAGAATCTTCTATTTTTTATTTGAATAAAGATTCAAAACAGAAAGCAAGAGTAATATCAGAGGGGCCTGGAGATGTGACTGATGAACAAAGAAAATGTTATTTTAGAGCCAGGAATGTCTGCATTGTTCATTCTGGACCCTATTTTGAAATTGTCATTTTTTTAATTTAGGTGAAATTGGCCAAATTGCAAATTTCTCACCACGTTATTGGGTAGTTGAAATCGGTAAATGGGCAGTTTCTTGTACTCATTCGATAGAAAAAATGGAGTTCTAAAGAAATAGCTATGAGTTTGGTCGAATGGAACAATGGAATTAGCAAAAATAGGGCTCAAAGTGGGCGAAATTGCCGATTCGTAAATATCGCCGAAGTTGCTAACTTCGCGAGAGCGTAATTCCATCAGTTTTCCATCAAATTTCATTCTTTTGGTGTCATTACAATCAGGAAAAGATTCTCTATCATTTCATAAGAAAGAATAATCTTTTTTCTCGGAAATTTTGCGACACCAGGAGACACCTCAGGATTTGGGGTTGCGACAGTCAAGGGGTTAATACTTGACGTGCTGTTGGAATATTAGCAAAATAACTTTTATGAAGGAATTCAGGGAAACCAGCAGGCCAGACTCGAGTCCTGGAGATGGGAAATACTGTGTCTACACTCTGAAGTAGGGGTGTTAATATTCAAGTTTTATAACTGTAGTGTAAAGCTCCCCTCTGGCAAGACTGTGATGGAGTGAATGATGATGAATTTTTTCTATTTCAGGCCACCCTGCCTTGGAGGGAATCGGCCGATGTGGTAATAAAAAAATAATAAAATACATTTTATTTATTAACACATCGGCCATTTCCCACCAAAGCAGGGCAGCCAGAAAAAGAAAAACCTTCACCACCATTCACTCCATCATTGTCTTGCCAGAGGCATGCTTACACTACAGTTATAAAACTGAAACATTAACACCCCTCCTTCAGAGCTCAGTCACTGTACTTCCAATCTCCAGGACTCGAGTCCAGCCTGCCAGTTTCCCTGAATCCCTTCATAAATGTTACCTTGCTTATACTCCAACAGCAAGTCAAGTCCTAAAAACCATTGGTCTCCATTCGCTCCTGTCTAACACACTCGCACACGCTTGCTGGAAGTCCAAGACCCTCACACACAAAACCTCCTTTACCCCCTCCCTCCAACCTTTCCTAGGCCAACCCCTACACCGTCTTCCCTCCACTACAGATTCATATACTCTCGAAGTCATTCTATTTCGTTCCATCCTCTCTACATGTCCGAACCATCTCAACAACCCCTCCTCAGCCCTCTGGGTAATAGTTTTGGTAATCCCACACCACATCCTAATCTCCAAACTACGGACTCTCTGCATTATATTCACACCACACATTGCCCTCAGACATGACATCTCCACTGCTTCCAGCCTTCTTGTTGCAACATTCACCACCCATGCCTCTCACCCACACAAGGCGTTGGTATAACTATACTCTCCTACATTCCCCTCTTTGCTTTCATGGATCAAGTTCTTTGTCTTCACAGACTTCTCAGTGCACCACTCAATTTTTTCCTCTTGTCAATTCTATGATTCACCTCATCTTTCATAGACCCATCTGCCAACACATCCACATTCACATTAACCTCCCCCATACCCTCCCCCTCCAATCTGATATCCAGTCTTCCGTTACCTAATATTTTTTTATTGTCATCACCTTACTCTTTCCTATATTCACTTGTAACTTAATTCTTTTACATACCCTACCAAATTCATCAACCAACCTCTGCAATTTCTCTTCAGAATCTCCCCAAAAACAGTGTCATCAGCAGAGCGCAACTGTGACAACTCCCACTTTATGTTAGATTCTTGATCTTTTAACCCCACACCTCTTGCCAACACCCAAGCATTCATTTCTCTTACTAATCCATGTATAAATATACTGAACAACCATGATGACATCACACATCCCTGTCTAAGGCCTACTTTTACTGGGAAATAATCCCCCTCTCACCTACATACTCTAACTTGAGCCTCACTATCCTCGTAAAAAGTTTTCACTGCCTTCATTAACCTACAACCTCCTGTTCCATACATTTGAACATCTGCCACATTGCCCCCTTATCCAACCTATTATATGCCTTTTCCATGCTTTAATTCCATGGAAATCATTCTCTTTTTCTTCTCAGCACTGTCCTTTACACCTACTTTCTTGGGACCCATGCTTAGAAAAACAAAATTTGGCCAAATGACTTAACCCTTTGAGGGTTTTGGTCGTACTAGTACGTCTTATGCGTAGGGGTTTTTAACGTACTAGTACGCATAAATCATAAATTCTAGCGGCCTCAAATCTCGCAGGAAAAGGCTGATAAGCCTAGATGTGAGAGAATGGGTCTGTGTGGTGGGTGTGCGCAGTAGGAAAAAAAATCTGGGACCCAGTGGTGCATTGTGGGAATTTGCCATCATAGTACACAATTTCCCACCGTGCCCTGCGGTAAGAAGTTCCTCACTCCTCGGCAAAATTGGGAACACTTTTGTTCCCAGTGACAGTTCTAATACAGATGGAAGTGACAGTGAAGATGAGTTTAAAGGGTTTTCTGGTGAGGTTTTGACCGAAACTAATGACCATAATATGGGTAATAGTGGGGAAAAAAACCCAACAACCCACAGCCTTCTCCCTCTGGTGCTGGGCTGTCTTGTTCACGTTTCAGTTGTACCAGAATCAAAGAGGAAACTCCTATTTTCCAAAATCCCAGACTCAGATGTGAGCATTGTGATGATAGTGATAGTGATTATGAACTACAAGCTCTTCAAACTTGTTCCAAGAATGGAGAAGGGGGGAGGAGGCAGAGGAGAGGAGGCAAGAGGAGGAGGAGGAAGAGGGGGAAGAGGAGGAGGAGGAGGAAGAGGAAGAGGAAGAGGAAGAGGAAGAGGAAGAGGGAAAAGGAGGAGGAGGAGGGGAGGGGGGAGGAGGAGGAGGAAGAATACGTAATGATAACAATAATACATAATAATAATAATAATACATAATAATAATAATACATAATAATAATAATACATAATAATAATAATACATAATAATAATAAATAGGTAATAATAATAATAATAATATTAATAATAAATGTTTTACCCATGACAGTGACAAGGTAAGGGGAGATAACATCTGATAAGTTGCTGACAATTTGATGAAGGTAAATGAGGGTAGAGCTGATGCCAAAAAATGAGATGAACATCGCCCTCCCTTTGTTTTTGCTGGTATACTAATATTTCTGTCTGTCTATTTGCCTGTCTGTCAAGCTCCCTGTCTATCCGTCTAGCTCTCTGTCTCAGAGAGCCACAAGACTGCATCACTTTTACTCACATCTTCAAGCAGAGTATAGCACTTTGTCTGGGTTTCTTGGGTTATCCTAGGTATTTATACTATGTAAAACTTGTATTTATGTGTACCTGTGAGACAGAGATAAACAGACAAATAGAATGAGGAGAGATAATTAGATAGAATGGAGGAAGGAAAGCAGCATCCGACCCCATTGTTTTGACAGGGGGGGGAGGGGGAGTGAGTAATGAGGGCAATATGTCATTTTGACAGCTGCCGACTCCTGGTAATTTACACTATGGAGGAGGAGAAGAAGGAGAAGGAAAGGGAAAAGTAGGGGGAAAAGGAAGAAGAGGGCGAGGAAGAGTAGGGGGAAAGGAGGAAGAGGAAGAAGAGGAGGAGGAGGGTGGAACACTAGTACACTGGTACTGGTACACTAACATTTCTGTCTATTTGTCTGTGTCAAGCTCCCTGTCTATCTGTCATCTGTCTAGCTCTCTGTCTCAGAGAGCCACAAGACTGTGTCATCACTTTTACTCACATCTTCAAGCAGAGTATAGCACTTTGTCTGGATTTCTTGGGTTATCCTAGTAATTTATACTATGTATACTTGTATTTATGTGTACCTGTTAGACAGAGATAGACAGATAGAAAGAAGAGGACAGATTGAAAGAGATAGAATGAGGGAGAAAGATAAAACACCATTGTGTATGACACCATGTTTCAGAGTTCCACAAGCTGCAGAAAATAATAGGAATATGTTCAGTGACTGTATATTGGTATATATATTATAGAACAATAATAATAAACAATGTTTTGTATTGTTTGTTTTTTTAAACAATTTTTTAAAAAAAATATATTGATAATTATGTTGTGTGCTTATTGTGTTGTATACAACGAGTGTATATAGTAAAATTGCACCTTACTTTGGTCTCACAGGCCACATAAGTTATGTGAAAAAATAAAATAGTGAAAAAAACAACAAACCTTCAAATACAAGTAAACTAAAGTTTACCGGGCGAGCGGCAGTCGCCCCCTGTTGCCATATGCGGCTCATTTTTTCTGCAAACTTCATGCATCCATATCTCCAAAAAGTATTGATGGTAATTTTTTTTTGTTTATCCTATAATGTTTAGAAAAAAAAACTATTTTTTCATAAGAAAAAATAATTTTTTTTTTTTGAAATTTGGCCGACCCTGAGAACGAGTTTCGGAGAGGGCCTGTCGACCCTCACAGGGTTAAAAATATAAGCAAAGCAGGAGAGAACTGCTCCCTCAGCAAGGTAAGCAGTGCACCAAGTTGGCGGCGTTCATTATAATAAAAATAATTATAATTATTATTAGTGTTATTATTATTTAGTAACTGGAGCACAGATCCAATTCCCTAGATCAAGAGCCCCTCACCAGCGTCAAGATTCCTTGACACTAGTGAGGGGCTCTTGATCTAGGGAATTGGATCTGTGATCCAGTTCCCTAAATTAATAATAATAATAATAATAATAATAATAATAATAATAACATAATAATATATAATAATAATAATATAATAATAATACATAGGTAGTAGGTTGGTAGACAGCAACCGCCCAGGGAGGTACTACCATCCTGCCAAGCGAGTATAAAACGAAAGCCTGTAATTGTTTTACATGATGGTAGGATTGCTGGTGCCCTTTTTTTCTGTCTCATGAACATGCAAGATTACAGGTACATCTTGTTACTTCTACTTACACTTAAGTCACACTACACATACATGTACAAGCACATATATACACACACCCCTCTGGGTTTTCTTCCATTTTCTTTCTAGTTCTTATTCTTGTTTATTTCCTCTTATCTCCATGGGGAAGTGGAACAGAATTATTCCTCCGTAAGCCATGCGTGTTGTAAGAGGCGACTAAAATGCCAGGAGCAAGGGGCTAGTAACCTTCTCCTGTATATATTACTAAATGTAAAGGGAGAAACTTTCATTTTTCCTTTTGGGCCACCCCGCCTCGGTGGGATACGGCCGGTGTGTTGAAAGAAATAATAATAATATAACACATTATATAATAATATAATAATAATGATGGAGCTTCAGTTCCCTAAATTAATAATAATAATAATATTACAAAAGCCTGTAATTGTTTTACATGATGGTAGGATTGCTGGTGTCCATTTTTCTGTCTCATAAACATGCAAGGTTTCAGGTATGTCTTGCTACTTCTACTTACACTTAGGTCACACTACACATACATGTACAAGCATATATATATACACACCCCTCTGGGTTTTCTTCTATTTTCTTTCTAGTTCTTATTCTTGTTTATTTCCTCTTATCTCCATGGGGAAGTGGAACAGAATTCTTCCTCCGTAAGCCATGCGTGTTGTAGGAGGCGACTAGGATGCCGGGAGCAGGGGGCTAGTGACCTCTTCTCCTGTATATATTACTAAATGTAAAAGGAGAAACTTTCGTTTTTCCTTTTGGGCCACCCCGCCTCGGTGGGATACGGCCGGTGTGTTGAAAGAAAGAATAATATTACAGTCAAGTCACTCAGTAAGTCAGTCAAATCATTCAGTAAGTCAGTCAGGTCACTCAGTAGGTCAGTCAGTCAGTCAGTTATTCAATAAGTCAGTCTCACACACACTCATGTTAACCTCTTTTCTGTGTACAAAGTAAAACTTCATTATAGCTAAAGGTTATCTCTTGTATTACAACCCAGGCACAATAAGGCCTGTTATCCTGGGTGTAAAGGGGAGCAAGGAGCAAAACAAACACAACTGAATGACTTTGAAATATATTTTCTAATATCTTTGTTTCTTTGTTTAATTTTAAAAACCCCTTGACTGTCGCAATCCCCAATCCTGAGGTGTCTCTGGCGTCGCAAAAAAAAAAAAATCTTACGAAATGGTAATCTTTTTCCCGATTGTAATGACACCAAAAAAAAAAACGAAATTTGATGGAAAACTGATGGAATTACGCTCTCGTGAAGTTAGCGACCTCGGCGATATTTACAAATTGATGATTTCGCCCACTTTAAGCCCTATTTTCGGCTAATTCAATTGTTCCAGTCGACCAAACTCGTAGGTATTTCTTTAGAACTTCATAGGGAAGATTTCTGATACATGGGATCATCCTCTGTCATCCTCCTCTGTACATTTTCCAGAGCATTTATATCCATTCTGTAATACGGTGACTAGAACTGAGCAGCATAGTCTAAATGAGGCCTAACCAAGGATATACATGTATAGAGTTAAAGAACAACCTGAGGGCTTCTATTATTTATACATGTACTTCTAGATATGACGCCAAGAATTCTGTTAGCTTTATTGCAAACACTAATGCACTGTTGTCTTGGTTTTAGATTACTGCTAACCAGAACTCCTAAATCCTTTCACAATCAGTAGTATTAAGATCTACATCATTTAGTTTATGTGTCGCATGGTTATTTTCCTGTCCAGCATTCAGAACTTTGCATTTGTCAATATTAAACTGCATCTGCCACTTCTCTGACCATTGCATCAGTCTATTCAAATCATCCTGGAGTGCTGTAGTGTCCTCATTAGAATGAACTGGACGGCCTATTTTGGTGTCATCAGCAAATTTGCTTATGTCGCTATTTATTTCCTCATCTATGTCGTTTATGTAAAGTGCGAACAACAACAGGCTCCTGAGGAACACCGCTTGTGACGTGCCCCCATTCTGATTTCTCCCCATTTATGCAAACACACTGCTGCCTATTTCTCAGCTATGCCTCTACCCAGGAAAAAATTTCTCCTATTCCATGTGCCTTAAGTTTCCCCAGTAGCCTCTGATGTAGTAACAATAGAGCTTCATTTCCCTAAATTAATAATAATAATAATAATAATAATAATAATAATAATAATAATAATAAATAATAAATAAATAATAATAATAATAATAATAATAATAATAATAGCTTCAGTTCCCTAATAATAATAAAAACTTTATAAAACTCGGATGCTTGAATGTGTGTGGATGTAGTGCAGATGACAGGAAACAGACGATTGCTGATGTTATGAATGGAAAGAAGTTGGATGTCCTGGCCCTAAGCGAAACAAAGCTGAAGGGGGTAGGGGAGTTTTGGTGGGGGGAAATAAATGGGATTAAATCTGGAGTATCTGAGAGAGTTAGAGCAAAGGAAGGGGCAGCAGTAATGTTGAAGGATCAGTTATGGAAGGAGAAAAGAGAATATGAATGTGTAAATTCAAGAATATGTGGATTAAAGTAAAGGTTGATGCGAAAAGTGGGTCATAATAAGCGTGTATGCACCTGGAGAAGAGAGGAATGTAGAGGAGAGAGAGAGAGAGAGAGATTTTGGGAGATGTTAAGTGAACGCATAGGAGCCTTTGAACCAAGTGAGAGAGTAATTGTCGTAGGGGACCTGAATGCTAAAGTAGGAGAAACTTTTAGAGAGTGTGTGGTAGGTAAGTTTGGGGTGCCAAGTGTAAATGAAAATGGGAGCCCTTTGATTGAACTTTGTATAGAAAGGGGTTTAGTTATAGGTAATACATATTTTAAGAAAAGAGGATAAATAAGTATACAAGATATGATGTAGGGCGAAATGACAGTAGTTTGTTGGATTATGTATTGGTAGATAAAAGACTGTTGAGTAGACTTCAGGATGTACATGTTTATAGAGGGGCCACAGATATATCAGATCACTTTCTAGTTGTAGCTACACTGAGAGTAAAAGGTAGATGGGATACAAGGAGAATAGAAGCATCAGGTAAGAGAGAGGTGAAGGTTTATAAACTAAAAGAGGAGGCAGTTAGGATAAGATATAAACAGCTATTGGAGGATAGATGGGCTAATGAGAGCATAGGCAATGGGGTCAAAATGGTATGGGTAGGTTTAAAAATGTATTTTTGGAGTTTTCAGCAGAAGTTTGTGGTTACAGGAAGGTGGGTGCAGGAGGGAAGAGGAGCGATTGGTGGAATGATGTAAAGAGAGTAGTAAGGGAGAAAAAGTTAGCATATGAGAAGTTTTTACAAAGTAGAAGTGATGCAAGGAGGGAAGAGTATATGGAGAAAAAGAGAGGTTAAAAGAGTGGTGAAGCAATGTAAAAAGAGAGCAAATTAGAGAGGGGGTTTGAGATGTTACAACAAATTTTTTTGAAAATAAGAAAAATTTTTGGAGTAAGTTTAACAAGTTAAGGAAGCCTAGAGAAAAAAAATAGATTTGTCAGTTAAAAATGGGAGAGGAAGTTTATTAACGGGAGAGTTAGAGGTATTGGGAAGATGGAGGGAATATTTCGAGGAATTGTTAAACGTTGATGAAGATGGGAAGCTGTGATTTCGAGTATAGGGCAAGGAGGAATAACATCTTGTAGGAGTGAGGAAGACCCCAGTTGTGAGTGTGGGGGAAGTTCGTGAGGCAGTAGGTAAAATAAAAGGGGGGTAAGGCAGCCGGGACTGATGGGATAAAGATAGAAATGTTAAAAGCAGGTGGGGATATAGTTTTGGACTGGTTGGTGCAATTATTTAATAAATGTATGGAAGAAGGTAAGGTACCTAGGGACTGGCAGAGAGCATGCATAGTTCCTCTGTATAAAGAAAAAGGGGGACAAAAGAGAGTGCAAAAATTATAGGGGAATAAGTCTGTTGAGTATCCTGGTAAAGTGTATGGTAGAGTTATTATTGAAAGAATTAAGAGTAAGACGGAGAATAGGATAGCAGATGAACAAGGGGGCTTTAGAAGGGTAGGGGTGTGGTGGACCAGGTGTTTACAGTGAAACACGAAGTGAACAGTATTTAGATAAGGCTAAAAGGGGGGGTCTTTTGTGGCATTTAGGGATTTGGAAAAGGCATATGACAGGGTGGATAGGGGAACAATGGGGGCAGATTTTGCAGGTGTATGGTGTAGGAGGTAGGTTACGGGAAAGCAGTGAAGAGTTTTTACTAGGATAGTGAGGCTCAAGTTAGAGTATGTAGGAAAGAAGGAAATTATTTCCCAGTAAAAGTAGGCCTTAGACAAGGATGTGTGATGTCACCGTGGTTTTTTAATTTATTTATAGATGGGGTTGTAAGAAAGTAAATGCGAGGGTCTTGGCAAGAGGCATGGAGTTAAAGATAAAGAATCACACAGTGGGAGTTGTCACAGTTGCTCTTTGCTTGATGACACTGTGCTCTTGGGAGATTCTGAAGAAAAAGTTGCAGAGATTGGTGGGTGAATTTGGTAGGGGATGCAAAGAAGAAAATTAAAAGTGAATACAGGAAAGAGTAAGGTTATGAGGATAACAAAAAGATTAGGTGATGAAAGATTGGATATAAGATTGGAGGGAGAGAGTATGGAGGAGGTGAAAAGTAAATTTAATATTTGGGAGTGGACGTGTCAGCGGATGGGTCTATGAAAGATGAGGTGAATCATAGAACTGATGAGGGGAAAAGGGTGAGTGGTGCACTTAGGAGTCGTGGAGACAAAGAACTTTGTCCTTGGAGGCAAAGAGGGGGAAAGTATGAGAGTATAGTTTTACCAACGTCTTATATGGGTGTGAAGCATGGTGATGAATGTTGCAGCGAGGAGAAGGCTGGAGGCAGTGGAGATGTCATGCCTGAGGGCAATGTGTGGTGTGAATATAATGCAGAGAAATTTGTTTGTTTGGAAGTTGGAGGAGGTGCGGGATTACCAAAACTGTTGTCCAGAGGGCTGAGGAAGGGTTGTTGAGGTGGTTCGGACATGTAGAGAGAATGGAGTGAAACAGAGCGACTTCAAGAGTGTAATCAGTCTGTAGTGGAAGGAAGGCGGGGTAGGGGTCGGCCTAGGAAAGGTTGGAGGGAGGGGGTAAAGAAGGTTTTGTGTGCGAGGGGCTTGGACTTCCAGCAGGCATGCGTGAGCGTGTCTGACAGGAGTGAATGGAGACAAATGGTTTTTAACCCTTTGACTGTTTTCGACGTATAAATACGTCTTACGAGCCAATGTTTGTGACGTATATATACTCAATAATTCTAGCGGCTTCAAATCAAGCGGGAGAAAGCTGGTAGGCCCACATGTGAGAGAATGGGTCTGTTTGGTCAGTGTGCACCACATAAAAAAAATCCTGCAGCACACATTGTGTAATGAGAAAAAAAAAACTGATCATTTTTTTGGAATAAAACACCGACTTTGAGGTGTATTTTCGTATAGTATTTATTGTTGTATTCGCGTTTTCATGGTCTTAGGTGATAAAATGGAAAACATATTACAGAAATAGAGATGATTTTCATTACTTTGACGATGAAAACGATCTTGAAACTGAGCTCAAAGTAGCGGAAATGTTCGATTTTTACCAATGTTCAGGAGTAAATAAATCACACCACACGTCCAATACACGTCAACTGGGGAGTCTAACATTCTTTCACTAGTGCACTGATATTATTTATACCATTTTTACAATAATGCAGTAGTCTGCATAACAGTAAATTTTATATTTTTTTGTATGAATAAAAAATCAAAATATTAAGCAATAATAATATAAGAGGGGCCTAGAGATGTGACTAATGAACAGAGCATATGTTATTTTAGTGCCACGAATGTCTACCTTGTTTATTCTGGACCCTATTTTGAAATTGGCATCTTTTTTAGTTTGCGTGAAATTGGCCAAATTGCCAATTTCTGACCACCATATTGGGTAGTCCAAATTAGTAAATGGGAGGTTTCTTGTACTCAGCTGATAGATAAAATGGAGTTCTAAAGAAATAGCTATGAGTTTGGTGAACTGGAACAATGGAATTGGCTGAAATAGGGCTCAAAGTCGGCAAAATCGCCGATACGCATATGCCGCCGAGACCGCTAACTTCGCGGGAGCATAATTCCATGAGTTTTCAACAAAATTTCAAACTTCTGGTGTCATTACCATAGGGAAAAGATTCTCTATCATTCCATATGAAAATTTTTTTTTTTTTGTTTTCAAAAATTGAGCGACATAGAATGACAGTTTCAGAAAGGGGCCTGAAACAGTCAAAGGGTTAATACTTGACGTGCTGTTGGAGTGTGAGCAAAGTAACATTTATGAAGGGGTTCAGGGAAACTGGCAGGTCGGACTCGAGTCCTGGAGATGGGAAGTACAATGTCTGCACTCTGAAGGAGGGGTGTTAATGTTGCAGTTTAAAAACTGTAGTGTAAAGCACCCTTCTGGCAAGACAGTGATGGAGCGAATGATGGTGAAAGTTTTTCTTTTTCGGCCCACCCTGCCTTGGTGGGAATCAGCCAGTGTGATAATACAAAAAAAATAATAATAGCTTCAGTTCCCTAAATTAATAATAATAATAATAATACATGTAATACCTAATACATACATAATAATACGTAATTCAGATTCCTTCTGCAAGTTGGCACAGCTGGTAAGCAGTAAACATGTTTACATCACTGTGGGAGCAGTTCTCTCGTGCTTATTTCCATTTTTTACAGTCATTTGGATAAATTTCTTTTTTTTCTAAACATGGGTCCTAAGAAAATAAGTGCAAAGGACAGTGCTGAGAAGAAAAGGACAATGATTTCCATCAATATCCCCCACCCACACTTTATATAAACAGTTTTCATACGATATTTCTTATTTATAAATACGCGTTTCAGTGTTTTCCTTAGAAAACTAGTGATCTACTGCAGTTAGCCTCAAAAATACTCCATTTCTCTTACAGTAAGAACATGGGAAGATACTAAAGTCAAATTGGGACAGATATGGCGGACGCTTCTGCCGCTGCCACCATATTATGGCCTATTTTATTCATTCTATTTTCTTCATTTTATTCATATTCAGTGATATAGTTATCTTAAATTGTGGATTACAGCCATATAGCAAATACACAATACATAGTGCATAATATATGGAATATATTCATGGGTCGACCATCACCAGCGAAAAATTATTGCCTGAGGTGACAGTGCAAGTGTTGTAACGAGGAAAAAGGATATGAATAGGCAGTGATATAGGGAACTGAGTGAACTGAATTTGTGGATAAGAGTTAATCCTTTTTAATCCCAAGTGTAGTGTACAATCTATGGTGTAATTATATGGGAACAAGTGCGCAAGTGTCACTTGCACCCCACTTCCCAACCCCTGCCTCATGCCCCATTCCACGGATTCTACACCACCTATCCAACAATCCCACCCCCCAGCCCCCTCCTCGCACCCTCACCTTTTTTCCACAGTCCCCTACCTCCCAGCTTACCACCCCACCAAACAGCTCCCTCCACCTATCATCCCCACCCTCTACCCAAGGATACCCACTGCCCAGCCTCCCACCTACCAGCCACCCCACCTCCCAACCCACACATAACCCACCATCCACCACATACCTGCTTAAAAGTGATCATGGCCAGGTATAAAGTCTGTTGTTTATGTGAAAAAATTTTTGGGAAAAACATGAGGGGCACTGATTGTGAACATGTGGTAAAACATCACATACATCATGTACAAAGCTTCACGCAACCATGACAAATGACCTAAAACAAGAAAGTTGTTTCTGGATTTGCCCCAGTGAGAGGGACAGCTGGTTAGGCATAAGAAGTACTGAAAAGTGAAAACCTAGAAAGCATAAGGGAGTTTCTAAGGAGCTTGGCAGAGTTATACAAAGAGTGGAAAACAGGGGATAAGGAACAAGAAAAGGAGGAAAGTGCATAAAGAGGTGAAAACCAAGGAGTGGAAATAAGAATGGAAAACGTCATACAGAGCAAGTCGGAAAAGAATGAAACAGGGATACATAGCAGAAAGGAAAAGGAAGGATGAGAAAGCTACAGCAGGGAAGAAATTAGCATAGAAGAAAGTGAACAAGAGAGCTTAGATCAGGTGGCAGAACTTGGGAATGACACAAAATCAGTAAATATAGGTAGTCAGAACATTTGCAGATACTATGCAAAAGGTATGTGCCTATATGGCAGAGATTGCTGGAATAAACACACAAGAAAATGTGCCAACATGTTGAGGAAGGGAAAGTGTTGTTTCAACAAAGAATGCAGCAGGTACTTCCACCCAGTAATGTGTAAAGCTTCAATGCAGTCCAGAGAATGTTATGACCTGAGCTGCCCAGACCAGGAATGCAGCACTACAGAGTTAGCAGAGAAAGGGAAATTGAACAGCAATCATTTTTAGACAAAAAGAGAAAAGATCGAACCAAAGGAAGAGACAAACAGGGGGAATGGTACAGAGAGGACAGATGGGCAGTAAAATGGGGCGTACCAAACCAGGCATCAGCCCATCAAGGCTGAATAAGCAACCAAACACGAAGCCAGTACTGGAGAAACCAGGGGCGTGTACACCAGGGGACATACCAGGTAGTACATCACAAGTGTTACTAATGAAACACAGAGACAAAACATCCCAAATGGTAATTCATGCTTCATATTTACAAATATCCAGGGTTTGAAATCAAATAAAAATGACAAAGTTAGTTATGTCAGTGGGCTCCTAACAGAAGCAAATGCCATGTTTGGAGCATTTACAGAAACACATACACGGGATGTTTTAGATGGAGAAATAAAGATAGAAAACTACAACATGTATAGATGTGATAGAATAACAGGTCACAGGGAGGAGTAGGAATCTCTGTAAAGGATACTTTCTGTTGCACAGAAGTGCTGAACTCTACGAATGATACAGTAGAAATTTTAGGCATTAAAGTTGAAAATAGGAATTTGGTAATTCTCCTAGTACACAAACCACCATCAGCAACTGCTGAGGAATTCACAGATAAGCTAAGAAAGATAAATAGCTATCTGGATAGGCTAGAAAATCCCACACCAAATATTTTACTCCTTGGAGATTTTAATCTCCCTCATGTAAAATGGAAGACAGCGCAATGTAATGCTATACCAGAAGTATCTCCGGGAAGCACCCTGGCTCAACAGGCACATACCAGGGAACTAATGAGGTTTTGTGAAAAGTACTAACAGGTAATTGATCCCACCAGAAATGAAAATACCCTGGATCTAATGTTCACAAACAAGGAACTGATCAGACACATAACAGTTACAAAAACAATATACTCTGATCATAACATCATCGAGATTGAAACGAGTATTAACTCGGGGAGGAAACTGCATCGCTAATATTAGAGACAGGATGTTCAGTAAGTTTAATTTTAACAACCATAGAATTGACTGAGAAAAAAAAAACCAAGAGCTATCAGACATACCCTGGGAATCAAGACATGAGCGACCTAAATCCCCACCAGTGCCTAGAGAAGCTGAATACAGAAGCATACAAGGTATGTATGAAATACGTACCACTGAGGAAACCCAGAAGATCAGATACAGAGAGCGTAGGAGATGGTACAGAAGAAGAAAACGGGCTACTGAACTGCTTAACAGTTTCAGGGTTGGTGCCGTACTAGTACGCATAAATTCTAGCGCCTTCAAATCTAGGGAGAGAAAGCTGGTAGGCCTACATATGAAAGAATGGGTCTATGTGGTTAGTGTGTGCAATATAAAAAAAATCCTGCAGCACACAGTGCATAATGAGATAAAAAAAAAACTCAGCGTTTTTGCTTTAAAACAGCGACTTTGCAGTGTATTTTCATATGCTATTTATAGTTGTATTCTAGTTTTCCTGGTCTCATTTTATAGAATGGAAGACATGTTACAGAAATTGAGATGATTTTGATTGGTTTTACAATGAAAAGTACCTTAAAATTGAGCTCAAAGTAGCAGAAATGTTCAATTTTTGCCAAATTTCAAAAGTAAACAAACAAATCATGCCACGCGTCCAATACACGTCAACTGGCGAGTCTAATGTTCTTTCACAAGTGCGCTGATATTATTATACCATTTTTACGCGACCATCCGGTACCCGTCCGTCCGTCACTGTGCACACAAAGCCAGTCTCCCACGCCATTCATGCTCAGTGTGCATTGTTTACCAACAGGTGATCATCACTCCGTGGGTTCATACAATACATTTCATAATAATCCATTGTTTTTTGTGCTTGCAACTGCTAAATAAGTCATCATGGACCCAAGGAAAGCTAGTGCAAGCCCTTTGGTAAATGAATTGAGTGACTGGGATGTGGAAGAGTTGGTGGAGGACCACAGGGAAGAGCTAACCACTCACGAACTGCAAGAGCTTCAACTGGAACAGCATCAGACCACAGCCGAGGCACTTGCTTCAGAGGAGGAGGAGGAAGAGGGAGTGGATGAGGTGCCTTCTTCAGTGATTAAGGACATGTGTGGAATGTGGAATGAGTTGCAAAGTTTTGTTGAAAAGTATCACCCTGACCAAGCTGAAACAAGCTGTATCTGCAACATGTACAATGACAGTGTTGTGTCCCACTTCAGGGAAATCTTAAAGAAACGCCAGAAAAAGACACCTCTGGATAGATATTTTGAGCGCCAGGGGTCCAGGGACTCTCAAGTTGTTCCCAGTGGCATTAAAAGAAGGGAAGTAACCCCAGATAAGGACTTGCTACCTAAAGTCCTAATGGAAGGAGATTCTCCTTCCAAAAAATAGTGTACACCTTCCTCCTATCCCCTCCTCCCGTCTTCCATCCACCCAGAAGTCTTCAGTAAAGGTAAGTGTAATATTATTATTTATTTTAAATGCATGTACTTGATTTTTTATTATTTTCATTATGTAAATCTTTATTTAATTTGAAAAAAAAAAATTATTTTAATATTTTTGGGTGTCTGGAATGGATTAATTTTATTTCCATTAGTTCTTATGGGGAAAATGGTTTCAAGTTTCGTGAATTTCGACCTTCGGCGGGCTCTCTGGAACGGATTAATCATGAAACTCGGGGGTCCACTGTATCTTTTATTTTTTGTGAGAATAAAATTTTAAAATGGAAAGCAAAAGAAATGTATGAAAGGCCTGGGGATGTGACTAATGAACAGAAAAAATGTTATTTTACTGGTAGGAATGTATCTTGTTTATTCTGGACCCTATTTGGAAATTGGCATCTTTTGAAATGTGTGTGAAATTGGCAAAATTGCCAATTTCTGACCACTTTATTGGATAGTTTTCATGAGTAAATGGGTGGTTTCTTGTTCTCATTCAATAGAAAAAATGGAGTTCTAGCGAAATAGTTATGATTTTTGTTGACTGGTACATTGGAATAAGCTGAAAATAGGGCTCAAAGTGGGTGAAATTGCCAGTGCGTAAACATTGTCGAGACCGCTAACTTCACGAGAGCATAATTCCATAAGCTTTCCATCAAATTTCATACTTTTGCTGCCATTATGATCGGGAAAAGATTCTCTATCATTTCACAAGATTTTTTTTTTTTTTTCTGAAAAATTTCCGACCCCTGAGAACAAGTTTAGGAGAGGGCCTGCCAACCCTGAAAGGGTTAAAAACACAAATATGCTACAACAGAGGAGAGAGACTTAGCCGAGACATCACTGAATTAGAGCAAAAACTTAGGACGTCATACCTGACAGAAAAAGTACAAAGGGAACAAAGGGCCATACAGGATATTGCAAGAAACCCAAAGTATTTCTATTCCTACACAAAATCCAAGCTAAGAACTACCTGTAGAATTTGACCACTATTAAGAGGAGACTTGTACTGATGAACAGGAAATGAGTGAAATCCTAAAAGAACAGTATGAGTTGGTGTTCAGCAACCCACTAAATGACAGCAAGGCAGAAAATGCAGAAATATTTCACTCCAGAAGAAGGCCGCGCAGACCAACTAACCGACATTAGCACAAATCCCATGGTTTTCAAAAAAGAAATGGAAAACATGCCCACTCACTCAGCACCTGGATCAGATTCATGGAATGCTTTGTTTATAAAGAAGTGCAAAGCACCACTAGCACGAGCCCTCAGTATTCAAGTTTATTCTCTATAAGGGTTACAATGTATATCTTAAATGTTTCTCACAATTATATCACATAAATGTTAAACCTAAAACCCAATCTAACTTTATTATTTTTTAAATACACTACCTAACAGAATACTCCATACGACTGAATGTACAACAATGCATGCAACCATATGACCTGTCTTTGTAATACTCACTTGTGTTTTATAGTAATCTGTTTACATTAACGTTTTATCACTGATTTCATCATTGCTTAGTTAATCTTAAGTTAATTTTAAGCCAGCCCGTAATGCTATGCATAGTATAAGTGGCTTTGGCATGCTGCTCTTATCTGTATTTTTTTGTACCTCTGTATGTGTGCTCAAATTGTTAATAAATAAAAAAAATAAATGTGGGGTTTACAGGTTTTGGGTATTGTGTGGTTTACATGTTATAAAATACTAATTACAGAGGGGGCCACTAGGACACCTAGCCTGGCTAGGCATTTCGAGCAGACTTCGATTAATTCTTCACATTAAGTCCTTACAGATTATAGTATTAAGGCTAAGTGACTACATCATAATTTTTGAGTTAAGCAATGTGAATGCTTTTGTTTTGGCACAATACAAAGTGTCTATATTGGAGTATCATAGGCAAACTTATGACTTGTTAGGATTTATTATTTTAAGATTAAGATTAGTATTTCTGGGTTTATAGTCAGTGGGCGAGTGTAATTGTGAACCACCAGGTGGTTATCATGTAGTTAGTTGTCGGGGTGGATCAGGGATGTAAGATGTTTTCTAACTGTAGTTTTGAAAGTGATGAATGTGTCTGCAGTTCTAGAGTTTTCAGGTAGGGTGTTCCAGATTTTAGGTCCTTTGAAATACATTGAATTTTTGTCAAGGTTTAGTCGAACACGGGGAATGTCAGAGATGTTTGTGTCTGGTGTTATGCCTGTGGATACTGTAACAACTATCAAAAGCATTTTAGGTCAAGGTTAATATTGGAATTTAAGGTCCTGTAGATATAGACTGCACAGTAGTAAGTGTGGATGTTCTGAACAGGGAGTAAGTTTAGATCTATGAAGAGTGGGGGGGTGTGTTGCCAGGGATGGGATTTAGTGATTATTCTTACTGCGGCTTTTTGTTGGGTTATTATTGGCTTTAGGTGTGCTGCTGCAGTTGAACCCCAAGCACAGATAGCATAGGTGAGGTATGGATATATAAGTGAATGGTATAGTGAGAAGGGCAGTTTGCGGCACGTAGTATCGTATCTTGGAGAGGATCCCCACCGTTTTGGATACTTTTTTTGTTATGTGTTGGATATGGGTGCTGAAATTTAGGTTTTTGTCGAGGTATAGGCCAAGGAATTTGCCCTCATTATGTCTGGCAATTAGAGTGTTGTCGATCTTAATGTTAAGTTGCGCAACACCTGCTCTGCTACCAAACATAATATAGTAGGTTTTACCAGTGTTAAGTGTAAGTTTATTGGCTGTCATCCAAGTCGATATTTTGAGCAGCTCCTCGTTAACAATGGTGTTGAGGGTGTCAAGATTAGGGTGGGAGATGACATAAGTCGTGTCATCAGTAAAGAGAATGGGTTTCAGGTGTTGGGATATGTTTGGAAGATCATTGATGTAAATGAGGAAGAGCAGGGGTTGAAGAGCCTAGATCTAGGTGAAATACCGGAGGCCTTAAAGAGTGCAAACATAGCTCCTTTGCATAAAGAAGGTAGTAAAGCACTAAATAAAAATTACAGACCAGTAGCCCTAACCTCTCACATCATGCAAGTCTTCGAAAGAATGAGTAGATGGCAGATTACAAATTTCATGGAGCAACACAACCAACATAACCTGAACCAGCATGGTTTTACAGCAGGACGATCATGCTTGTCACAGCTGCTGAACCATTATGACAGAATTACGGAGGCATTGGAAGATGACCAAAATGCACATGTGATTTACACACATTTTGCAAAGGCATTTGACAATGCCATCATGGAGTGATACCACACAAAATGAAGGCCATGGGCATTATGGGGAAGGTAGGCAGATGGATTTTCGGGTTCCTAACGCACACAACACAAAGTACAGTAGTAGTGAACAGGGCAAGATCCAGCATCAGCAAGGTCAAAAACTCAGTGCTCCAAGGTACTGTCCTGGCACCTCTGCTGTTTCTCATCCTCATAGCATTGACAAAAACACCCGACACACTTTTGTATCATCATTTGCAGATGACACTAAAATTAGCATGAAAGTCACTACAGTAGAGGACACTGAAAAAGTACAGGAAGACAAACAGGGTTTTCCAGTGGGCAGTGGAGAACAGCATGACGTTCAATGGTGATAAGATCCAGCTGCTTAGGTATGGAAAGAATTTAGAACTCAAAATGAACACTATACACAAAACTCATGAGGGTCACAAAATAGAACGTAAGGAACACACAAAAGTTCTGGGAATAATTACGTCAGCGGACCTTTCTTTTAAAGACCATAACAAGACAAAGATCATGACAGCCAGGATGATGACAGGGTGGGTACTGAGAACTTTCAAAACAAGGGAAATAATGTTGATGGTTACACTCTTCAAATCGCTAGTGCTCCCTCGCTTAGAATATTGCTCAGTGCTGACAGCCCTGTTCAAAGCAGGAGAAATATCGGAGCTGAAACAAATACAGAGATCGTTTACGACTCACATTGAGCCTGTAAAGCAACTAAACTACTGGGAACACCTGCAGGTCTTAAACATGTATTCACTGGAGTGGAGAGAGAGATGCATGATATGTATATACACCTACCATCCGACCGAGTTCGGTTCCGAGAAACCGGTCGTAAGTCGAACTTTACTACTGAATATCAACAAAACATTTTTGTAATGACTTTATTTTACTGTTTTATTTTGGTATTTCATTTTTTACTTTACTTTTTATGCTGTTAGTACTGTATTTTATACTGTAAGGTTTAGGATAAACATTGTGTACAACACAAATAGTTGTTTATTTCCCAGAAATTTGGCATAAAAAACACGGTCGTAAGTCGAGTGGTCGTAAGTCGAGCAGGTCGTAAGTCGGATGGTAGGTGTACCTGGAAAATACTTGAGG
Source organism: Cherax quadricarinatus (assembly GCF_026875155.1). NCBI lineage: Eukaryota > Metazoa > Arthropoda > Malacostraca > Decapoda > Parastacidae > Cherax > Cherax quadricarinatus. Next base: position 97,064,979 of record NC_069404.1, on the reverse strand, counting down.
GCCTGGTCCCAAATCTGCACACTGCTACAACATACTTGAGTGAGAGATATGGGAGGAAGTGTAAAATAAACCCAGTGAGGAGCAGGGGTGCAGTGGGGACAATAAGGCAACACTATCAACATCTGGGGTCCGAGACTATTTAACATCTTACCAGAAGATATCAGAAACATGGCTGGAACAAGTGAAGAAACCTTCAAGAGGAAATTGGGCAAGTCTCTTCACCAGGTGCCAGATCAACCAGGCTGTGATGGATATGTGGGGGCAGTGGGCCTCCAGTAGCAACAGCCTGGTTGACCAGACAAGCCTGGCCCATGGCCGGGCTCAGAGAGTAGATACTCTCTCGAAGCGCTTCAAAGGTATAACAAAGGTAATCTCTCGTCCCCCTTCCCTTTATATAAAAGAACTATATGTGCTCTCTGTCAATCTCTAGGTACCTTCCCCTCTTTCATACATTAATTAACGCTTTCAGGGTCCAAGGCCAAAATCGGAAGGGGTGCCCCAGTGTCCAAGAAATTTAAAATAAAAAAAAAATATTATTTTTCTTACAGAATTAAAAAGTATATTTTTGTGAAGGTAATAAAACAAAAAAAATTTCTAATCAGTACTTATCGAGATACAGAGGCGAGAAGTTGACCCATAATGACCGGGTGGCGGCAACATCGGCGATTCCCGCAAACTCGCATTTCTTTATTTTACGTTTTTTCTTTTCTAATTTTTTCTTTTCCTAGTAACATTTGTGGCCTGTGAGACCAATACTGTACATAATGTATATATATAAACTCACTGTATTGAACACAATAAATGCACTAAAGTTATTATCATAATATTGTTTACCACTTTTGTTCATTACAATAAACATGCAAAAATCTTGTATAATACTAATGTTCTGTCATATATTTACATATGAACAATCACTGGACATGGTTTTAGAACTGCTGCAGCTTGTGGAACTCCTTGAAACAAGGCACCATGCACAGAGGCACCTTACATTCCTCACACATAAACCGAGTGTCTTTGTGTCTTTGTTGCCGTCGTTTTGTTTGTGCACAGACAAAACATCTCTTCTGAGCAAATTTCTTCTTAGTTGCAAGAAGCTGTATTATGAAATGATCACCTTCCCTCCTCAAACGCGTGGGTATATCCTGAGGAGTTTGAGGATGGTTTTGTATAGCAGGTGTTACCTGTTATTTCATTACGAGTTGTCTGACAACAGACAAACAAAATTCACCATACGGTGGTCTGTTGCCAGTCTTCACTTGGTACATATTATATGCATTGAGCATTGAAATGTCCATGAGATGGAAGAAAAGTCTCATGTACCACTTGTAACTCTTACGCAGACAATCAACAAAGCCAATTTGCATGTTACGTTTGTCAACCAAGTGCATGTTTCATGTATAATCAATCACTGTCACTGGTTTTCAAATATGTTCATTTGTCACTATCAACTTTGCCACTGTCTTGCATTTCGTTAGGGTGAAAGGTTGTCAACAATGTGACATCTCGCTTGTCATGCCACCGTAATGCCATGATGTCAGTGGAAGTAAACACCTGCACCTCTTCACCACAAGTGCCTGCGTTGAACCTGGGCACATGTTTACGATTACAACGCACTGTGCCACACGTATCTGTCATGTTCTCTCACAAGAAATCACTGAGTAAAGGGCTTGTGTATCAGTTATCAGTATATAATGTATGCCCCTCACCAAGGTAAGGTGCCATCATGCTTCTCACTACGTCACCTGAGATACCCAATAACATCCTGGTATCTTTCAATGTTTTACTTCCCGTGTATACAACAACATCCAATACCAGGCCATTGTCACAGTCACAGAGTACAAACAGTTATATACAAATGCGTTTCCTCTTGTTCGGTATATACTGTTTGAACGACAGTCTACCTTTAAACAAAATCAAAGACTCGTCAAGTACAAGATTATTGAATGTATAAAAGTACACGTTGAACTTTTGTTTCAGATACATAAAAACATTTCTAATCTTGTATAACCTGTCACTTCTGTCAGGCCTGGTTTTGTCAGAGAAGTGCAACATGCATAAAAAGATGAACCTGTTCACTGGGATGATTTCACTGAAGACCGGGGTACAAATTAGCCGATCTGTGAACCAGTATGATTTTTATATTAAGCTTATAGACACGAGGCATAAGCATTATTGTTGCAAAAAGCAAATACATTTCTGCAATAGTTGTCTCTTTCCACCTATGTACTCTTGACTGTGGTGATAAGATCATATTTGCCATGGTGTACTCAAAATACTTGTTACTTTCCCTGACAATAATTTCCATCAATGGCTGGTCAAAGAATAGTTCAAAGAATTCCAGTTCATTTGCAGTATTTCCAAGGGGACAAGTTGGTAGAATTCCACTTTGAGAGTCATCAAACTGGTGGGACTTGGGAACAAAATTGGGATTTTGCTGCCAATCCCAGATACGGTTTGCTGGTGGATACTGGCCATCATGAGCTGGTTGTGCTGGTAGTTGTGGTGGGCTGGTGGCTGATGCTCCACTTTGTCCTTGAACTGAGGAGTCTGCAGCGTGGGTCCCAGCCTGGGCTGGCGAGTCATTCATGGCCGTGGCACTACCATCACCACTACCACCATCTACTGATGCCTGTGGTCTATCCATGCCAAGTGTAGCCACATCATCCTCACTTTCACTGTCTATTCCTGGTGTAGGGCCACAGGATGTACTCCAGGATGTACTCCATCCCCTGGGTACTGTATAGGGAACACTACCCAAACGCATGCGGAGGCGTATGTACCGACGCTTCAGTGGTGAATGTGTTTCCTCACTATCACTACTCGAATGATCATCAAGAGCAATAAAATCACAATCCACATCACTACCATCATTACTGAAGTCAGAGGCCTGGCCATGCGAAAATAATAGTTTTCTCTTGCGATGAGGTACAACTGAACGTGACTGAGGCATGCCTACACCAGAGGTAGAAGGTTGAGGATCGTCAGGGTTTTCTGCACTATTATCGATATCCTGGTCATTCCTTTTGGTCACTAACTGATCAAAGCCAAAGAATTCGTCTTCATTTCCACTTCCATCAGAGTCAGAACTATCAGACAGGTAGAGGAGAGTCCCAATTTTCCTTGGAGTGAGAGCTGCCTTGCGATGAGGCATGGTGAACAAAGGTAACTGAGCCGGCGTTCCCACAATGCTATGTGGGCGCCTAGAATTTTTGTTTATGGCTCACACACACCACGCAGACCCGTTCTCTCATATGTAGGCCTACCAGCCTTTTCGCGCTAAATTTGATGCAGCTAGAATTTTGGTGTAGATTTACGTTTTGGACCCTCAATGTAAAGCCGTAGATCTACGGCACGGACCCTGAAAGGGTTAAACAAAAATACCAACCACTCCAACACTATATCCATTCCCCATGCTTTTAACATTTCTGTCATGATCCCATCAGTTCCAGCTGCTTTACCCCCCCTTCATTCTATGTAATGCCTCATGCACCTCCCCCACAAACACATCCTGCTCTTCTTCATTCCTAAAAGATGGTATACCTCCTTGGCCAGTGCATGAAATTTCCGCCTTCCTTTCTTCATCGACATTTAGAAGTTCCTCAAAATATTGCAACCATCTACCCAATACCTCCAGCTACCCATCTACTAACTCCCATACTCTGTTTTTAATTGACAAATCCATTCGTTCTCTAGGCTTTAACTTTTTTATCTCACTCCAAATTTTTTTCTTATTTTCATCAAAATTTCTTGACAATGCCTCTCCCACTATCATCTGCTCTCCTTTTGCACTTCCTCACCACTCTATTCACCTTTCTTTTATTCTGTATATACAGTAGGGCCCTGCTTTACGGCGTTTTACTTTATGGCGTTCCGCTAATACAGTCATTTCAAATGACCAAAACTCGCTATACGGCTCCCCCCACCTGACTTTCTAATACGGTCACATCGCCCCACCAGATTTGTTTACATTCTCTGTGAGATCCAAGCATTAAGTCTCTCCATTTTGTCTGGAAACTCCAAAATTTCAAGTGTTTTTAAAAGCTATTTCATATTTTATATATACTCTGATAATTATACTTATGTATACCTGTCCCTAATTAAACTTACAGACTGTGCTGGCATGCAGGTACATATTAACATCTGTAAGAGTGTCTTATGTCTCCTGACGTCCTATTAGTAATGATAATATAATCACCGAGTCTCATTTAATCCTTTGACTGTCGCAGGCCCCTTTCTGAAACTGTCATCCTATGTCGATAAATTTTTGGAAAAAAAAAAAAATAAATAAATAATATAGAATCTTTTCCCAATGGTAATGACACCAAAAGTATTAAGTTTGGTCGAATTACGCTCCCGCTAAGTTAGCGGTCTCAGCGACATACATATCGGCGATTTTGTCGACTTCGAACCCTGTTTACAGCCAATTCCGTTGTTCCAGTCAACCAAACTCATAGCTATTTATTTAGAACTCCATTTTATCTATCAGTTGAGTACAAGAAACCGCCCATTTACCGATTTGAACTACCCAATAAAGTGGTCAGAAATTGGCAATTTGGCCAATTTCACACAAATTAAAAAAGATGCCAATTTCAAAATAGGGTCCAGAATAAACAATGTTGACATTCTTGGCACTAAAATAACATATCCTCTGTTCATTAGTCACATCTCTAGGCCCCTCTTATATTACTAATGCTTTCTATTTTGATTTTTTATTCATACAAAAAAATACTGGTATGCAGACTACTGCATTATTGTAAAAATGGTATAAATAATATAAGTGCACTAGTGAAAGAATATTAAACTCCCCAGTTGACATGTATTGGACTTGTGGTGTGATTTGCTTACTCCTGAACATTGGTAAAAATCGAACATTTCCGCTACTTTGAGCTCAATTTCAAGGTCGTTTTCACCGTGAAAGTAATCAAAATCATCTCTATTTCTGTAATATGTTTTCCATTTTATCACTTGAGACCATGAAAACGAGACTACAACGATAATTACTATACGAAAATACACCTCAAAGTCGGCGTTTTAATCCAAAAAAAACGGTCAGTTTTTTTTTCTCATTACGCACTGCTTGCTGCATGATTTTTTTTATGTGGTGCACACTGACCACACAGACCCATTCTCTCACATGTGGGCCTACCAGCTTTCTCCCGCATGATTTGAAGCCGACAGAATTTGCGCGTATTAATACATCAGAAACAGTGGCGCATAAGACGTATATATACAGTGTAAACAGTCAAAGGGTTAAGTGTCATATATTACGTTAATATACACATTTTCATTAATCCATCTATAATATTTTTCAAAATTATGTAATAAACACAATGCGTAATATATAAATATGATAAATACACCCCACGGTAGAATAAATAAACAAATACAGATGTGGTAGCAGACGACTTGCACAAGTGACGCCACATTAGAAATAACAATAATCATCACTAAGTCTCATTAAATGTCGTATATTACGTTAACCCTTTGACTGTCGCGGTCGTATATGTACGTCATAGGAGATACAGTGTTTGACGTATCTATACGCATAAATTCTAGCGGCTTCAAATCAAGCAGGAGAAAGCTGGTAGGCCCACATGTGAGAGAATGGGTCTCCATGGTCAGTGTGCACCATAAAAAAAAAAATCGGGGAGCCAGTGGTGCATTGTGGGAATACCATTTCAGTCGTCCTTTTTCAGCATGTCTAGCGGTAAGAAATATGTGACTTCCCTGTAAATCTGGGACTCTTCTCTTCCCAAGTGATGCTCTAACACAGATGGAAGTGTCAATGAAGATCAATTTCATGATTTCGAGGAGTTTGAGACCAAAAGTAATGGAGGAGGTGGAGGAGGAGGAGGAAGAGGAGGAAGAGGAGGAAGAGGAGGAGGAAGAGGAGGAGGAAGAAGAGGAGGAAGAAGAGGAGGAGGAAGAAGAGGAGGAGGAAGAAGAGGAGGAGGAAGAAGAGGAGGAGGAAGAAGAGGAGGAGGAAGAGAGGAGGAGGGAGGAGGAGGAAGGAGGGAGGAGGAGGAAGGAGGGAGGAGGAGGAAGGAGGGAGGAGGAGGAAGGAGGGAGGAGGAGGAAGGAGGAGAAGAGGAGGAAGGAGGAAGGAGGAGGAGGAGGAGGGAGGAGGAAGAAGGAGGGAGGAGGAAGGAGGAGGGAGGAGGAAGGAGGAGGGAGGAGGAGGAGGAGGAGTGGGAGGAGGAGGAGTGGAGGGAGGGGAGGAGGAGGGAAGGAAGAAGGAGGGAGGAGGAGGAAGGAGGGAGGGAGGAGGAGGGAGGAGGAGGAGAGGTGGAAGGTGGAAGGAGGAGGAAGAAGAAGAAGAAGAATAGGAATAATAATAATACCTAATACCTAATAATAATAATAATAATATGTTCCCTTGAGGCATGAAAACAGTTCACCCCATGACAGTGACAAGATAAGGGGAGATAACATCTGATAAGAGCTGACCTTTGATGAGCGTAAACGAAGTTGGAGGGAGGGGGGCAGCTGTCCATCTGTCAAGAGCCAGGAGGAGGAGGAGGAGGAGGAGGAGGAGGAGGAGGAGATGATGACAACGAACAAACATTTGTCTGTCTGTCTATTTGTCTGTCTGCCAAACTCCCTGTCTATCCGTCTAGCTCTGTCTCAGAGAGAGCCACAAGACTGTCATCATCACGTTTACTCACATCTTCAAGCAGAGTATAGCACTTTGTCTGGATTTTTTGGGTTATCTTAGGTAATTTACACTATGTATAGTTGTATTTATGTGTACCTGTGAGACAGAGAGAGAGAAAGAGAGACAGATTGAAAGAGATAGAATGAGGGAGAAAGATAATTAGATAGAATGGAGGGGGAAGCAGCATCCGACCCCATTGTTTTGACAGCGGTAGGGGGAGTGACTAATGAGACAATATGTCATTTTGACAGCTGCGGACTCCTGACTCAAAACAATTATAAGCCACACACTCGCACACAAGACAAGCTTGCTGAAGGGTGATAATAGGAGTTTTATGAAAGTATCTAGTGACTATATATGTGTATATATATTATAGAAACCAGAAGCAAGAAGGGAAGGCAGGAATGAAGGAAGGACTAGATGAAAGGAAGGAAAAAAGTAATGAAGGACAGATGAAGGAATGCAGGAAGAGAGGTGGAATGCCCTCCAGGTAGCCTCCAGGTAGGAAAGGAATGAAGGAAATTAGGAAGGAATGATGACACACGACCATTTACCTAGGATAACTACATAACACAACTGCCTACTAATACTTTGAAGAAAACTGCTCAGACGAGGTGTTTTGTCTTTGCACCATTCAAATCATTATGAAGCTGTGTGTAGTCTGTGGTCAGTCAAACAAACGGGCTTCCACATGCATAAATTGTCATTTCTGTGGAAATTGGTGTCACGCCCCTTGTGCAGATATCCAAGAACTAGCTACAAGCAGTATTAAAAACAGGGAAGTGTTTTTGGGTATGCCCAAATGAGATAAATCTGTGGACTAAAATCACAAGGGTATTAAAAGAGGTCAACATCAAAGCTGCTTTCATAGAAAACCTGGAAGCTTTCTACAACAGATGGGAACATAAAAAGTCCGGGCTGAATGGTACTGCCCTTGATACTGGCCATGTAGTCAGAAACTGTAAGGCTGGAGATGATGTCCTGGTAGTCAGTAAATGGGGGGCTGATAGTGCTGTCCTGGGAGACAGTAATGGGGAAGCTGGAGGTGCTGTCCTGGGAGACAGTAATGGTGAAGCTGGAGGTGCTGTCCTGGGAGACAGTAATGGGGAAGCTGGAGATGCTGTCCTGGGAGACAGTAATGGTGAAGCTGGAGATTTTGTCCAGGTAGTCGGGAATTATACGCAGGAAGGAATACATATGAATGACCTCATAGGGGACAGGAGCCATAGTAGGGAAACAAGTGTAGTCAAAGATAAGATAAAACCAATATTGCAAACTAGAAATACCGCAGGAAATAGCAAACAAGAGGACTCCACTAGCAATAGTGAGGATATATTACCAAAAACAAATGGTGGGAGCTCCATTGTTGGTGCTAGGAAGATAGAAGTAAGACAGGGAAACATGCACCAACAGGGAATACAGTCACAGAAACCCAAGGCAAACGGAAACCAAGCCTGTGCACATACTATGCACTCGGTATCTGCTGGCATGGGAAATCTGGAAAAACAGATGGGACGTGCAACTATGACCACCCTAGGAAATGCCATGCCCATATGACAACAGGAAAATGCAAACTCCCTTCCTGTAAGCTTTTTCACCCTGAACTGTGTACCTCTTCAGTACAGGAAAGACTGTGCTATAACTTAAATTGCCAGGCATACCATCTAAAGGGCACAAAAAGATACAAAACATCCAGGCCATGGGAAAACCTGGGTAGCCACAGCCACTCAAGAGGAGAGGTTTTTTAGTGCCAGGAAGGAAAAAAAACTGGCAGGAAATGGCAGAAATCGTACACCAAATCCAGTCATTCCTGGAGTGGAACCACAGTCGATGGCCTCCACTCCAAACCAACAGATACAGATACTAATGCCGGAAAAAAAATCCCCCCCCAGTACCAACAATACCACCAGTCCGATAACATTCTTCTTTCAAATATACAGGGTCTAAAGCCAGCAACAAACAACAAAATACCTTTCATCCGTGGACTGCTTGCAGAGGCAAAGGCAATGTTCGCGGCTTTCACTGAGACCCACATAAAGGATCACTTGGACAACGAAATATGGATCCCAGGTTACAACCTATACAGATGTGACAGAGTGAACAGGCAAAAGGGGGGGGTTGGCCTGTACATTGCAGAGTCACTTGTTTGCACAGAACTGCTAAATGCCTCAAATGATGTAGTGGAAGTTTTAGCAGTAAAGGTCGAGAACCAAAACCTAGTCATTGTGATAGTCTACAAGCCTCCGGATGCAACATCCCAGCAATTCCAGGAACAGCTGTTAAAAATTGACCACTGTCTGGAAAACCTTCCAGCTCCTGCACCCAACATCTTGCTCCTGGGGGATTTCAACTTAAGGCACCTAAAATGGAGGAATATAGCAAATAATATTGTTGCAGTAATAACACCAGGAGGCAGCTCTGATGAAAACTCACACTCACGCGAGCTTTTAAATCTCTGCACAAAATTCAATTTAAACCAGCAAATAATAGAGCCTACTAGACTGGAGAATACACTAGACCTCATCTTCACTAACAATGATGATCTGATAAGAAATATCACCATATCAAAAACAATATACTCAGATCACAACATAATTGAGGTTCAGTCATGTATGCGCGGAGCCCCAGACCGACATAAGGAGATTAGTCACGAGGGAGCATTCACCAAATTCAACTTCAATAACAAAAACATAAAGTGGGACCAAGTAAACCAAGTCCTAACCGATATAAGCTGGGAAGATATACTAAGAAAACACAGACCCCAATTTATCCTAGAACAATTAACTCGGAAAGCACTCGATGTAGGGCACAAGGCTTATTCCTCTAAGAAAAAGGAGGAGTAGATGTAAAACAAAGAGACAGGCGCTCCCTTTACAGGCGACGGAAAAGAATAACAGAGCGGCTAAAAGAGGTCAATATATCTGAAATGCGTAGGGAGACACTGGTCAGAGAAATAGCAACATCGAACTTAAGCTAAAAGAATTCCTTTAGGAGTCAGGAATCGGGGGAAGAACTAAAAGCCATAAATGAAATCGAAAGAAACCCAAAGTATTTTTCTCCTATGCCAAATCAAAATCGAGAACAACGTCCAGTATTGGGCCCCTACTTAAACAAGATGGGTCCTACACAGATGACAACAAGGAAATGAGTGAGCTACTCAAGTCCCAATATGACTCAGTTTTAGCAAGCCGCTAACCAGACAGAGTCGAAGATCAAAAGGAATTTTTTTTATGAGAGAGCCACAAAATTTGATTAACACAAGCCTATCCGATGTTATCCTGACGCCAAATGACTTCGAACAGGCGATAAATGACATGCCCATGCACCTCCCCCAGGGCCAACTCATGGAACTCTGTGTTCATCAAGAACTGCAAGAAGCCCCTATCACGAGCCTTTTCCATCCTATGGAGAGGGAGCATGGACACGGGGGTCTCCCACAGTTACTAAAAACAACAGACATAGCCCCACTCCACAAAGGGGGCCCGTAAAGCAACAGCAAAAAACTACAGACCAATAGCACTAACATCCCATATCATAAAAATCTTTGAAAGGGTCCTAAGAAGCAAGATCACCATGCATCAGAAACCCATCAGTTTACACAACCCAGGCAACATGGGTTTAGAACAGGTCGCTCCGTCTGTCTCAACTATTGGACCACTACGACAAGGTCCTAAATGCACTAGAAGACAAAAAGAATGCAGATGTAATATAATACAGACTTTGCAAAAGCCTTCGACAAGTGTGACCATGGCGTAATAGCGCACAAAATGCGTGCTAAAGGAATAACAGGAAAAAATCGGTAGATGGATCTATAATTTCCTCAACTAACAGAACACAGAGAGTAGTCGTCAAAAAGAGTAAAGTCCGAGGCCAGCTACGGTGAAAAGCTCTGTTCCACAAGGCACAGTACTTCGCTCCCATCTTGTTCCTCATCCTTATATCCGACATAGACAAGGATGTCAGCCACAGCACCGTGTCTTCCTTTGCAGATGACACCCAAATCTGCATGACAGTGTTTCCATTGCAGCACTGAAAAGCCCGGCAGACATAAACCCAAATCTTTCAGGGGGCTGCAGAAAAAAATATGAAGTTAAAGATGAGAAATTTCAATTATCAGATATGGGAAACTGAGGAAATTAAATCTTAACAGAGTACAAAAAAAATTTTTGGGGCCACAAAATAGGCGAACCCAACGCAAGACCTGGGAGTGATCTGTGGGGAGGATCTCCCTTCAAGGCCCATAACTTTGTATCAATCGCATTGCTAGAAAAAATGACGGATGGATAATGAGAACCTTAAAAACCCTAGGGAGGCCAAGCCCATGATGAAACTCTTCGGTCACTTGTTCTATCTAGGCGGAAAATTGCTGCACCTAACAGACCTTTAAAGGCAGGTGAAATTGCCGACAGAAAATTACAGAGAACTTTCACGGGCGCGCTAACGAGAAAAAAACACCTAAATTATTGGGAGCGCTTGGGGTTTCCCAAAACCCTGTATTCCCTGGAACCAGGGGGGAGAGATACAGATTATATACCCGGGAAAATCCAGAGGGACTGTACCGAACTTGCCACGAAAATCACCCACTACGAAAGAAAAAAGACTTGGCAGACGATGCACCCCCCCCAAATGAAAAGCGGGGGTGTCACTAGCCGTTAACAGACCATACAAAAGTGTCAGGGGCCCGAGACTGTTCAACGCCCCCCAGCACACAAAAGGGGGGATTCCCAACAGACCCCTGGCAGTCCTTAAAGCTGCACTGGACAAGCACCTAAAGCGTTCCGGATCGCCGGGGGTGGGCCTATTTGGTTTGCGGCAGCCCGCAGCAACAGCCGGTTGTAGCTTTTGATCCCCAGGAGGGGGTTCAGACCGGGCCGCGGGGGCGTTGACCCCCGGAACTCTCTCCAGGTAAAACTCCGGTAAACCTAAAAAAAAAATTTAACAAAAAGCAACAACTGATTTTTGTGTGTGAGAGTGTAAAACACCATTGTGTAGACACCATGTTTTTTGTGTAAGATGTAAAACACCCCTGGTAGACACCATGTTTTATGGTAAGATGTAAAACACCACTGTGTATGACACCATGTTTTTTCAGATTCCACAACTGCAGAACTCTAGGGGTTGTTCGTGCTGTTAAATTGTTATATATTATAGAGGGGGAATAGTAATAAACAATTTTTTTTTTATTTTTTTTGTTTTTGTAAAAAAGTTTTTTAAACAATATATTTATAAATTTTGTTTGTGTGCTTATTGGTTGTATAAACAGTGTATATAGTACATTGCACCACTTTGGTCTCACAGGCCCCATAATTTGTGAAAAAGTAAAATAGTGAAAAAACAACAAACCTTCAAATACAAGTAAACTAAAGTTTACCGGGTGAGCAGCAGTCGCCGCTGTTGCCATACGCGGCTCATTTTCTGCAAACTTCATGCCTCTATCTCGGTAAGTACTGATGGGAAAATTTTTTTTTTTGGGACTAAAACAATCAGAAAAATAATCTTAACATTTTCATAAGAAAAAATATTTTTTTTTTTCGAATATTTTGCGACACCAGGAGACACTTCAGGATTGGGCCCTTCGACAGTCAAAGGGTTAATATACACATTTTCATTAATCCATCCATTATATTTTTTTCAAAATTACAGTGGACCCCCGCATACCGTCGGCATCACATAACGTTTAATCCGCATACCGCTCGCTTTTATCGCAAAAATTTTGCCTCGCATACCGCTCAAAAACCCGCTCACCGCTGTTCGTCCGAGACGCGTCCAATGTGCGCCCTTAGCCAGCCTCACATGTGCCGCCGGTGGCATTGTTTACCAGCCAGCCTCCGCGGTAACATCCAAGCATACAATTGGAACATTTCATATTATTACAGTGTTTTTGGTGATTTTATCTGCAAAATAAGTGACCATGGGCCCCAAGAAAGCTTCTAGTGCCAACCCTACAGCAATAAGGGTGAGAATTACTATAGAGATGAAGAAAAAGATCATTGATAAGTATGAAAGTGGAGTGCGTGTCTCCGAGCTGGCCAGGTTGTATAATAAACCCCAATCAACCATCGCTACTATTGGTGGTACAGCTGCTGCTGCTGCTGTACCACCGTCAGCTGCTGCTGTAGTACCGTCTGCTGCTGCTGTAGCATCGACTGCTGCTGCTGTAGCATCGACTGCTGCTGCTGTAGCATCGGCTGCTGCTGCTGTAGCATCGACTGCTGCTGCTGTAGCATCATCTGCTGCTGCTGTAGCAGCTGCTGCTGCTGCTGTAGCATGCTCTGCGCTGTAGCATCGTCTGCTGCTGCTGTAGCATCGTCTGCTGCTGCTGTAGCATCGTCTGCTGCTGCTGTAGCATGTCTGCTGCTGCGTAGCATCGTCTTGCTGCTGTACCACCGTCAGCTGCTGCTGCTGCTGCTGTAGTACCGTCTGCTGCTGCTGTAGCATCGTCTGCTGCTGCTGTAGCATCGTCTGCTGCTGCTGTAGCACTGTCAGCTGCTGCTGTTGCTGTAGCACTGTCAGCTGCTGCTGCTGTAGCACCGTTGTTGGTGGGGGCTTTTTGAGAATACCAAGAAAACAATTAACCCCAGAGGATTTGCCACCCAGGATAACCCAAAAAGTCAGTGTCATCGAAGACTGTCTAACTATTTCCATTGGGGTCCTTAATCTTGTCTCCCAGGATGCAACCCACACCAGTCGACTAAACACCCAGGTGAACAGGGAAAAATGCCTGGAACTAGTGCTCATATTGGTGAATTTAAAGCCAGCAAAGGTTGGTTTGAGAGATTTAAGAATCGTAAGTGGCATACACAGTGTGACAAGGCCTGTTCTGGAAGAAAATTGCAAACGGGACCTACAGTACTCAGGAGGAAAAGGCACTCCAGGACACAGTGTCTCATCAGTCATTGCTGCATCTTCAATAAAGGTAAGTGTCATTTATTCTTCATTTAGTAGAGTAGTACATGCACAATATATATTGTGCATGTACTACTCTACTATTGTGCATGTATCCTTCTCTTTGTGGTGTGGGAAAATGTATATTTAAATGTGGTAAAATTTTTTTTTCATACTTTTGGGTGTCTTGCACGGATTAATTTGATTTCCATTATTTCTTATGGGATGACAAGAAACAGATGATTGCTGATGTTATGAATGAAAAGAAGTTGGATGTCCTGGCCCTAAGCGAAACAAAGCTGAAGGGGGTAGGAGAGTTTCAGTGGGGGGAAATAAATGGGATTAAATCTGGAGTATCTGAGAGAGTTAGAGCAAAGGAAGGGGTAGCAGTAATGTTAAATGATCAGTTATGGAAGGAGAAAAGAATATGAATGTGTATTTCAAGAATTATGTGGATTAAAGTAAAGGTTGGATGCGAGAAGTGGGTCATAATAAGCGTGTATGCACCTGGAGAAGAGAGGAATGCAGAGGAGAGAGAGAGATTTTGGGAGATGTTAAGTGAATGTATAGGAGCCTTTGAACCAAGTGAGAGAGTAATTGTGGTAGGGGACCTGAATGCAAAAGTAGGAGAAACTTTAAGAGAGGGTGTGGTAGGTAATTTTGGAGTGCCAGGTGTAAATGATAATGGGAGCCCTTTGATTGAACTTTGTATAGAAAGGGTTTAGTTTATAGGTAATACATATTTTAAGAAAAGAGGATAAATAAGTATACAAGATATGATGTAGGGCGAAATGACAGTAGTTTGTTGGATTATTTATTGGTGGATAAAAGACTGTTGAGTAGACTTCAGGTTACATGTTTATAGAGGGGCCACAGATATATCAGATCACTTTTTTAGTTGTAGTACACAGAGTAAAAGGTAGATGGGATTTCAAGGAGAATAGAAGCATCAGGGAAGAGAGAGGTGAAGGTTTATAAACTAAAAGAGGAGGCAGTTAGGGTAAGATATAAACAGCTATTGGAGGATAGATGGGCTAATGAGAGATAGGCAATGGGGGTCGAAGAGGTATGGGGTAGGTTTAAAAATGTAGTGCTAGAGTGTTCAGCAGAAGTTTGTGGTTACAGGAAAGTGGGTGCAGGAGGGAAGAGGAGTGATTGGTCGAATGATGATGTAAAGAGGTTTGTAAGGGGGAAAAAGTTAGCGTATGAGAAATTTTTACAAAGTAGAAGTGATGCAAGGAGGGAAGAGTATAAAGGAGAAAAAGAGAGAGGTTAAGAGAGTGTGAAGCAATGTAAAAAGAGAGCAAATGAGAGAGTGGGTGAGATGTTATCAACAATTTGATGGGAAAAAAAGAAAAAGTTTTGGAGTGAGATTTAACAAATTAAGAAAGCCTAGAAACAAATGGATTTGTCAGTTAAAAATAGGAGAGGAGAGTTATTAAATGGAGAGTTAGAGGTATTGGGAAGATGGAGGGAATATTTTGAGGAATTGTTAAATGTTTATGAAGATAGGGGAAAATGTGATTTCGTGTATAGGGGAAGGGGGAATAACATCTTTTAGGAGTGAGGAAGAGCCAGTTGAGTGTGGGGAAGTTTGTGAGGCAGAAGGTAAAAAAGAAAGGGGGTAAGGCAGCTGGGATTGATGGGATAAAGATAGAAATTTTAAAAGCAGGTGGGGATATAGTTTTGGAGGGGTTTGGGTGCAATTATTTTAATAAATGTATGGAAGAGGGTAAGGTACCTAGGTTTGGCAGAGAGCATGCATAGTTCCTTTGTATAAAGGAAAAGGGGGATAAAAGAGAGTGCAAAAATTATAGGGGATAAGTCTGTTGAGTATACCGGGTAAAGTGTATGGTAGAGTTATTAATTGAAAGAATTAAGAGTAAGACGGAAAATAGGATAGCAGATGAACAAGGAGGCTTAGAAAAGGTAGGGGGTGGTGGACCAGTGTGTTACAGTGAACATATAAGTGAACAGTATTTAGATAAGGCTAAAGAAGGTCTTTGTGGCATTTAGGATTTGGAAGGCGTATGACAGGGTGGATAGGGGGCAATATGGCAGATGTTGCAAGTGTATGGTGTAGGAGGTAGGTTACTGAAAGCAGTAAGATTTTTTACGAGGATAGTGAGGCTCAAGTTAGAGTATGTAGGAAAAGGGAAATTTTTTCCCAGAAAAAGTAGGCCTTAGACAAGGATGTGTTGAGTCACCGTGGTTGTTTAATATATTTATAGATGGGGTTGTAAGAGAAGTAAATGCGAGGTCTTGGCAAGAGGCATGGAGTTAAAAGATAAAGAATCACACACAAAGTGGGAGTTGTCACAGCTGCTCTTTTGCTGATGACAAATGTGCTCTTGGAGATTCTGAAGAGAAGTTGCAGAGATTGGGGATGAATTTGGTAGGGTGTGCAAAAGAAGAAAATTAAAGGTGAAATACAGGAAAGAGTAAGGTTATGAGGGATAACAAAAAGATTAGGTGATGAAAGATTTAATAACAATTGGGGGGAGAGAGTATGGAGGAGGTGAAACGTATCAGATATTTGGGAGTGGACGTGTCAGCAGATGGGTCTATGAAAGATGAGGTGAATCATAGAATTGATGAGGGAAAAAGAGTGAGTGGGTGCACTTTGGAGTCTGTGGAGACAAAGAACTTTGTCCTTGGAGGGAAAGATGGGAATGTATGAGAGTATAGTTTTACCAACGCTCTTATTGGGGGTGAAGCATGGGTGATTGAATGTTGCAGCGAGGAGAAGGGTGGAGGCAGTGGAGATGTCAATGTCTGAGGGCAATGTGGGGTGTGAATATAATGCAGAGAATTCGTAGTTTGGAAGTTAGGAGGAGGTGCGGGATTACCAAAACGTTGTCCACAGGGTTTGAGGAAGGTTGTTGAGGTGGTTCGGACATGTAGAGAGAATGGAGCGAAACAAAATGACTTTCAAGAGTGTATCAGTCTGTAGTGGAAGGAAGGGGGGGTAGGGTGGGCCTAGGAAAGGTTGGAGGGAGGGGGTAAAGAAGGTTTTGTGTGCGAGGGGCTTGGACTTCCAGCAGGCAGGCGGAGCGTGTTTGATAGGAGTGAAGGGAGACAAATGGTTTTTAATACTTGACGTGCTGTTGGAGTGTGAGCAAAGTAACATTTATGAAGGGATTCAGGGAAACCGGCAGGCCGGACTTGAGTCCTGGAGATGGGAAGTACAGTGCCTGCACTCTGAAGGAGGGGTGTTAATGTTGCAGTTTAAAAACTGTAGTGTAAAGCACCCTTCTGGCAAGACAGTGATGGAGTGAATGATGGTGAAAGTTTTTCTTTTTCGGGCCACCCTGCCTTGGTGGGAATCGGCCAGTGTGATAAAAAAAAAAAAAAAAAAATTCTTATGGGGAAAATTCATTCGCATACCGATCATTTCTCATAACAATGAGCCCTCTTGCACGGATTAAAATCGCTATGCGGGGGTCCACTGTATATAATAAACATGATGCATAACATATAAAAATGATAAATACACCCCACAATATAATAAATAAACAAATATGAGATGTGGTAGCCAGATAACTTGTACAAGCGACGGCAAGAATAACATTTTCTCTCATCTAACATAAGAGAAAATGTGTTATTGAGGTTAACTAGAAAACTATTCCTTTCGTATGTATGTAAGTTTATTCAGGTATACACAAATACAGTTACATAGATTATCATACATAATGTGTAGAGAACCCAGGATAACCCAAAAAAGTCAGAGTGACTTATTTCCATTGCCTTCACTCAGAGCGTCATTTCTTCTCAAAATGATGTTACATGAGAATGGGAGTGTTCTTCTTTATTTATTCTACCATATCAATGTAGAGACAACTTGTACACAATGTAACTTGTACACAAACCAGACGTGTACACTTTGTTGCTTACAAAACTCACCTTCGCCTGGTTTGTTTACATAACTCTGCACCTGCACTCATTCTTTCTCTCATTTATTCGTTTTATCTCATTTACTTACTCCTGACCCTACATTAAGACTACAAATATTTTAAGGTAAGTAATGAGTGAACTATATATACATTTTATTGCTCTGGGTTGCTTAAATGTCATAGAATAGTATGTGTGGGTGGGGTGGCCTGGTATGGTAGCCTGACTGGCTATCATACATACCACACTTAGATTTTTTACAATAAATACTACTCATCTCACCCTAGATTAAGACTACAAATATTTTAAGTTAAGTAACAAGTGAACTGTATATGCATTTTATCACTCTGGGATGCTTAAATGTAATAGAATGTTGTGTGTAGGTGGGGTGGCCTGGTATGGTAGCCTGGCTGACTACCATACATACCACACTTGATGTCTTACAATAAATACTACTTGTCTCACCCTAGATTAAGACTATAAATATTTTAAGTCAAGTAATGAGTGCACTATGTGTGTATTGTACTTTTTTATTGTTTTTGATGCCTAGTTCTATTGCTAACTTAATATATGTTAGTGTAAACTTGTTATCTAGTATTTGTATGCATTTATAAGTGGAAAAAAAGGGTGTTCCACTTTACGGCAATTTCCACTTTACGGCGGTAGCCTGGAACCTAACCTGCCATGTAAGTGGGGCCCTACTGTACTCTGCTCCTCTTATAACACTCCAGCTTTGTAAAAAGCTACCTTCTCTTTTATCACACCCTTTACTTCATCATTTCACCAATCACTCCTCTTCCCTCCAGCACCCACCCTCCTATAGCCTCAAACTTCTGCCCCACATTCTAATACTGCATTTTTAAAACCCCCTCCCCCCACTACTCATACTTACACTATCCCACCTTTCTACCAATACTTGCTTATATCTCACCCTAACTTCCTCCTCCCTTACTTTATACACTTCACCTCTCTCTCACTTGTTGCCATATTCCTTTTATCCCATCTAACTCTTACTCAAACTGTAGCTACAACTAAATAATGATCCAATATATCAGTTGCCCCTCTATAAACATGCACATCCTGAAGCCTACCCATCAACCTTTTATCCACCAAAACATAATCTAACAAATTACTTGCATTATGTGCTATATCATACCTTATATTTATCTTCTTTTTCATAAACTATGTATTACTTATTACCAAACCTCTTTCTACACATAGGGTCACCATTTTCATTTACCTCTGGCACCAGAAATTTACCTACTGCTCCCTTGACAACATTTTTACCCACTTCAGCTTTGAAATCCCCAACCACAAGTACTCTCTCACTTGGTTCAAAACTCCCCATGCACACACTCAACATTTCCCAAAATTTCTCTCTCTCCTCTATACTTCTCTCTTTTCTAGGTGCATAAACACTTACTATAACCCACTTTTCACATCTAATCCTTATTTTACTCAATAAAATCCTTGAATTTATACATTTATATTCTCTCTTTTCTAGCCATAATTTATCCTTCAACATTATTGCTATTCCTTATTTATCTCTAACTATTTGAAACCCCTGACCTAATCCCATTTATTTCTCCCACACAGAAACTCCCCCACCCCCTTTAGCTTTGTTTCACTTAAAGCCAGGACATCCAGCTTCTTCTCATTCATAACATCCACAATTATCTCTTTCTTAGCATTTGCACAACATCCACTCACATTCAAACATCACACTTTCATGGTTTTCTTTTCTTTTTAGGAGGCTATACAGGAAAAAGGGTTACTAGCCCATTGCTCCCGGCATTTTAGTTGACTTTCACAACACTCGTGGCTTACGGAGGAAAGATTCTTATTCCAGTTCCCCATGGATATAAAAGGAATAGCAATAAGAACAAGAACAATTAAGATAAAATCAAAGAAAACTCAGATGAGCGTATATACATAAATGTGTACATGTATGTGTACTGTGACCTAAGTGTAAGTAGAAGTAGCGAGATGTACCTGAAATCTTGCATGTTTGCGAGACAGAAAAAACTAGCAATCCTACCATAATGTAAAACAATTACAGTCTTTCATTTTACACTCACTTGGCAGGACGGTAGTACCTCCCTGGGTGGTTGCTGTCTACCAACCTACTACATACATACACAATTTTTTTTTTTCAACAAACCAGCCACATCCCACCAAGGCAGAGTGGCTAAAAAAGAAAAACGAAAGTTTTTCTTTTTAAATTTAGTAATTTGTACAGGAGAAGGGGTTACTAGCCCCTTGCTCCCAGCATTTTAGTCGCCTCTTACAACACGCATGGCTTACGGAAGAAGAATTCTGTTTCACTTCCCCATGGAGATTAGAGGAAATAAACAAAAACTAGAAAGAAAATAGAAAAAAACCCAGAGGGGTGTGTATATATATGCTTGTACATGTATGTGTAGTGTGGCCAAAGTGTAAGAAGTAGCAAGACATACCTGAAATCTTTCATGTTTATGAAACAGGAAAAAGACACCATTAATCATACCATCATGTAAAACAATTACAGGTTTCCGCTTTACACTCACTTGGCAGGACAGTAGTACCTCCCTGGGCGGTTGCTGTCTACCAACCTACTACATACATACAGTAGACCGTCATTTAGCACAAGTTTATGTGGCACGATTTGGATATAGCACGATTGAAGAACTGCGGCACAATTTTATTAACACGTCGTAAGATGAATTTAACACAGTTCAGTTTGCGGGAAGGAAAAAAAAAAAACTTTCCTTTTCCTCAAGAGGCTGTCTTATTGTGGATCTGAGGGGGAGACCACCCGCAGCCCCAGCCACCCACTCCCCGACACCACCCCACCATCCCAGCATACATACTTCATAGGAGTCCAGCCCAACTTCTCTGCTACAAGCTTCTGATTGTGAATTGTGTTTTGATCTTTTAATTGCTATATCTTG
Source organism: Cherax quadricarinatus (assembly GCF_026875155.1). NCBI lineage: Eukaryota > Metazoa > Arthropoda > Malacostraca > Decapoda > Parastacidae > Cherax > Cherax quadricarinatus. The sequence continues at coordinate 97,044,618 of NC_069404.1, read as the reverse complement.
TATCTGCCAAGCAATCATGACACCCAGTAGGCACATCAGTGTTGCTCAAAGTGGCAAGAAAAGGTGTAAGCATTTAAGTCTTAGAATTAACGAAGGAAACAAAGATATTAGACAAGACATCCTGTGGCCATAATGAAGTGTTACTTAGTACACACAGAAAAAGAGGTAAATACAAGTTTGTGTGACTGGCTGACTTACTGGATGACATGACCGACTTACTGGATGACATGACCGACTCACTGGATGACATGACCGACTCACTGGATGACATGACCGACTTACTGAATCACCTGACCGACTTACTGAATCACCTGACCGACTTACTGAATCACCTGACCGACTTACTGAATCACCTGACCGACTTACTGAATCACCTGACCGACTTACTGAATCACCTGACCGACTTACTGAATCACCTGACCGACTTACTGAATCACCTGACCGACTTACTGAATCACCTGACCGACTTACTGAATCACCTGACCGACTTACTGAATCACCTGACCGACTTACTGAATCACCTGACCGACTTACTGAATCACCTGACCGACTTACTGAATCACCTGACCGACTTACTGAATCACCTGACCGACTTACTGAATCACCTGACCGACTTACTGAATCACCTGACCGACTTACTGAATCACCTGACCGACTTACTGAATCACCTGACCGACTTACTGAATCACCTGACCGACTTACTGAATCACCTGACCGACTTACTGAATCACCTGACCGACTTACTGAATCACCTGACCGACTTACTGAATCACCTGACCGACTTACTGAATCACCTGACCGACTTACTGAATCACCTGACCGACTTACTGAATCACCTGACCGACTTACTGAATCACCTGACCGACTTACTGAATCACCTGACCGACTTACTGAATCACCTGACCGACTTACTGAATCACCTGACCGACTTACTGAATCACCTGACCGACTTACTGAATCACCTGACCGACTTACTGAATCACCTGACCGACTTACTGAATCACCTGACCGACTTACTGAATCACCTGACCGACTTACTGAATCACCTGACCGACTTACTGAATCACCTGACCGACTTACTGAATCACCTGACCGACTTACTGAATCACCTGACCGACTTACTGAATCACCTGACTGACTGAATGACAAAGTTAGACACACTAGTACAACCATCAACTTCAGTACCAGAACCTCTACCGTCCACCTCAGCACAGTAGGGCCACAGCCTAACTCCACTCTCCTCACAATCATCCACAAACACCAGCACCCACAATTTAAGGTAAGAAATACCATTATTTCTGTTACATTTGTAGTCTTAAGCAGTAAAAACAACATAATACATCACAACAATGAACTACAATTACATATTTACCTTTATTTTTATAAGATGTGGAGGCGTACAAAAAGTTGTTTGACTTTTTGGGGGCTCTCAGGAATGTAACCCTATTTTTCCCATTTTTTTTTTTTCAACAAGTCAGCCGTCTCCCACCGAGGCAGGGTGACCCAAAGAGAAAGAAAATCCCCAAAAAGAAAATACTTTCATCAACATTCAACACTTTCACCTCACTCACACATAATCACTGTTTTTGCAGAGGTGCCCAGAATACAACAGTTTAGAAGTATATACATATAAAAATACACAATATATCTCTCCAAGCTGCCAATATCCCAAACCCCTCCTTTAGAGTGCAGGCATTGTACTTCTCATTTCCAGGACTCAAGTCGGGTTATATAAAATAACCGGTTTCCCTGAATCCCTTAACTAAATATTACACTGCTCACACTCCAACAGATCGTCAGGTCCCAAATACCATTTGTCTCCATTCACTCCAATCTAACACATTCACGCACGCTTGCTGAAAGTCCAAACCCCTCGCCCACAACACCTCCCTTACATCCTCCCTCCAACCTTTTCGAGGACAACCCCTACCTCGCCTTCCTTCCCCTACAGATTTATACGCTCTCCATGTCATTCTACTTTGATCCATTCTCTCTAAATGACCAAACCACCTCAACAAACCCTCTTCAGCCCTCTGACTAATACTTTTATTAACTCCACTGCCTCCAACTGCCTCCTTGCTGCAGCATTTACAACCCAAGCTTCACACCCATATAAGAGTGTTGGTACTACTATACTTTCATACATTCCCTTCTTTGCCTCCATAGATAACATTTTTTGCCTCCACATATACCTCAATGCACCACTCACCTTTTTTCCTTCATCAATTCTATGATTAACCTCATCCTTCATAAATTCATCCGCTGACACGTCAACTCCCAAATATCTGAAAACATTCACTTCTTCCATACTCCTCCTCCCCAATTTGATATCCAATTTTTCTTTATCTAAATCATTTGATACCCTCATCACCTTACTCTTTTCTATGTTCACTTTCGACTTTCTACCTTTACACACACATTCTCAAATTCGTCCACTAACCTTTGCAATTTTTCTTTAGAATCTCCCATAAGCACAGTATCATCAGCAAAAAGTAACTGTCACTTCCCATTTTGTATTTAATTCCCCATAATTTAATCCTACCGCTCTCCCGAACACCCTAGCATTTACTTCTTTTACAACCCCACCTATAAATATACATGTATTAAACAACCATGGTGACATTACACATCCCTGTCTAAGACCTACTTTTACTGGGAAGTAGTCTCCCTCTCTTCTACACACCCTAACCTGAGCCTCACTATCCTCATAAAAACTCTTTACAGCATTTAGTAACTTACCACCTATTCCATACACTTGCTACATCTGCCACATTGCTCCCCTATCCACTCTATCATATGCCTTTTCTAAATCCATAAATGCAATAAAAACTTCCCTTGACCAATAAACAAGACTACTGTACTGTATCTATATTTACAATGCCATGAGGCTTGTGGCACTTTAGAGCCAGCCACATACATGTCTTATTTTGTTACCTCTGAGTAGTTAAACAACTACAATTAACACATGCAGTGGGGCAGAGTTTATTGTAAATTTCACTTGTGCTATCCAATAAAAATGACATCCCTGAATATTGTAGCTATTAATCAGATTAATTTTCATGTATAAGCTTATTTCTTACCTCAAAGCATCAGCTCCAGATCTGTTCAGGACAACTGATGAAACACAGTCAAGCTTTGTCTGAATAACAATAGCCCCAGCAGCATCCTCATCCATGATTGTTAATACTAGCTGCTTTAACAGGAACTGCAAGCGCAGATTCACAAACTCCGGGGGAAACTCAGGTGGAGGACCAGTCTCTGAGTAACCTATGGCTTCATAGAGTTTCTTCTTCTCTTCATCACTCATTTCAGCTTCTAATTTTTTTACTAAAAAATAAATTAGTAGTATTACTAAAAATCAAATAATTTGCAAAGACAAATTTACATAAGAAATGAATGATTGTCATTATATGGTAAGGCCAATAGTTGTCATTCACCAGATGTTGACTAGGGCAACCTTCATACATCAAAGCTGATGTCTGAGTAATGCTCACTCACCTATATTGTCTCCATTCTTAGCAGCATCCTCAGTTCTCTTCTGTGAGCCTCCAAAAAACCATCCACTGAACCATCCTCTCTTCTGGCTTTCTTGTTTCTGCAATTCTCCCTCACGCTCAACCTAAATAAAAGAAACTGCATTTAGTACTATACATATGCACAATCTACTCCAAGGTAGTTCATTAATCAAATTTGGCACCATCTATATCAATTTTGCAGGTATGTATATAGGAGTAAGATTTGGGACAAGATAAGCCCACTTAAAAGTTGCTCAGGTCAGCTCACTGACAGTGAATGTGTACAATCATCAACACTTATTTCTTCACTTTTTATGCAGGAAGATACTAGAGAAATTCCAGAAATAAAAATTATATAGGTCAGGACAAATACGAGTTATGCATAACCAACGTTGCTAGTGACATTCTCGTACAAAAAATTAAAACCAAACAAATCTCTGAGCCCTGATAAGATGTTCTCAAGGAGAAGCTTTAGCAAATGGCTGGCTAGTCTTTTCAACACATCACTACCAACTTGTATAGCACCAGATAAGTGAAAAATGGCAAATGTACTCTATTTTATGGCATCAAAGATGCTATTTTTTTCCCCAAAATACAGCAAGAAAATTTACCAAGTATCTTGAAGGATGAAGGTTAAGTTGCTCATAGGCTTCAACCTAAGCCTAGAAAAGCATTTCATCACTACACAGTAATAAGCCATACCACAGGAGGGGCTTGAACATGCAGTTGGAGTCGAAAAACTCCAGACCAACACATTAGCCAATGGGCCAGCTGGCTACAGTAAAATTAGTCCAACTAGGTACAGTGGACCCCCGGTTATCGTAATTAATCCGTTCCAAAGTGTGGCTGTGACTAAAGCCATATTTGACGATTTCATAATTCATTTTCCCCATGAGAAATCATGTAAATCCAATTCATCCATTCCAGACACTTAAATTAAAAAAAAAAAAAATTAAATGAAATACAGTGGACCCCCACCTTACGATATTAATCCGTTCCTGAGAGCTCATCGTAAGCCAAAATTATCATAAGCCAAATTAATTTTCCCCATAAGAAATAACGGAAATCAAATTAATCCGTTCCTGACACCCAAGTATGAAAAAAAAAATTTTTTTTACCACATGAAATATTAATTTTAATACACACAAACTGAAGAAGACATGCACAATTACTACTCTACTAAGAATAGAATACATGACACTTACCTTTACTGAAGATCTGGTGATGATTGATGAGATAGGAGGAGGGGAGTGTGTGGAAGTTATTGTTTAGAAGGGGAATCCCCTTCCATTAGGACTTGAGGTAGCAAGTCCTTTTCCGGGGATACTTCCCTTCTTTTAATGCCACTAGGACCAGCTTGAGAGTCACTGGACCTCTGTTGCACAACAAATCTGTCCATAGAGCTCGTACCTCCGTTCCTTTAAGATTTTCCCTAAAATGGGCCATACATTGTCATTGTACAGGTTCCCAAAACGGTTGCATAGCTGGTCAGGGGATTTTATTGAAAAGGTTTGCAGTTCAACCACTTTGAACATTTTTCTTAATCTTTTTTTTTAAATTTCCCATATAATTTCCCCCTTTTTCCCAAAGGGGAAAGACATAGAACTTTCGGGGGCCCATGGCGACTTTTTTTTGCATTTTGCAATCACTAAAAACTATTTTTTTTTTAAATTAAATAATCTGATTTTCTTCACACAAAAAATTTAAATTTATCATTCTTAGCCAAAAATTTTAAAAAATTTAACCATTCCATCTACAAACCTAGTTTACCTTTAACATAGCCCCAAAACAAAGAACATTTCTCCCGATTGAGCTCAATTTCAAGGTGCTTTTCATCATGAAAGCAATCAAAATCAAATCTATTTCTGTAATATCTTCCATTCTATCAAATGAGACAAAAAAAAAAAAAACGAGAATACAACCATAAAAACCATACAAAAATACCGCTAAGGGGTAGCTAATTGCTGAGAAGTGAACTCCATTATTTATGCTTAGATTTCTTTCATTTTTGGTGTACATTAGGAAGCATCTTTCCATCATACATTTATTTATTTATTAATTTGAACATGATACAGAGTACTGTAGTACAAATGAATACAGTTAAGTGCAACATGCCAAAGCCCTTTGTATGAAGAGCATTATGGGCAGGCTTAAAATTAACTTAAGATTAACTAAGCAGATATATATTCAGTGGTAAAACATTATTGTAAACAGATAACAATTAAGCACAAACGAGTATTACAAAGACAGGTCATGTGGTCATATACTGTATTGCTGTGCATTCAAAGAGAATGGAGTATTCTGTTAGGTAATGTAATTAAAAAATAAAGTTTGATTGGGTATCAGGTTAAACATTTATGAGATACAATTATGAGAAACATTTATGAGATACAATTCTTCAGTATTTATTTGGTTGTGGGTGAGTAAGTGATTTTTGAGAAGAGACTTGAATTTATAAACAGTCAATGTTTCTTTCATATTTACAGATAATGAGTTCCAGATTTTAGGGCCTTTTATGTGCATTGAGTTTTTGCATAGCATGAGATGGACACAAGGAACATCAAAGAGTGATCTGTGCCTTGCGTTATGGTCATGTTGAGGTTGGTAAGGAGACGTTTGAGGGGAGGGTTTATATCCGAGTTACGTGTTCTACGTACGTAATAGGTGCCATAATAAGTATGGATGTTTTGTATGGTGAGTAGGTTTAGGGTTTTGAATATTGGTGGAGTGTGCTGCCTGTAGCGGGAATTTGTTATTCTGACCGCAGCCTTTTGTTGGGTAATTAGTGGTCTGAGATGGTTTATTGTTGTTGAGCCCCATGCACAAATTCCATAGGTGAGATAGGGGTAAATAAGCGAGTGATATAGGGCCAGGAGGGCTGACTGTGGAACATAGTACCGTATCTTCGATAGTATGCCTACAGTCTTGGAAATTTTCTTAGAAATTTGCTGTATGTGTGTTTGAAATTTGAGTCTATTATCAAGGTGGATTCCTAAGAATTTTCCCTCTGAGTTTTGTGATAGGTGATCCGTATATCATTATGTTAAGAGGGACATCTGTAGCTCTGTTACCAAACTGAATGAAGTAGGTTTTGTCAATGTTTAGAGTAAGTTTGTTAGTCCTCATCCAGGTAGATATTTTCTGTAATTCGGTATTTACAGTATTGGCTAGCATGACTGGGCTAGGGTGAGAGAAGACGTATGTAGTGTCATCTGCAAATAGTGAGAGTTTGAGTAGTTGCGATGCATTTGGTAGGTCATTTATGTATATGAGAAAGAGAAGAGGGCCAAGAACACTTCCCTGTGGGACACCAACTGTAATTGGCTGTGCGGAAGAGTTTGCCCCATTTGTGTACACATATTGGCTTCTGTTGCTGAGATATGACTTTAGGTAGTTGAGGGAGTGCCCTCTTGTACCATAGTGTGACAATTTTATATGGAGCAAGTCATGATCAACCGTATCAAAAGCTTTACGTAAGTCAATGAAGAACCCCAGTGGGACTTCTTTTTTCTCTATTGCAGTGTATATATGTTCTAGCATGTGTATAATAGCATCATTAGTATTTTTATTAGGCCTAAACCTGAACTGGCAGGAGATGAGTATGTTTTGGAAGATGAGGTAGGAATAGATTCGCTTATGAATTAATTTTTCGAAGATTTTAGAGAGAGGGTGTAAGTTGGATATTGGCCTATAGTTATTCAAGTCTGTTTGGTCTCCTCCTTTATGAATCGGGGTGACCATTGCTATTTTGAGAACTGTAGGGAAGGTAGAGGATTCAATGAATTTGTTAGTGTTGAAACGATTGGTGATAGCACTTGTGACGCTTTTTTGTATATAAAGGGTGGTAAGGTATTTAAATCTCCTGTCTTGTTTTTTAGTGTGTTGATAATAAGGGAGACTTCAGTTGGGTTATTCGGAGCTAGGAACAGTGTGTTCGGGTAGTTGCCAGTGAGGTAGTCATTGGGTAGGGTATCTGAGCTTGGGATTTTATTGGCAAGGTTTTGTCCTATAGTGGAGAAGAAATAATTGAGTCTGTTTGCTGTTTCAGATGGTGGGAGTTGGGGTTCATCTGATTTTGTTAATTTAATTTCGCTATTTTGTGATATCTTTTTTGTTCCTAGAATTTCTGATAGAGTTTTCCAGGTGTTTTTTTTATATCACCTCGTAAGTTGGATAATCTGTTCTCATAATACAATTTTTTAGCCCTTCTTATCAGGCTGGTTAGGACTGACGAGTAACGTTTTGTTTGGTCTCTGGTTATGTGACCCATTCTGTACTGTTTTTCATATAGGATCTTTGTATTTATGGATTTGAGGATGCTGGGTGTTAGCCAGGGACTGTTCAGTCTCTTAGCTGTCATCTGTTTAGTTTTTTAGGGCAGTGCTTGTTATAGAGGCATTGGGTCTTTTTTAGAAAATTATTAATACATTCGTCAATATCTATATAGATTTCTAGCTCAGTGTGCCAGTCAATGTTTGTTACTGCTGCTGTGAAGTTATTAATGGCTGCCTCACTGTGAAGTCTGAAGGTGACTTTAGTAGTTTCTTGGGGTAATTTGCCAAGATTTGTTATGAGGAAGGTAGGGTAGTGGTCTGTGGTATTATCTGTGATTAAGCCTGATTTTAAAGGGGATATGGTGTAGGTCCAGATGTGGTCTAGTAGGGAAACACTAGTCTCTGTAACTCTTGTAGGTTTTGTTACTGTTGGTAGCAACATGCAGTTACTCGATGTGTTTGTGAATTCAGTAATGTGTGGGTCCTGAGAGTAGTAAGTGATCTTTGTTCATGCGTGCACCAGTTATCATACTTCCTAGGTTTTCACTAAAACGGCTAAAGTTAGACTGTGGGATCCGT
>NC_069404.1:97011768-97035750 GCF_026875155.1 Cherax quadricarinatus | reverse complement strand
TAAAAAAAATTTGCTAAGTATGAAGTGGAGTGTGTTCTCCGAGCTGGCCGGGTTGTACAAAAAACCCCAATCAACCATCGCTACTATTGTGGCCAAGAAAACGGCAATCAAGGAAGCTGTTCTTGTCAAAGGTGCAACTATGTTTTCGAAAACTGAGATCACAAGTGATAGAAGATGTTGAGAGACTGTTATTGGTGTGGATAAACGAGAAAGAGATAGCAGGAGATAGCATCTCTCAAGCGATCATATGTGAAAAGGCTAGGAAGTTGCATGAGGATTTAATTAGAAAAATGCCTGCAACTAGTGGTGATGTGAGTGAATTTAAGGCCAGCAAAGGTTGGTTTGAGAGATTTAAGAATCGTAGTGGCATACATACTGTGATAAGGCATGGTGAGGCTGCCAGTTTGGACCAAAAAGCAAGCTGAAAAATATGTGAAGGATTCAAGGATTACATAGACAGTGAAGAATTGAAACCTGAACAAGTGTTTAATTGTGACACTGACAATGTTGTGAAACACTTTAGGAATGTCATAAAGGAACGGGAGGTACAGGCCTCTATGGACAGATATGTTGTGCGACAGAGGTCCAGTGACTCTCAAGCTGGTCCTAGTGCATTAAAAGAAGAAGGGAAGTAACCTGGAAAAGGACTTGACATCTCAAGTCCTAATGGAAGGGGATTCCCCTTCTAACACTAACACCATCCACACTCTCCCTCCTCCCATCCCATCAATCATCACCAGATCTTCAATAAAGGTAAGTGTCATGTAATTGTACATGTCTTCTTCAGTTTGTGTGTATTAAAATTAATATTTCATGTGGTAATTTTTTTTTTTCAATACTTTTGGGTGTCTTGCACGGATTAATTTGATTTCCATTATTTCTTATGGGGAAAATTAACTCGACTAACGATAATTTTGATTAACGATGAGCTCTCAGGAACGGATTAATATCGTTGGTCGAGGGTCCACTGTACCATATTAAATGAGGGTCAGCTGTACTACTACTGTTACCACAGTGCCACTACTATGACTACTGCTATTACTGTTATTCTTGTTACTACTGTTGTTACAATGAACCACTGTTACTGTTATTACTACTAAAGTACTATTTCTGTTACTATTACTGTTGCTATTACTACTAATATTAGTACTACCATTATTACTACTCTAATACTACTGCTACTATCATTACTACTACTGATAATAACAATAGTGATAAATGGTAAAAAATAATAAAGAAGCATATTATTATTTAAAATTTTTCTGATATATATAATCTAAAATTGTTAAATTGAAATTAATTATACATTATGCAAACCATTAAGGCAAAATACAAACTCTGAATTCAGTAAAATTTTAACAAGCATTCACCATTATATACATTTCAAACATTGTTTCAATTATCATTTTTTTTTTTAAAGTGGTCATTTCCCACCAAAGTAGGGTGACCCCCTCCCCCAAAAAATGCATTCACCATCACTCATTCAATTACTAATTGTTAATATTGTTAGCATAATATTCATTTTTTAATTATATAAAATTCACATTGTGAATACATATAATTTAAGTAAAATTTTTACAATGATTTTGCAATACATTTTACTTATACGTAACTTTTTACAATCATAATAAGCCAGATAACATTAACATTTAAGGACTAATTGCAAAGATATTGTACAAATCACAATGATAATTTTAAAAACTGGTGTGTTAACATGTGAGTTTTTAGTGAGTCTTTGCGAGAAGAACGGTGAGGGGCAGTAAGAGCATGAATATGGTTTTTCTCCAGTGTGAGTGCGGATGTGTGTTTTCAAACGATCCTTTGTAGCAGAGGAAAATGGACAATAAGAGCAAGAATATGGCTTCTCTCCGGTATGAGTACGCATATGATTCCTAAGACTTGAGGTAAATTTTGTGTTTGTATGGGCAATTGGACAGTGATGCGTCTTGTAGAAAGTGGTGATTCCCATCCCAGGTCCTGCTGATCTCCTCAGGTCAATCGTCTGGTCAACTCTGTCCAGCCCCACCTGTTGGGAACGCCTGTCTTACTCAATGACAACAAAAGATCAATAACATAAGAAAACTTATGAATAAATGAGGAGTATCTAAGCTAAATTTATTTAAAATTTAACACAAAATTAAAAAAATAAATAAATAAGTAAATATTTATGTCGTGCTGAATAGGTAAAATTGGTCAGTTAACAATAACTCATTTAAAATTAAGTCCTTTGTAAAAATTTGCTCTTATACATTTAAAGATTTTTTCATTTATGTTAATGTAAAAATTAAAAATTTTGTATCAAAAGAACCTTAAAAACTTGCCTAACCTTATTATAACAAAGTGCAATTTAATTTAGCCTAATCCAACTAAACATATTTTAGATAAGTTTACAATAATTTAATAATAAACAAACACAATGAAATATATTTTATTCTTGATTTTTGCAAATTTATTGCATACACAAATTTTCACTTGCATTATTCAGCAGAAGAGCATTGCTATTTAAGCCAAACTTGCAAGTTCTACCATATTAGACCCTACCCCAGACACACACACACACACACACACACACACACACACACACACACACACACACACACACACACACACACACACACACACACACACACACACACACACACACACACACACTCTTTTTTTTTTTTTCAACAAGTTGGCCATCTCCCACCGAGGCAGGGTGACCCAAAAAGAAAATACTTTCATCATCATTCAACACTTTCACCTCACTCATATATAATCACTGTTTTTGCAGAGGTGCCCAGAACACAACAGTTTAGAAGCATATATGTATTAAAGATATACAACATATCCCTCCAAACTGCCAATTCCCAATCCCTCCTTTAAAGTGCAGGCATTGTACTTCCCATTTCCAGTACTCAAGTCTGGCTATATAAAAATAAACCGGTTTCCCTGAATCCCTTCACTAAATATTACCCTGCTCACACTCCAACAACTCGTCAGGTCCCAAATACCATTTGTCTCCATTCAACTCCTATCTAACACGCTCACGCATGCTTTATTTATTTATTTATTTTAAGTCTTTGCAAACAGTACACTGAGATTTTGTATTTACAATAGTGGGCTGCAATGCAAAGAGAGCCTCTATTATGCCTTGGCATTATGGGCGACTTAACATTATTGGCTTACAGTCTACTTAACACTAAGGAGTATATCATAGTTGTACAACAGGATAGTAATTATTTCATAGTTGTACAGTAGAATATTAATTATATATGAATCAAAATTTATATAAGACAAGATATATTTATATTCGAAAATGCTTTTGTGAAAGCAATGATTCAATTACATTCCTGTCACAAGGATAAAGGTTCAAAGTGATTGTTTCAGTTATGATGTGGGAAGTACATAGGTGAGTAAGTGTGTACTGAGTATTTAGCATTTAGTCTAGGGTGATTAAGTGGCTTTTGAGAAGAGTCTTAAATTTATTTTCAGACTGGGTTACTTTAATATCTTCTTGGTAATGAATTCCATATTTTGGGGCCCTTTATGTGCATAGAGTTTTTTACACAGTGTGATATGGACACGAGGTATATCAAAAAGAGATCTGTCTCTTGTATTGTGGTCATGTGTCCTGTTTAGGTTGGTGAGGAGAAGTTTGAGTGGAGGGTTTATATTTGTGGGTATTGTTCTGTGTATGTAGTAGGCACATGAATAAGTATGGATGTTCTTAATGGTCAGCAGACTCAGACTTTTGAAAATTGGTGGAGTATGCTGGCAGGAGTGGGAATTTGTTATCATTCTTACTGCTGCCTTTTGCTGGGTTATTAGGGGTTTAGGTGATTGGATGTTGTTGATCCCCATGCACAAATTCCCTCCCTCCAACTTTTTCGAGGACAACCCCTACCCCTCCTTCCTTCCCCTACAGATTTATATGCTCTCCATGTCATTCTACTTTGATCCATTCTCTCTAAATGACCAAACCACCTCAACAACCCCTTTTCAGCCCTCTGACTAATACTTTTATTAACTCCATACCTTCTCCTAATTTCCACACTCCGAATTCTCTGCATAATATTTACACCAACACATTGCCCTTAGACAGGACATCTCCACCACCTCCAACTGCCTCCTTGCTGCAGCATTTACAACCCAAGCTTCACACCCATATAAGAGTGTTGGTACTGCTATACTTTCATACATTCCCTTCTTGCCTCCATAAATAATGTTTTTTGTCTCTACATATACCTCAATGCACCACTCACCTTTTTTCCTTCATCAATTCTATGGTTAACCTCATCCTTCATAAATCCATCTGCAATAAGGTCACAGTAAACAGGTGATATCAGAATATGCAAAACAACCACTGTGAAAGTATAGTGAAATTCCAAGTGCTTTCGTGACCTCTCATATTATCAAGGAACTATATCAACTAATCAGCCATTTCCCACCAAGGCAGGGCGGCCCAAAAAGAAAAACAAAAAGTTTCTCTTTTTAACTTTAGTGATGTATACAGGAGAAGGAGTTACTAGGCCTTGCTCCCGGCATTTTAGTCGACTCTTACGACACGCATGGCTTACAGAGGAAGAATTCTGTATATATACAGCCTCTCCTACTTAACGACAGAGTTCTGTTCCTAAGACCATGTTGGTAAATGAATTCGTTGTAAGTGGGAGCACACTGTAATGGTAAGTGTGTTTTGTCAACCTTCTTTGATATTGTTTTATGTCCCCTTTGCAACCCATTTTTAAACATTTCTGCCGTATATTTTTAAATGTTTATACAGTTGTGTACTCTATATGACAAGTAACAGAATAGAAGGAAATCAGCTCTAATATACACTATTTAGGCATGCATATGGTCAGAGTGCACTTCATAAGTACGAGGTGTCAGTAATACGAGTTATGTTGTATCGTGAGGAGAGGCTGATATATATATATTTATTTATTTTATAACACACTGGCAATCTCCAATGAAGCAGGGTGGGAGGTGGGCTTCTTTTAACACTGTTATGTTATGAAATATAATGAACTTCTTGGAGCGGGCTAGCCAAGGATGGCCAGACGGTAACTCGGACACCACCACTAGGCATTGAAACGCTCCCACCCAATTCCTCACTGATTGCTCACACACACAAAAATTCTCCATTATCTTCTTTCATCTGAATGTCAGCTTTGTGAAGCTCTATGATTTGAGCTATAGTTTCAGGTGTTATAGACTTCCCTTTACCTTTAATCAAAGATGTATAGCCCACAAAACCAAAATGGAACACGGACAAAAAGATGGAGACAGATGAGGAGAAATGTTGCAACTTCCTCTCAGCACAGCTGCCACATGTGCAATGAGTTAGACATGTGAAATGTGGTAGCAGGCTGTGACATTATGCTTATGGCTGTCTACCCAACAGAATGCACTGATGTAATAAAGACTCCTGTATTGGCCAGGCCTTTGATTTTCATCACTGCATTATGCCGGTGGCGCTCACCCGGCAGAGTGCGGTGATGAGACACTGTTGTTTATCTTGGTTTAGGGTTGAATGCCCTGTATTACACAAGTTACTAGTACTTTATATGTGTTTGTTCGAGTGATTCTTACGACATTTTCCTGGCAGTTGCTGACAGTAAACCCAGTACTGCCTGTCTGCAACACAGGAAGTATTAGTGTTCTTTAAAGTTAACGGCTTTATTCATTGGTAAGTAAAATTACTTTTTCCTGTAGTTTTATTAAAAAACATTCTCCGATATTTAATGAAACTCAGGAAATGGTGACTACATTATCTGCAAATCTACTGTGTTGAGGAAAGTGGGCTGTTATGCAAGCAAATGCCTTCAAAACTTTCATTGCAGAGAGATGAGAAGAGGGTTCAGAATCAATGCAGCTAAAGAGCAATTTTTTATTGGGGTTGCCATAAGAAGGTCGGCTTGAGCTAACTACTTTGCTATTCTGGCTACTTGAATACCAAGAGCTATAAAAGAGCTTCTCCAAGCCTAATCTTCCTCTAACTTGGGGTTTCAACAACAGATCATACGGTAGCATCAAATATTTTTATGGACTTTTTTTTTAGTGTTTTTTTTTCCAATACTGAAAAATATTGTATTAATGCCCTTGTTTGCAAATTTGTTCTGTGTTCACTGATAGATCTATCAGTGAAACATAACAAATTATCTTAAAATTTTTAGATACTGTATTAAAAAAGTATTGCCCAGAATCATATGCTTTGTATATGCAGTAGTTGTACTACTTTTCAAACACTTGTTAATGTTTACAGCCTTCCCCCTTATTTAGTAAATACTCTTTATGACAATAGATTTTCAACAGGGTCTTTACAGTTGCACCCCAAATAGTGTTATTGAGCTCATTTCCTCTATTTGTTTTTAAAAATTACAGTACATACTGTATAAAATTTAAAAATATATAAAAATGTTAAAAAAAAGGGCAAAGGTGACTTTAAAATAAAATCGAAGTGGGTTGACACAAACCCACCCCTTATGTATGCTCCTTGCTTAGTGACAAATTTGTTTAAAAATAGGTCTTAAGAATGGAACTCTGTTGTTAATGAGGAGAGGCTGTTCTGTTCATTCTAAGGATACAGATAGTTTCTTTGAGTGTTTCCAACATGTGTTTTATTAATTTTGTTACCCTCTTGAAAAAATTATTTTTTATGTCATGGATGAAATTTAAACCCCTTTGACTGTTTCGACGTATAAATACGTTTTTGGCCCAAGTTTCTGACATATTTATTGCACAAATTTAGGGCTTCAAATCAAGCCCCCAAAAGGGGGGGCCTACACGAGGGAAAAGGGTCTCATGGTCGGTGGCACCCTGTGAAAAAATCTGGGACCCAGCAGTGCATTGGGGAAAACCCCATTTTGTTAGTCCATTTTCCCCATGCTCTGGGTAAAAGTTCCTCCCCCTTTGGGCGGTTTGGGAGGTCTTTTGTTCCCAAGTGATAGCTCTAACAGGATGAAATGTCAGTGCAGTGAATTCCGGGTTTTAAAGTGGTGTTCCCGGGAAAAAAAAGGCCGGATAATTTTAGTGATGAAAACCCAGTGACCACAACCCCCACCTTGGTGCTGTGTGGGGGTTTTCCGTTTCACGTTTCCCTGACCAGGACGAAAGAGGAAACTTTTGGGTCGTGTTACAAACCCAGATGATGCAGTGATAGTGATTTAAAGGTCTTTAAAAAGCATTCTGGACTTTTGAGAGTGATTATTCCCATTTGAAGCGGCAAAGTGCATAGCATGCGGTTTTGGTAGTGTTTATATGTTTTTCCCAAGGGGAAGGAGAAACTCTGGGGCACACCCCGGGCCCTACACCATGCCCTAAAGTGAAGATAAACGATTTGTAACGAGGGTATGAAGGGGTGACAGTGGGGGGGAGGGGGGGGTGGTGTAGTGAGGGTGGCACGGCCATGTGGCCCTCAGGGGGCCATGTATCCCCATGCTGTGACTCAGCAAAAACAACCAGCCTCCCCTTTACCCACACCCCAAACCTGCACCACCACCTGCAAAACCCACAACCTGCACCCCACAACCTGCAAACCCCAAAACCCAGGGTACAATATCCAGACCCCCAGCGCCGCAGGGGTTGGGCAGGACGGTGCGAGTTTTTTCCCCCAAGTCCCCATGACTTTGTGAAACCAAAGTGGAATAAAGCCATCTTGTCCATTGGGAACTTTCCATAAACTGGATGCTTTGAGTTATTTTTCGAGAACCCTGATGGCATCATTGTAGGGAAAACAAAACACATACTGTGATTACACCATGGCAAATACAATTCTCTCCCCAAAATCACGGTACACAAGGGGAAGGAGACAATGTGAGAGTGTACTGTTTTTTGCCCCCTTTAAAGCTTTTGCCCCCTGTGTATAAGCACACTGTCACCAATAATGGGCACAGAAAAGCCTGATTTAACTCCAGGTTTTAGGACATTTTAGGGTCAAACGTTTCCCGATACGGTTACGTAGTTCATTTTCAGACAAAACCCGGCCTGACAGAAGCGAAGGTTATATAAGATCAGAAATGTGTTTTTGTACCTGAAACAAAAGTGCTGATGTATTTTTATCCCTTCAGGAAGTTGTTATTGATGAGTCCTTGATTTTTTTCAAAGGGGCTCTCATTTAGCAGTATATACCAAACAGGGGGAAATGCTTTGGTATAAAGCATTTGTACTGTGTGATTGCAGAAAATGGTCTAGTTTTGGATATCATTTTGTACCTGGAGTAAAACTTTGAGAGATACCCTGAAGTTTTTTTGGGTTCTCTGGTGATGTGGTTGAACAATGATGGAACCCTATTTTGGGAAGGGGCTTTGTTATTTATGATAAAGGTAACAAGCCCTTACTCAGTGTTTTTCTGCGGTGAAATTTAAGACTGTGTGGCACAGTGCGTGGGTAAACGTAAAAATATGCCGGTTTAACGCTGGCATCTCGAGGGGAGGGGAAGCCCTTTTTGCCAATGACATCATGGGATTTCGGTGGCATGCAAACTTTATGTCACATTGTTGACATCAGTTCACAGAAAGAAAAAGGTACCCGTGGCAGGGAAAAACAGAGGACCAAAGAAAAAAATTCTAAGCCCGCAGCTGTCTTTGGGCTAAACCCCAATAGCGCTTAGGGACAAATGTGACATGCAGATTGGGTTTTTCAGACGTGTACCAAGGTTTAAGTGGGAATAAAAATTTTTTTCATCTTTTGATATCTTATGCTAAATGTTATAAAATATACAAATTGAAGCCAAAAAACACCAAAATATGGGAATTTTGCCCGTCAGTAATCACACAAAATATTGAAAGTACCAAAGGGGCAATCCTGCAATGACGCGCCCACAGCGTCATCTCGTATGGGCCCGGTGATCACACCCTAAACTGCCTCCTTTTACTGCCAAAAAAAATGCTCAGAAGAGGTGTTATGTATGTAGCTACCCCAAAAAAAGCCCACAAACAGCAGAGACATCGTTTTATGTGTGAGGAGTGTGAAATGCCCCCCCGCATATACCCATGTTTCAAAGAGTTACCACAAGCGTGCAGCAGTTTAGGAATGTGTTTAGTGAGTTGTCATCATGTACAGTGGTCCCTCAATAATCTCCATCATCGTTCTGGGACAGTGGGACTTTTATCGAAATGGACGATTTACGAATCAATTTTCCCATAAGAAATAATGTAATTATTAATCCGTTTCGGACACCCAGAAGTATTAAAACAAAAAATTTTTTTTACATGAAATTAGATATAATACATAAACAATACAGTGGCACATGAATGCAATTAAACATTAACAGAATAACTCTTACCATTTATTGGCGATTCTTCTTTGTGTATGGAAGGACTGGAGAAGGAGGATGATTGGATGGATTTTCTGTTAGGAAGGGGGAATCCCCTTTCCATCAACACCTCGGGTTTTACAAGTGCTTTTCTGGGTTACTTCTCTTCTCTGTTTCTTTAGCCACTAGGCACCTTGAGAGTCACTGGAATCCTTTGTCTCGCAAAAAAAACTCTGTCCCAGGAGACTGGATGCTCTCTTTTCTGGCGTCTCTTTAAAACTTCCCTAAAAATGGGCCAAGACTCTGGTCAATGTACAAGTTTTCGCCGGATAAGGCTTGCAACTTCCTTCTCTGGGTGATGTTTCTCAATAAATCTTTCCATCCTACCCCACATTTCAAAAATCTCCTAAATTTCTAAAGAATGTAACTTCTTTCATCTCTCTTCCTCCTCCTCTGCAGCAATATTCTGATCTGCAGTCTGTTGCTGTTCCAGTTGAAGCTCTTGCAGCTCCTCTGTGGTTAGCTCTTCATTGTGGTCTTCCACCAACTCTTCCACATCCTCCAAACTCGCATCCAACCCCATGAAACTCTCCAATGCCACAATAGATTCCACAACTGCCATAGGTTTGTTAGGGAGAGCCCCAAACTCTTCAAAATCCCTCTTGTGGACACAATCTGGCCACAATTTTCTCCAAACAGATTTCAAAGTCCTCGTAGTCACTCGCTCCCAAGCCTTACCTATAAGGCTTATGCAATGGAGGATACTGAAGTGATCTTTCCAAAACTCTCTTAGGGTCAAGTGAGTGTCTAATGTCATATTAAAGCAACTTTGAAACATTGCTTTGGTGTAGTTTTCTTTAAAGTTTGAAATTATCTGCTGGTCCATGGGTTGGAGGAGAGGAGTGGTATTAGGGGGCAAGAACTTTACTGTGATGAACCCATACCCTCCAGAATTAGGTCATCCAAGTTTGGAGGATGGGCAGGTGCATTGTCCATTAGCAGGAGGCACTTGAGATCCAATTTATTTTCCAGGAGGTAATTCTTCACACTGAGGCCAAACACTTCACTGAACCACTTGACAAAAATTTCCCTCGTGACCCATGCCTTATTCTTAGCTTTCTAAAACACACACAGTTTACTCTCATAACATTGTTGATCTTGAACACTCTGGGATTTTCAGAATGGTACACTAGTAACGACTTAATTTGAAATCCCCACTAGCATTACTACAAAACATAAGCGTCGACCTGTCTTTCATAGGCCTGTGTCCTGGCAGTCCCTTTTCCTTCTGAGTAATGTAGGTCCTCATTGGCATTTTCCTCCAAACGAGGCCTGTTTCGTCACAAGTGAACACTTGTTGGGGTTTTAGTTGTTCAGTCTGTATGTACTCCTTGAATTCACTTACGAATTTTGTAGCTGCATTTTTGTTAGAACTGGCAGCCTTGCCATGCCTTATCACACTGTGTATGCCACTACGGTCCTTAAATCTCTCAAACCAGCCTTTGCTGGCCTTAAATTCACAAATATCAGTACTCGTTGCAGGCAATTTCTTTAAGAGAGCATCATGCAACTGCCTAGCCTTTTCACATATTAGCGACCGCATAAGATAACCTCCTGCTAATTGTTTCTCGTTTATCCACACCAATAATAACTTTTCTACATCTTCGAGTACAGGCAATCGCATTTTTGTCAGCATATTTACCCCCTTTGCAACAACAGCTTCCTTGATTTCCTTTTTCTTGGCCACAATGGAAGCTATGGTTGTATGGGGTTTCTTAAACATTCTGGATAGTTGAGACACACGTAAGCCACTTTCATATTGTTCAATGATGTTTTTCTTGAATTCAATCTTATTTCTCCTTTAGGAGCTTTCTTTGGAACCATGGTAGCTTATTTAGCAGTTGCAAGCACTAAAATAAATGGAATATGAAATATTTAGTATGAATAAGTGAGGGGACCGTCACTCACTGGTAAATAATGCGACACTGGCTGGGAAGGGAGTGCGAGGCGACTCAAAGCTGTGAGTACGCATTCGGGACGAACGATGATTCGCAAGTCAATGTTTTGACGAAAATAACGTTACGATTTTCGAAAATTATGACTTTCGAGCCTTATGATTATCGAGGGTCTACTGTATTGAAAGAATTAAGAGTAAGATGGAGAGTAGGTTAGCAGATGAACAAGGAGGCTTTAGGAAAGGTAGGGGGTGTGTAGACCAAGTGTTTACAGTGAAACATATAGGTGAACAACATTTAGATAAGGGTAAAGAGGTTTTTGTGGCATTTATGGATTTGGATGTTGCAGGTGCATGGTATAGGAGGTAGGTTACTGAAAGCAGTAAATAGTTTTTACGAGGATAGTGAGGCTCAGGTTAGAGTATGTAGGAGAGAGGGAGATAACTTCCCAGTAAAAGTAGGCCTTAGACAAGGATGTGTGATGTCACCATGGTTGTTCAATATATTTATATATGGGGTTGTAAGAGAAGTGAATTTGAGTCTTGGCAAGAGGTGTGGAGTCGAAACAAACACAAAGTGGGAGTTGTGACAGGTGCTCTTTGCTGATGACATTGTGCTTTAGAGAGATTGTGAAGAGAAGTTGCAGAGGTTGGTGGATGTATTTGGTAGGGTATATAAAAGAAAATTAAACGTGAATGTAGGAAAGAGTAGGTTTATGAGGATAACAAAAAGATTAGGTGACAAAAGATTGGAAAATCAGATTGGAGAGGGAGAGAGTATGGAGGTGGTGAATGTATTCAGATGTTACGAGAGGACGTGTCAGCACATAGGTCTATGAAGGATGAGGTGATCATAGAATTGATGAGGGAAAACGGTTAGTGGTGCACTTAGGAGTCTGCGGAGACAAAGAACTTTGTCCATGGAAGCAAAGAGGGGAATGTATGAGAGTATAGTTGTACAACACTCTTGTATGGGTGTGAAGCATGGCTGATGAATGTTGCAACGAGGAGAAGGCTGGAGGCAGTGGAGATGTTATGTCTGAGGGCAATGTGTGGTGTGAATACAATGCCAAAAATTCGTAGTTTGGAAATTAGGAGAGGGTTTGGGATTACCAGAGAGCTGTAGAGGGGTTTGTAGAGGTGGTTCGGAATGTAGAGAAAATGGAACAAAACAGAATGACTTCAAGAGTGAATAGATCTGTAGTGGAGAGAAGGCTGGGTAGGGGTTGACTTGGAAGGGTTTGGAGGGAGGGGGTAAAGGAGGTTTAGCGTGCGAGGGGCTTGGACTTCCAGCAAGCATGTGTGAGCGTATTTGATAGTAAATGGAGACAAATGGTTTTCAACCATTTGACTGTTTCGGTCGTATATATACGTTCTTACGAGCCACCATTTTTGACGTATAAATACTCAAATTCTAGTGGCTTCAAATCAAGCAGGAGAAAGCTGGTATGCCACATATGAGAGAATGGGTCTGTGTGGTCAGTGTGCACCATATAAAAAAAATCCTGCAGCACGCAGTGCATGGTGAGAAAAAAAAATCCAACCATTATTTTGAATTAAAATGCCGACTTTGTGGTCTATTTCGTACAGTATTTATGGTTGTATTCTCATTTTCTTGGTCTCATTTGATAGAATGGAAAACATAAAAATAGAGGTGATTTGATTGGTTTTACTATGAAAACTTGAAATGGAGTTAAAATAGGGGAAATGTTGATTTTTGCGATGTTCAAAAGTAAACAAATGTCATTTTCCAATAAATGTCCAAGTAGCCATTCTAATATGCAGTCATGAATGGGTTGACATTATTTATACAATTATTACAATATTGCAGTAGTCTGCATAACAGAATCTTCTATTTTTTATTTGAATAAAGATTCAAAACAGAAAGCAAGAGTAATATCAGAGGGGCCTGGAGATGTGACTGATGAACAAAGAAAATGTTATTTTAGAGCCAGGAATGTCTGCATTGTTCATTCTGGACCCTATTTTGAAATTGTCATTTTTTTAATTTAGGTGAAATTGGCCAAATTGCAAATTTCTCACCACGTTATTGGTAGTTGAAATCGGTAAATGGGCAGTTTCTTGTATCATTCGATAGAAAAATGGAGTTCTAAAGAAATAGCTATGAGTTTGGTCGAATGGAACAATGGAATTAGCAAAAATAGGGCTCAAAGTGGGCGAAATTGCCGATTCGTAAATATCGCCGAAGTTGCTAACTTCGCGAGAGCGTAATTCCATCAGTTTTCCATCAAATTTCATTCTTTTGGTGTCATTACAATCAGGAAAAGATTCTCTATCATTTCATAAGAAAGAATAATCTTTTTTCTCGGAAATTTTGCGACACCAGGAGACACTCAGGATTTGGGGTTGCGACAGTCAAGGGGTTAATACTTGACGTGCTGTTGGAATATTAGCAAAATAACTTTTATGAAGGAATTCAGGGAAACCAGCAGGCCAGACTCGAGCCCTGGAGATGGGAAATACTGTGTCTACACTCTGAAGTAGGGGTGTTAATATTCAAGTTTTATAACTGTAGTGTAAAGCCCCCCTCTGGCAAGACTGTGATGGAGTGAATGATGATGAATTTTTTCTTTTTCAGGCCACCCTGCCTTGGAGGGAATCGGCCGATGTGGTAATAAAAAATAATAAAATACATTTTATTTATTAACACATCGGCCATTTCCCACCAAAGCAGGGCAGCCAGAAAAAGAAAAAACCTTCACCACCATTCACTCCATCATTGTCTTGCCAGAGGCATGCTTACACTACAGTTATAAAACTGAAACATTAACACCCCTCCTTCAGAGCTCAGTCACTGTATTTCCCAATCTCCAGGACTCGAGTCCAGCCTGCCAGTTTCCCTGAATCCCTTCATAAATGTTACCTTGCTTATACTCAACAGCAAGTCAAGCCCCTAAAAACCATTGGTCTCCTTCGCTCCTGTCTAACACACTCGCACACGCTTGCTGGAAGCCCAAGACCCTCACCACAAAACCTCCTTTCCCCCCTCCCTCCAACCTTTCCTAGGCCAACCCCTACACCGTCTTCCCTCCACTACAGATTCATATACTCTCGAAGTCATTCTATTTCGTTCCATCCTCTCTACATGTCCGAACCATCTCAACAACCCCTCCTCAGCCCTCTGGGTAATAGTTTTGGTAATCCCACACCACATCCTAATCTCCAAACTACGGACTCTCTGCATTATATTCACACCACACATTGCCCTCAGACATGACATCTCCACTGCTTCCAGCCTTCTTGTTGCAACATTCACCACCCATGCCTCTCACCCACACAAGAGCGTTGGTATAACTATACTCTCCTACATTCCCCTCTTTGCTTTCATGGATCAAGTTCTTTGTCTTCACAGACTTCTCAGTGCACCACTCAATTTTTTCCTCTTGTCAATTCTATGATTCACCTCATCTTTCATAGACCCATCTGCCAACACATCCACATTCACATTAACCTCCCCCATACCCTCCCCCTCCAATCTGATATCCAGTCTTCCGTTACCTAATATTTTTTATTGTCATCACCTTACTCTTTCCTATATTCACTTGTAACTTAATTCTTTTACATACCCTACCAAATTCATCAACCAACCTCTGCAATTTCTCTTCAGAATCTCCCCAAAAACAGTGTCATCAGCAGAGCGCAACTGTGACAACTCCCACTTTATGTTAGATTCTTGATCTTTTAACCCCACACCTCTTGCCAACACCCAAGCATTCATTTCTCTTACTAATCCATGTATAAATATACTGAACAACCATGATGACATCACACATCCCTGTCTAAGGCCTACTTTTATGGGAAATAATCCCCTCTCACCTACATACTCTAACTTGAGCCTCACTATCCTCGTAAAAGTTTTCACTGCCTTCATTAACCTACAACCTCCTGTTCCATACATTTGAACATCTGCCACATTGCCCCCTTATCCAACCTATTATATGCCTTTTCCATGCTTTAATTCCATGGAAATCATTCTCTTTTTCTTCTCAGCACTGTCCTTTACACCTACTTTCTTGGGACCCATGCTTAGAAAAACAAAATTTGGCCAAATGACTTAACCCTTTGAGGGTTTTGGTCGTACTAGTACGTCTTATGCGTAGGGGTTTTTAACGTACTAGTACGCATAAATCATAAATTCTAGCGGCCTCAAATCTCGCAGGAAAAGGCTGATAAGCCTAGATGTGAGAGAATGGGTCTGTGTGGTGGGTGTGCGCAGTAGGAAAAAAATCTGGGACCCAGTGGTGCATTGTGGGAATGCCATCATAGTACACAATTTCCACCGTGCCCTGCGGTAAGAAGTTCCTCACTCCTCGGCGAATTGGGACACTTTTGTTCCCCAGTGACAGTTCTAATACAGATGGAAGTGACAGTGAAGATGAGTTTCAAGGTTCTGGTGAGGTTTTGACCGAAACTAATGACCATAATATGGGTAATAGTGAGGAAAACCCAGACAACCCACAGCCTTCTACCTCTGGTGCTGGGCTGTCTTGTTCACGTTCAGTTGTACCAGAATCAAAGAGGAAACTCCTATTTTCCAAAATCCCAGACTCAGATGTGAGCATTGGTGATGATAGTGATAGTGATTATGAACTACAAGCTCTTCAAAAATTGTTCCAAGAATGGAGGGGGAGGAGGAGGCAGAGGAGGAGGAGGCAAGAGGAGGAGGAGGAAGAGGAGGAAGAGGAGGAGGAGGAGGAAGAGGAAGAGGAAGAGGAAGAGGAAGAGGAAGAGGAAGAGGAGGAGGAGGAGGAGGAGGAGGAGGAGGAGGAGGAAGAATACGTAATGATAACAATAATACATAATAATAATAATAATACATAATAATAATAATACATAATAATAATAATACATAATAATAATAATACATAATAATAATAATAGGTAATAATAATAATAATAATATGTAATAATAAATGTTCACCCATGACAGTGACAAGGTAAGGGGAGATAACATCTGATAAGTGCTGACATTTGATGAGGGTAAATGAGGGTAGAGCTGATGCCAAAAAATGAGATGAACATCGCCCTCCCTTTGTTTTTGCTGGTATACTAATATTTCTGTCTGTCTATTTGCCTGTCTGTCAAGCTCCCTGTCT
The DNA here is from genome assembly GCF_026875155.1 of Cherax quadricarinatus. Taxonomy (NCBI): domain Eukaryota; kingdom Metazoa; phylum Arthropoda; class Malacostraca; order Decapoda; family Parastacidae; genus Cherax; species Cherax quadricarinatus. The sequence continues at coordinate 97,019,441 of NC_069404.1, read as the reverse complement.
ATCCGTCTAGCTCTCTGTCTCAGAGAGCCACAAGACTGCATCACTTTTACTCACATCTTCAAGCAGAGTATAGCACTTTGTCTGGGTTTCTTGGGTTATCCTAGGTAATTTATACTATGTATACTTGTATTTATGTGTACCTGTGAGACAGAGATAAACAGACAAATAGAATGAGGGAGAGATAATTAGATAGAATGGAGGAAGGGAAGCAGCATCCGACCCCATTGTTTTGACAGGCGGGAGGGGGAGTGAGTAATGAGACAATATGTCATTTTGACAGCTGCCGACTCCTGGTAATTTACACTATGGAGGAGGAGAAGAAGGAGAAGGAGGAAGAGTAGGGGGAAGAGGAAGAAGAGGACGAGGAAGAGTAGGGGGAAGAGGAGGAAGAGGAAGAAGAGGAGGAGGAGGGTGGAACACTAGTACACTGGTACTGGTACACTAACATTTCTGTCTATTTGTCTGTGTCAAGCTCCCTGTCTATCTGTCTATCTGTCTAGCTCTCTGTCTCAGAGAGCCACAAGACTGTGTCATCACTTTTACTCACATCTTCAAGCAGAGTATAGCACTTTGTCTGGATTTCTTGGGTTATCCTAGGTAATTTATACTATGTATACTTGTATTTATGTGTACCTGTTAGACAGAGATAGACAGATAGAAAGAGAGAGACAGATTGAAAGAGATAGAATGAGGGAGAAAGATAAACACCATTGTGTATGACACCATGTTTCAGAGTTCCACAAGCTGCAGAACTAATAGGAATATGTTCAGTGACTGTATATTGGTATATATATTATAGAACAATAATAATAAACAATGTTTTGTATTGTTTGTTTTTGTAAACAAGTTTTTTAAACAATATATTGATAATTATGTTCGTGTGCTTATTGTGTTGTATACAACGAGTGTATATATGTACATTGCACCTTACTTTGGTCTCACAGGCCACATAAGTTATGTGAAAAAATAAAATAGTGAAAAAAACAACAAACCTTCAAATACAAGTAAACTAAAGTTTACCGGGCGAGCGGCAGTCGCCCCTGTTGCCATATGCGGCTCATTTTCTGCAAACTTCATGCATCCATATCTCCATAAGTATTGATGGTAATTTTTTTTTGTTTATCCTATAATGTTTAGAAAAAAAAACTATTTTTTCATAAGAAAAAATAATTTTTTTTTTTTGAAATTTGGCCGACCCTGAGAACGAGTTTCGGAGAGGGCCTGTCGACCCTCACAGGGTTAAAAATATAAGCAAAGCAGGAGAGAACTGCTCCCTCAGCAAGGTAAGCAGTGCACCAAGTTGGCGGCGTTCATTATAATAAAAATAATTATAATTATTATTAGTGTTATTATTATTTAGTAACTGGAGCACAGATCCAATTCCCCAGATCAAGAGCCCTCACCAGCGTCAAGATTCCTTGACACTAGTGAGGGGCTCTTGATCTAGGGAATTGGATCTGTGATCCAGTTCCCTAAATTAATATAATAATAATAATAATAATATAATAATAATAACATAATAATATAATAATAATAAAATATAATAATACATAGGTAGTAGGTTGGTAGACAGCAACCGCCCAGGGAGGTATACCATCCTGCCAAGCGAGTATAAAACGAAAGCCCGTAATTGTTTTACATGATGGTAGGATTGCTGGTGCCCTTTTTTTCTGTCTCATGAACATGCAAGATTACAGGTACATCTTGTTACTTCTACTTACACTTAAGTCACACTAAAACATACATGTACAAGCACAATATATACACACACCCTCTGGGTTTTCTTCCATTTTCTTTCTAGTTCTTATTCTTGTTTATTTCCTCTTATCTCCATGGGGAAGTGGAACAGAATTATTCCTCCGTAAGCCATGCGTGTTTGTAAGAGGCGACTAAAATGCCCGGAGCAAGGGGCTAGTAACTTCTCCTGTATATATTTTCTAAATGTAAAGGGAGAAACTTTCATTTTTCCTTTTGGGCCACCCCGCCTCGGTGGGATACGGCCGGTGTGTTGAAAGAAATAATAATAATATAACACATTATATAATAATATAATAATAATGATGGAGCTTCAGTTCCCTAAATTAATAATAATAATAATATTACAAAAGCTGTAATTGTTTTACATGATGGTAGGATTGCTGGTGTCCATTTTTCTGTCTCATAAACATGCAAGGTTTCAGGTATGTCTTGCTACTTCTACTTACACTTAGGTCACACTACACATACATGTACAAGCATATATATATACACACCCCTCTGGGTTTTCTTCTATTTTCTTTCTAGTTCTTATTCTTGTTTATTTCCTCTTTTTCCATGGGAAGTGGAACAGAATTCTTCCTCCGTAAGCCATGCGTGTTGTAGGAGGCGACTAGGATGCCGGGAGCAGGGGGCTAGTGACCTCTTCTCCTGTATATATTACTAAATGTAAAAGGAGAAACTTTCGTTTTTCCTTTTGGGCCACCCCGCCTCGGTGGGATACGGCCGGTGTGTTGAAAGAAAGAATAATATTACAGTCAAGTCACTCAGTAAGTCAGTCAAATCATTCAGTAAGTCAGTCAGGTCACTCAGTAGGTCAGTCAGTCAGTCAGTTATTCAATAAGTCAGTCTCACACACACTCATGTTAACCTCTTTTCTGTGTACAAAGTAAAACTTCATTATAGCTAAAGGTTATCTCTTGTATTACAACCCAGGCACAATAAGGCCTGTTATCCTGGGTGTAAAGGGGAGCAAGGAGCAAAACAAACACAACTGAATGACTTTGAAATATATTTTCTAATATCTTTGTTTCTTTGTTAATTTTAACCCCTTGACTGTCGCAATCCCCAATCCTGAGGTGTCTCCTGGCGTCGCAAAAAAAAAAAAAATCTTACGAAATGGTAATCTTTTTCCCGATTGTAATGACACCAAAAAAAAAACGAAATTTGATGGAAAACTGATGGAATTACGCTCTCGTGAAGTTAGCGACCTCGGCGATATTTACAAATTGATGATTTCGCCCACTTTAAGCCCTATTTTCGGCTAATTCAATTGTTCCAGTCGACCAAACTCGTAGGTATTTCTTTAGAACTTCATAGGGAAGATTTCTGATACATGGGATCATCTCTGTCATCCTCCTCTGTACATTTTCCAGAGCATTTATATCCATTCTGTAATACGGTGACTAGAACTGAGCAGCATAGTCTAAATGAGGCCTAACCAAGGATATACATGTATAGAGTTAAAGAACAACCTGAGGGCTTCTATTATTTATACATGTACTTCTAGATATGACGCCAAGAATTCTGTTAGCTTTATTGCAAACACTAATGCACTGTTGTCTTGGTTTTAGATTACTGCTAACCAGAACTCCTAAATCCTTTTCACAATCAGTAGTATTAAGATCTACATCATTTAGTTTATGTGTCGCATGGTTATTTTCCTGTCCAGCATTCAGAACTTTGCATTTGTCAATATTAAACTGCATCTGCCACTTCTCTGACCATTGCATCAGTCTATTCAAATCATCCTGGAGTGCTGTAGTGTCCTCATTAGAATGAACTGGACGGCCTATTTTGGTGTCATCAGCAAATTTGCTTATGTCGCTATTTATTTCCTCATCTATGTCGTTTATGTAAAGTGCGAACACAACAGGGTCCTGAGGAACACCGCTTGTGACGTGCCCCCCTTCTGATTTCTCCCCATTTATGCAAACACACTGCTGCCTATTTCTCAGCTATGCCTCTACCCAGGAAAAAATTTCTCCTATTCCATGTGCCTTAAGTTTCCCCAGTAGCCTCTGATGTAGTAACAATAGAGCTTCATTTCCCTAATTAATAATAATAATAATAATAATAATAATAATAATAATAATAATAATAATAATAATAAATATAATAATAATAATAATAATTTAATAATAATAATAATAGCTTCAGTTCCCTAATAATAATAAAACTTTATAAAACTCGGATGCTTGAATTGTGTGTGGATGTAGTGCAGATGACAGGAAACAGACGATTGCTGATGTTATGAATGGAAAGAAGTTGGATGTCCTGGCCCTAAGCGAAACAAAGTGAAGGGGGTAGGGAGTTTTGGTGGGGGGAAATAAATGGGATTAAATCTGGAGTATCTGAGAGAGTTAGAGCAAAGGAAGGGGCAGCAGTAATGTTTAAGGATCAGTTATGGAAGGAGAAAAGAGAATATGAATGTGTAAATTCAAGAATTATGTGGATTAAAGTAAAGGTTGGATGCGAAAAGTGGGTCATAATAAGCGTGTATGACCTGGAGAAGAGAGGAATGTAGAGGAGAGAGAGAGAGAGAGAGAGATTTTGGGAGATGTTAAGTGAACGCATAGGAGCCTTTGAACCAAGTGAGAGAGTAATTGTCGTAGGGGACCTGAATGCTAAAGTAGGAGAAACTTTTAGAGAGTGTGTGGTAGGTAAGTTTGGGGTGCCAAGTGTAAATGAAAATGGGAGCCCTTTGATTGAACTTTGTTATAGAAAGGGGTTTAGTTATAGGTAATACATATTTTAAGAAAAAGAGGATAAATAAGTATACAAGATATGATGTAGGGCGAAATGACAGTAGTTTGTTGGATTATGTATTGGTAGATAAAAGACTGTTGAGTAGACTTCAGGATGTACATGTTTATAGAGGGGCCACAGATATATCAGATCACTTTCTAGTTGTAGCTACACTGAGAGTAAAAGGTAGATGGGATACAAGGAGAATAGAAGCATCAGGTAAGAGAGAGGTGAAGTTTATAAACTAAAAGAGGAGGCAGTTAGGATAAGATATAAACAGCTATTGGAGGATAGATGGGCTAATGAGAGCATAGGCAATGGGGTCAAAATGGTATGGGGTAGGTTTAAAAATGTATTGTTGGAGTGTTCAGCAGAAGTTTGTGGTTACAGGAAGGTGGGTGCAGGAGGGAAGAGGAGCGATTGGTGGAATGATGTAAAGAGAGTAGTAAGGGAGAAAAAGTTAGCATATGAGAAGTTTTTACAAAGTAGAAGTGATGCAAGGAGGGAAGAGTATATGGAGAAAAAGAGAGGTTAAAAGAGTGGTGAAGCAATGTAAAAAGAGAGCAAATTAGAGAGTGGGTGAGATGTTATCAACAAATTTTGTTGAAAATAAGAAAAAGTTTTGGAGTAAGATTAACAAGTTAAGGAAGCCTAGAGAAAAAAAATAGATTTGTCAGTTAAAAATAGGAGAGGAGAGTTATTAACTGGAGAGTTAGAGGTATTGGGAAGATGGAGGGAATATTTCGAGGAATTGTTAAACGTTGATGAAGATAGGGAAGCTGTGATTTCGAGTATAGGGCAAGGAGGAATAACATCTTGTAGGAGTGAGGAAGAGCCAGTTGTGAGTGTGGGGGAAGTTCGTGAGGCAGTAGGTAAAATGAAAGGGGGTAAGGCAGCCGGGACTGATGGGATAAAGATAGAAATGTTAAAAGCAGGTGGGGATATAGTTTTGGACTGGTTGGTGCAATTATTTAATAAATGTATGGAAGAAGGTAAGGTACCTAGGGACTGGCAGAGAGCATGCATAGTTCCTCTGTATAAAGACAAAGGGGACAAAAGAGAGTGCAAAAATTATAGGGGAATAAGTCTGTTGAGTATACCTGGTAAAGTGTATGGTAGAGTTATTATTGAAAGAATTAAGAGTAAGACGGAGAATAGGATAGCAGATGAACAAGGAGGCTTTAGGAAGGGTAGGGGGTGTGTGGACCAGGTGTTTACAGTGAAACACGTAAGTGAACAGTATTTAGATAAGGCTAAAGAGGTCTTTGTGGCATTTATGGATTTGGAAAAGGCATATGACAGGGTGGATAGGGGAACAATGTGGCAGATTTTGCAGGTGTATGGTGTAGGAGGTAGGTTACTGAAAGCAGTGAAGAGTTTTTACTAGGATAGTGAGGCTCAAGTTAGAGTATGTAGGAAAGAAGGAAATTATTTCCCAGTAAAAGTAGGCCTTAGACAAGGATGTGTGATGTCACCGTGGTTGTTTAATTTATTTATAGATGGGGTTGTAAGAGAAGTAAATGCGAGGGTCTTGGCAAGAGGCATGGAGTTAAAAGATAAAGAATCACACAGTGGGAGTTGTCACAGTTGCTCTTTGCTGATGACACTGTGCTCTTGGGAGATTCTGAAGAGAAGTTGCAGAGATTGGTGGATGAATTTGGTAGGGTATGCAAAAGAAGAAAATTAAAAGTGAATACAGGAAAGAGTAAGGTTATGAGGATAACAAAAAGATTAGGTGATGAAAGATTGGATATAAGATTGGAGGGAGAGAGTATGGAGGAGGTGAATGTATTCAGATATTTGGGAGTGGACGTGTCAGCGGATGGGTCTATGAAAGATGAGGTGAATCATAGAACTGATGAGGGGAAAAGGGTGAGTGGTGCACTTAGGAGTCTGTGGAGACAAAGAACTTTGTCCTTGGAGGCAAAGAGGGGAATGTATGAGAGTATAGTTTTACCAACGCTCTTATATGGGTGTGAAGCATGGGTGATGAATGTTGCAGCGAGGAGAAGGCTGGAGGCAGTGGAGATGTCATGCCTGAGGGCAATGTGTGGTGTGAATATAATGCAGAGAATTCGTAGTTTGGAAGTTAGGAGGAGGTGCGGGATTACCAAAACTGTTGTCCAGAGGGCTGAGGAAGGGTTGTTGAGGTGGTTCGGACATGTAGAGAGAATGGAGTGAAACAGAGCGACTTCAAGAGTGTATCAGTCTGTAGTGGAAGGAAGGCGGGGTAGGGGTCGGCCTAGGAAAGGTTGGAGGGAGGGGGTAAAGAGGTTTTGTGTGCGAGGGGCTTGGACTTCCAGCAGGCATGCGTGAGCGTGTCTGACAGGAGTGAATGGAGACAAATGGTTTTTAACCCTTTGACTGTTTTCGACGTATAAATACGTCTTACGAGCCAATGTTTGTGACGTATATATACTCAATAATTCTAGCGGCTTCAAATCAAGCGGGAGAAAGCTGGTAGGCCCACATGTGAGAGAATGGGTCTGTTTGGTCAGTGTGCACCACATAAAAAAAATCCTGCAGCACACATTGTGTAATGAGAAAAAAAAAACTGATCATTTTTTTGGAATAAAACGCCGACTTTGAGGTGTATTTTCGTATTAGTATTTATTGTTGTATTCGCGTTTTCATGGTCTTAGGTGATAAAATGGAAAACATATTACAGAAATAGAGTGATTTTCATTACTTTGACGATGAAAAACGATCTTGAAACTGAGCTCAAAGTAGCGGAAATGTTCGATTTTTACCAATGTTCAGGAGTAAATAAATCACACCACACGTCCAATACACGTCAACTGGGGAGTCTAACATTCTTTCACTAGTGCACTGATATTATTTATACCATTTTTTACAATAATGCAGTAGTCTGCATAACAGTAAATTTTATATTTTTTTGTATGAATAAAAAATCAAAATATTAAGCAATAATAATATAAGAGGGGCCTAGAGATGTGACTAATGAACAGAGCATATGTTATTTTAGTGCCACGAATGTCTACCTTGTTTATTCTGGACCCTATTTTGAAATTGGCATCTTTTTTAGTTTGCGTGAAATTGGCCAAATTGCCAATTTCTGACCACCATATTGGGTAGTCCAAATTAGTAAATGGGAGTTTCTTGTACTCAGCTGATAGATAAATGGAGTTCTAAAGAAATAGCTATGAGTT
>NC_069404.1:96974841-97011268 GCF_026875155.1 Cherax quadricarinatus | reverse complement strand
CTTCCTCTTCTCCCACCTCCCGGGTTTCTGCCTCTTTTGTCCCCTCCCAGTTCTTCTCCAGTTCCCTTCGCCCTTTTAACCCCCCTATTTTGTACAGTCCTTTACGTTTCAATTTTACTCATCCCCCCCCCTACCATCTCCAAATTGTCTCCATACGACGCTCTGAATTCGAAACTTTAAAAGCAATCCTGAATAATTGCAGAGACCAAACCCATAATGGATACTGATCCCCCCTTTTTCCTTTCTATCCTTTTTTTCCATCTGCCAACTCCTTTCTTCACAGCGAAACCCTTTCCCTTTTCGGCTTGAACTTTTTTTCCGCTGCCTTGCATGTGGATTTTTTCTAACTGCCTATCCGAGGAAAACCCTTACCTGTGGTTTTCGGGTATCTTTATCATTCCCAACATGGCCCTATTTCAGGGAATTTGGGCCTCAGGGTAATGGGTGACTTAAATGTTACCTCCCAGTTTTCCCCTGTTGGTGTTGCTTACAGGAACTAAAATTACACTCTGCTTTTATCTTTCCACTCAGGCTTAATTTTTGTATTCTTCGACCCTTTTCCTGAGGGAAAACCTTTTAAGAAGTGCCCTTCTTCTACGCACTGATATTCTGTACCATCACATTTTTTTTGTACTTCGCTTTTTACACGCAGCCCGTTCCACTTGCATGGGTGGTATCCTCTTTTCTTTATATCTCTCCCCTCTGGCATTATTTTTTCCGGAAATGCCTTTCTTGTTTCATCATTCCCCGCCACGGCTTCTGTTACTTGGCGATTTTAATGCCCATTTTCCCTGGGGGGGGGGGGCCCCACTGTGTTTCCCGGGGCATTCAGTAGAGGCTTTCCTTCCTACCCACCCCCCCCATGTTTAAATACGGGACTCACCCCCCATTTTGATTCGGACTCCACCTCTCTTGTCGATCTCTCAGCTGCTTTTCCCTCTCTGAAATTAGATTCACCGGGTCTGTTCTCCTGGTTTTCATGAAGCGACATTTCCCAATCATTTTACTTCCCCTTCGTATTCACCACCTTTTCGTATCCCACGCGGCAATTTGATCGGGAAAATTTGGAAACCCTTTTACCCCCCAACAAACTGTTTTTAGTGAGGTTCCTTCTTCGTCCCCCATTGATGAGCTTTTACCCCCTTTTCTCGTCCTCCTTTTTAACCGCAGCTTCCATTCTATCCCCCCAAATTTTAGGCGGGCTTTCTCAAAAAATGCTGCCTTGGGGGGCTTTGCTTGTGCTCTGCAGTACTTGTAACGCCTGCATGGGGCATACCAGTAAAAATAAACCATGGAGAGACTTTTTGTTTTTAAAGGGAAAGGTGTTGCTCGCCGTGTCCCCGTGATGCAAAAATGCACTTGGGGCGAGTTTTTTCCCAAACACACCTCTGTTTCCTCTATGAGTGCAGTCGGGAAAAAAAGTACGAAAACTGGGGGAAATATTCCCTGACCCGGCTCCTGTTCTGGGGGTTTTGCCGGTTTTTGTAAGCAAACCATAGTGTTGCAAAGAAATTGGCATCATCTGGGTTTGTATTTCTCAGGGGCTCCATCAATCCCCTCGTTTCTTTCCTCAAATCTGCCGAGAGTTAGCACCCTTGGCTTTTTTCCTCAGAGAAGAAAAGTATAATGGCCTTTCACACTTCAAGAACGGAGGGCCCCTCTCAGCTTGCCGTTATGGCAGCTGGGCCCGAGCTTCATATTTTAAGCTACAATATTTACATCATCAGCCCTTGCAGTCCATTTTGCCTTTTCAGTCTTTTTTTGGTCACAAGGGGTTCTTCCCAGCTGTGGAAAAACTCCATTGTTCTCCTTTCCGCAACCCGGGATATGGACATGAAACCTCCCACTATCGTCCCATTGCTCTTACCATGCAGTTTTTCAAAAATGATGGAACGCCGGTAAATAGATGTTTTGGTGGGGTTTTGAACACACAACAATCTCTCCCTTTGTCAAAATGGCTTTCGTAAGGGGCTTTAACATAGACCCCTTTTTAGCTTTGGGTCTATGTTTGAAAACCTTTCGAATAACCACTCAGATTTGCCATATTTTTGACCTTGAGAGGCTTTGAACAACTTGGAGGTATAATTTGCCTAAGCCCACCCCATAGCCCCCGAGGCAACTACCATCCTTCCTTAAAACTTTTTAACTGACGGGATTTCCGTGTTCGGGGTTTAAAATGTGCCTCCCCCCCGGCTTTATCCCAAATGAAGGTGGCCCCCAAGGTTGTTCGAGCAAGCACTTTTTTTCCTATCTAAAATGATTTGGCCTCTTTTCCACAAATATTTGGGCATCCTCTATGTTGAGATTCGCTATTGCCCGTGAGGTGTGACTGTCGCCTAAATTTCATTTCTCTCCAGAGCGGTCAACCCGGTTTCCCAAATTGGTCCACCCCCACAGGGGTTTTAAAATTTTTCCCGTACCAAAACTCACCAAATTTTTTCACTAGACGCTCTATCACTCCATCATCGTTTTTACCCTAGGCTCCCGTACCCCGAAAGTGATAAATCAGGTTTCTGGGCCTCCTCTTTGACCGTGGTTATCCTGGAAACCTAATTACCTCCTGAAAGGGAATTTGCACAGCCGGCCCCGAGCCTTTTTAAAACCCCTTTCTCACTTTCATGGGGGGCTGATCGTCAAACTCTCCTCCCCTTTTACCTCATTCTGCATCACATAGTAGTAATTTTGAACAGAAATCCAACTTGGCATTGATATTCTGGCAGATTTCTTTCCTTTCACTAATTTCTTTAATCATGAAACCAGATGACGAAGTATGTACTGTCTTACATTTCTGCCTTGTAGCAACATAATTTCATTGCTGCTCTTTCAAAATGCGTTCCTCTTGCTTGACCGCTGAAGATCATCCCGGTAACTGTAGTCTTCCACCCAGCAGTTTAGCTTTCCTCATCAAACATTTCAAAAGCTTCATCATTGCAAGTAGCTTTCAAATTCCACTAAGCCTGCATAAGTTTTAGCACAATATCCATTTTCCAAATTATTCATTTTCTGAATGTCCCTTGTTCGTGGCATTAACCTTTTCCATTACAGCCCAAAGCACACAGAGTAAGGCAAGTCAAATCTTCCAATTTTGATGCTAACTGGCTGCTTAGCTTCCTTGTAGTTGCTGTCTGATCTTCATCCACTGCTAATTGATCAAAGCAGAACTAATTTCACAAAAGCTATCTTTCAAACATGTGTTAATAGTAAGTAAGTTTATCAGGAATAACACAAAATACAGTTACATAGAACTATCAACCTAGCAGCATATGTGTAGAGAACATAGGATATCCCAACAAAAATCAGAAGTGACTTCTTTCCATTGGGGTCCCCTTTTACCATATTATTATAATATAAAGGTTTTAAAATAATTTCTTAATATTCTACAATGAAGTTAATATCTTTATTATCATACTAAAAAGACCTATCTACAACACGGGGTCATTAAACACTACAATACGAGGACATTACTAGGAATAAGGTAAAATTTACCACGTATGTTAGCTAAAAAATAGAAAATCCATTCCCCCCCTTCATCTGTACTACATTCATCAGACAAACCTTTGGCACTCTCTTCTTGAACTGGTTCATGCATGACTGGCTTTTGACATGATGCGGCTTCTGGTCTGTTCCATTCCTTTAATTTTAGCTGTACAATAAAAGGTGTTTGAAACCTGGCCACTGACTGGTGGGCTACTACAAAAGTTGTGCTTCCCTCCCCTAGTACTAAATGATTGCTTTGTTCCCAACCTTGACAAAATGACACAAAGAATTCTGACATTGTTTTGTGACAATTTTTTATAAACATGATTTAGCTTCAGTTGTTTAACATACTCTGTCTTCAACATTCAGCATATCCAACTTGCAGAAATTCATCCTGGCCACAAGTTCTCTGGTCCCAGTTCCAGATGACTCTTACAATTTTGTTCTGGTGATTTGCAGTCTTCTTTCAGTTTTTTTGTCAAAGGCAGAGTACCAAGAAGAGCAATCGTGAATCCCATTGGAATTGTAAAAGGGCTCTACATGGGGTCCTGCGAGCCTCAGTAGGTAACACTGGGGGTGCTTTGTCTAATACAGAACTTACTTCATCAGCATACTTGCTTTCCTTTTACTACACTGATTCCGCAATCAATTCTCCTGACCTGCATTGTCAAAGGGGATTCCCAAATATTTTACTGATTAAACCAAAGAATGGGCTCCCCATTACATTGAACATTAAATTATTTAACCCTTCTACCAGTTTATGATGTTTCGTTGCCAAAGAGAATGGCTTCAGTTTACCCTATGTGTAATGCTAGTTTGTTGTCTACTACCATTTCTGCAGGACTCCATTAGCCAGTGATTAACAACATTAGCAATATCTTGTGGGTCTTTCTACCTGACCACTAACAGAGCACTTCCATCTCATACAGGAGGAGTTTTGCACTTGACACTGATAGGCATATCATTGACATAACATAATAAAATAAGGGACCCAGAAAAACTACCTTTGGGAACTCCACAATGATTATCGGCAGGGTTCTGATTCTGTTTTGTATGATTTTGACTATTTGTCTCCTGTTGCCAAAGGTAGGACTTAAACCATCCTACAGAACATAAACGATAGATTGAAGTTTCTTACATAATATCTTGTGGTTGACAAATCGAAGGTCCTTTTTGCAGGTCTAAGGTTACCATACCTATGAGGTTCCCCCTTTGACAATTCAGTTTCGCAGGTAATCCAATCAGCTTAATAAGGGAGGTGTCGGTTGATAGGATTTCTAAATACCGATTGGATAGCTATGGAGAATGTTGTTTGTCATTAAGGTACTTAACTACTTGAAATACACCGCCCTCTCTAGGAATTTTAGATATTATAAACAGAGTAAATAACGAGGCCTCTATTGGCTTACATCAGACCTACTATTTTTCTTAAGAAAGGAGTAATCTGGCCTCCTTAAACCCCTCCGGTAACGGTAATATGGATTGATAGATTTATTATGTGAGCAATATAGGTATTGACATTCGAAAGCACCCTCTTTTAGGAACTTAACGATGTTATCAGGGCCTGTGCTCTTAGTTGGTTTAAAAAAACCCTCCTTAAGTTCTTTTGAATAAAGTCATGAGATACACTCACTATTTGACAACTGTTTGGGTTACCCCCTTTATTTGGTAAAGTATGTTTTTTGAAACTTATCAGAGTCTGTGTTAAAGGTATATGATCATCTGTAGTTTTACTTACTATGTAGATGCAACAGATGTGTATTAGAATTAAAAGCAATTTGCCACCTTATATGTTTCGTGGCATACCTCATTATCGATAGTGAGTACTATTGATAACCTATCTACTGGCTTAAGGCTAATACCCCAACTGTTTTTAGTTGTTGCATATGTTTTCTTTCAGGGTTATGCTTATACTCTTTTCAATTTTTGAGAATATTGCTTTGCCTATTGCTCCTTTATAATCTCTGTACTCTGTTCCCACCTTTGGAATTCATTTAGTCTGCAATATCCTGTCTGTTTGCTTTAATATCTTTTTAGCAGCCTGGTCTCCTGAATTTCAATTACTAATTACTCTGTAGTCATCCAGGGTTCAGTTTCTTTCATTTAATTCCTAACCTCTTTAACTGGTGGCAATAATATCAAGATGGTATGAACATTGTTTTGAATTATTTTCCGCAGCATCTGTTTTACGTCCGTGCAACTTGTTATCTCCTGTTCCATCACCATTGTTAGCCCTATTTTACCAGTGTTTCTTTACTGATCTAGATGACTTTCATTTTTAAATTGTCCTGTGTAGGCCCTAATCCTATCCCTAAAGATTTTCCTGGTCAGTAAATGATGAAAATGATCACTAATACCTGTGGTAATGATGCCTTACTGACTAATGTCTCAGAGCGCGGTTAAAAAGTAGTGGTCAAATAGGGTGCTGAACTGTGTGATCCCGGTTTGGAGTATAATTAGTTGAGTGTAACTATTTAATCCTAGAATTTTGCTTATACCATTTGCATTAGCCCCGTTATTTGGCTTCTGAAAACAGATATTGAAGTCCCCAGTATTATTGTCTCGCATTTGTTTTCAACTCCGGACAAGACTCTGGAAAAGTCTTCTAAGACTGGTCCTGGGTCGATGCGTTAACATAGATTTCCCCTACTAAGCTGGGATAGGGTCTTAGGAAGCAGCACTTCAAACCATATAATCGGTACGCGAGGGGGTTATTGTTATTTAAATCAGGTCTTGGGTTGTAATCTAAGTCATTTCTAAATGTAGGCACAACTCCACCACCCTTTCCGTTCCTATTCACCGTTTTAATCTTGTAACCATCTATTTTGACCTCTCGTCAGTCACCGTATCATCCAACCAAGATCAGAGATGGTTATAACGCCGCCCTAATTTTGTTAGCTAGAAATCCTAATCTCTCTGCCATTATGAAGAATGATCTTGCATTGACATGAAATTATTATTATTATAATAAAAAGAAGCGCTAAGCCCAGGCTATACAGCCTGCAGGTAGGAAGGAAGCAGGTATTGGATGCAAAGGAGAAGGGATGATCAGCCGGTTACAGAAAACCAGGCGGGTCAGGGATAGTACGGGGTAAGGGTAGCAAGAGATTGAAGTAGAAAGGGCTGAAGTATCAAATTTGTGAAGTAGTCAGTTGTCAAAAAGGCAATGAATAGTCCCCGAAGAAAGGTGGGTCCACCAGCGAGAAGGGAATGTAAAAGATGTAGCGAGTCGAAGACGACGACAGAGGTAAATTCTGCGTGCTCTTGATTAAAGTGGGGCATCCAACAGAATTTGGCGACTGATAAGGAGCTCGGCAATCTCACAGAGAGGAGCATACCGGCTCTTCTCCATGAGATATCCATAGGTAAGAACGAGTATGTCCAATATGCGAAAGACGGGAAGAGAGTATCTCCCAAACTCGACACAGGTGATAAGAAGACGCCCATAACCTAAACCTCGGTTAATAGATTGAAGTTGTTGCCGAAGCATAGTAGACCAACGTTGTTGCCACGTGTGAAGTGTGGGAAGATATAGCAGCAAATAGTCCGTAAATGGAATACCTTTATAAGAAACTGAAGACATGTACTGCTGACCCTCACCAGCAGTGGTCTGCCTGTTCATTGCCCCTGTAGCGTCGAACAGGTGGGCGCCAGGGACCCAACAAAAAACAATATCTTTAATGCTTTGGTAAAAGATGCGGCGTAGCCACAGTTGGATACGGATGACTAAGGGGTGAGGTGTATCCAAATTTTTTGTATAAGCCTGTAAAGCACTAAGGAGACTGGACAACCCAAATGAGACACAGGCATAGATGCAATACGATAAGTGCTGTAAGATGCATACCATTGTGTGTCTCTAAATACCCACTAAAAGTCTATTTAACTACGTTTCCAACTACTTTGCAAACTCACTGGTAAGAGCAAAGGACGATAGTGGAGGTTTCCTGTCCCGAAGTGGCCTGGTTTGCAGAAAGGGGAACAATGGCAGATATCCACAGTGTGGAAGAACTCTTGTGACCAAATAAGAATGAAAAGGATAATAGACAGCAAGGGCTGACTGATGTTAAATGTTGTATCATATACAATATGAATGTCTCGGGCCCAGCACCATATCGCAAGCTGAATAGTGTTGCCTCCAGTTCTTGAAGTGTAAAAAGGCACATTATACTGTCATCTCTGAGATAAGAAACAGTCCCAAGGTTCTAACTCTCTGGCATGACTTTGAGGAACGAAATGAGGGCATAGCTGGAGTCCCCTGAGAATACAGACCAAATGATGCCAATTTCATTGGCAACATCTAGTGGAATTGCTATATCAACACCCGCAACACCGCAGAACAGAAGCCGGGTCAGAGAATATTTACCCACTCAGTTCGTACTATTTTCCAGACTGCAATCAAAGAGGAAGCAGAGGGTGATTGTGGGATACAAATCTCGTCTCCCAAGCAAGTTGGTTTTACGTCACGGATGACACGGCGAGCGCTCGCACGCTTCGTTTAAAATCAAGGAGTCCTCTTGTTCTATTGTACCGGTACCTGCCCCATGCACACCTTTCAAATGTACTGCACGAGCACAAGCCAGGATAACCACCAAGCACGCTATATCAGAGAATGCCTGCCCGAAGTTTGGGGTATAGAATGAGTAAGCCTGCGGTGAAAACGGAGGAACGAGAAGAAGTTTAAAAGACTCCTCGAATGGACGACAAGAAGGAACCACTCTAAAAACAGTATTAGGTTGAGTAAAGGTTCCAATTTGCTCGATCAAAATAGCCACGTGGGATCGAAAGTATGGTGAATATGAAAGGGGAAGTAAGAAAGATTGGGAAATAACGCTGTCAGAAATTCCAGGACAACAACCAAGTGAAGGTCCTAATGCGTGGAGGAAGAGCAGACTGAAGATCGATGCAAGAGAGAGTATGAGTCCGAGATCAAAAATGGGTGTGCGTACCTGTAATTTAAAACATGGAGGGGTGTGGGGAGGCAAGAAAAGCCTCTAACTGAATTCCACGGGAATCACAGTGAGACCCCCCCAGAGGAAATGGTGTGAAATTAAAATCACACAAGTAAAACAGAAACGTGGCGGTAATGACAAACCAAGAACGGCAATATCCGTAATAGATAATGCCCGAGAAGCAAGAGATATAAATTACTTAGCGTATAACCACCTATGCAAGTGGATACGGGCAGCTGTGTAATGCAGCGAAGTCATAACAAGATAGCTGATGGTACGGATATCAGTGCTAAAGAAGGCAAACTTTCAATTAAAGTTCCCATCATCAGGAAAAGATCTAAGAATACAATAAATAATAGCCTGAATGGGAGAGATGACAGCAAGTAATTTATAGGTTCCTGTAAGCAAACACCAACAAGGGGCAAACGAGATTAACATCTGATGCTCACCCCCTCCCGATACCCTGAGGCCGCAATAATCCACTTAAAAAAGGCCATGCTTGGCAATGTATAAAGATACTAACTAGAAATCCTCAGGAAAGGTTCTCCGTACTAGATGGTTAGAAAAGTCCACATGCAGAGGCGTGGAAAACGTAAAGCAGTCGAAGGATACCGGTGCGTCTGTGAAGAAAGGAGTTGCGTAGATGTAGGAGAGTAGAGAGAAGGAACAAGGTGGATCATGTCCAGTGTGGTTTTGGGTCTCTGCAATATATTCAGAGATTGCTTCAAGTGTTTTCGGAATTCAGAGACGTCGTATGGAGACAAAATTGGAATGGTATGGGAGGCCTAAATAGGGAGGTAACACAGGGAGGAAGTACAGTACGAAGAGAGGGTGAACCTCTACACTTAACAGCAGTGAGAGGGGGATAACCAGGGACAGAGACAGGCAGGGAAAAATGAGAGGTGAAGATGGGTAGGAGGAGTTAAACGGACCTTTTTTTGACTTTTGAGAAGTAGAGGGATGATTGGTAAGGAGGTGTCGTAACGAGGTCACGTCGATACTGAGGCTTGTGAGAGAGAACTCGAAGAAAGCGAGAATTAGACAGAGGCGTTGAAGTAGGGACAGTCAGAGCCGAGGACAGCAAAATGATTAGATACAGGAGTGATTATGGGAGAAGTAACCACAGAGTGGGTGTAAGAATATGGGATACCAGAATTGGGGAAACTTTTGAAACAACGGAATAAGAAACACGATGGATCACCCTTGGAGGCGAGATGAGAAACTGCATGGCAATAAGGGAGAACTCTGTCTCATTGGAGGTAACGGATTTCCCGTTCGTACGAAAAGACATTACAAACGGCGAGAGTACAAGGGTGAGCTCATAGACAGTTAAAGGCAAGAAGGAGATCGATTGCCAAGACTTATTACACTGGTCATGGCACCCAGACTGGGCACTCGGCGATAGATCAGCAATATTTCACTGGAAGGCCAAATTCGCCGCAATTTCTACACTGGTTGTGTGTAGGGATCACCTTTCAACTTGTACCAATGTCCTGCTATATAAACTGATGAATGGGAGTTCTGCAGTCAAAAAGTTAAACGAGCCCACATTGCTAGGGTATCGTCTCCGCCCTCGGCAGAAGAACGTAATGTCTACCTTGAGGAATTGGGAATCTTGGAGTTCCAGCTGTTCAAGAATGTCAGATGCCACATGTCTGGAAATTTTGTTGAACAATGGTATGGGGCAAATGACGGTACCACTACAAGAATTGGAGGAATGATGTTTTTTTTCAAGAGTGACAGGAACAGTATTGATACGGAAAGAACGAGAGAGCTCATGACCTGGGTAGCATTCTGTACGGTAATGATGGCGCGAGACACCGCTCTTAGAGCAATGAAAGAAATATCTTTACCACATGGCGTAGGAGTTGCCTTGCCAATACATGGACCCCCCCCGCATAACGATGGCATCACATAGCGATAATCCGCATCACCGCTTTGCTTTAATCGCAAAAATTTTATGCCGCACTATACCGATTAAAACCCGCTCACACCCTTCCCTCTCAACATGAGCATCATTTACTTCGCCGAGACCCGTCCAATGTGCGCCCTCAGCCAGCCTCACATGTGGCCGCCCGTGCCATGTTTACAGCCAACCTCCGCGGTAACATCCAAGCTTACACTCGGAATAAATTTCGTATTATAACAGTGTTTTTCGGTCTGTTTCTGGAAAATAATGACCATGGCCCCAAAAAGCTTCTAGTGCCAACCGTACACGTCTCATAAGGGTGAGAATTCCAATAGAAATGAGAATGAGATCATTGATAAGTTATGAAATTGGAGTGCGTAAACGCCGACCTGGACAAGTTGTAACAAGAAACCCCAATCCAACCATGCTACTATTTATTGTGGGCACCAAAAGACAATCCAAGGAAGCTGGTGCTTGCCAAACGTTTAAACATGTGTTTTCGAAACAAAGATCGCAAGTGACGGAAGATGTTGAAGACTCTATTGGTGTGTATAAATGAAAAACAGCTAGCAGGAGATAGCGTTCTCTCAAGCGAACATATTAAAAGGCTAGAAAGTTGCATAGGATTTAATTCAAAAAATGCCTGCAACTAGTGATGATGGAGTGAAATTTAAGGCCATCAAAGGTTGTTTTAGAAGATTTAGAAGCGTATTGCATCCATAGGTGATAAGGCATGTGAGCTGCCAGTTTCGACCACACACCTGCTGAAAAATAATGTGCAGGAATTCAAGGAGTACATAGACAGTGAAGGACTGAAACCTGAGAGAGCAATGTTTAATTGTGACAGAAACAGGGCCTGTTTTGGAAGAAAAATGCCAAGCAGGACCTACATTACTCAGAGAAAAGGCACTCCCAGGACATAAGCCCTAAGAAAGACAGGCCTTACAATACTTTGTTGATGTTTGCCAATGCTATGGTTATTGCAAAGTTAAGCCATTATTAGTGTATCACTTCTGAAACACCCCAGAGCGTTTCAGCAAAAGAATGTCCTCAAGGATAATTTGGTGTGTGCAGTGAGGGCAACAGTAAGGCATGGGTCACAAGGGAACTTTTCTATAACTGTTTACACATGCATTTGCCCCCAATGTGAAAGATTACCTAACTTGAAAAGAAATTAGAACTTAAGTGCCTCCTGGTTAAGAGACAATGCCCCTGGTCTATCCTACATACCGTGGCAGAGCGACTTTATGGGAACATGAGCTTCATTAAGGTGAAGTTTTTTTTGCCTCCTAATACCACTCCTCTCCTGCAGGCCCAAGGACCATCAGGTTATTGCAAACTTCAAAAACTGTTACACAAAAGCTCTGTTTGAAGTGCATATGTAGTACCTCATAAACTCAACTGCTCTAAGAGAGTTTTGGAGAGAGCACTTTAATATCCCTCATTGGTAAACCTTATAGAAAGGCTGGGAGGGAGTGAACTAAGAAATACCTTGAACTCTGCTTGGAAAAACTGTGGCCAGAATGTGTAGACAAAAGGATTTGAAGGGTTTGAGGCTAACACCTGAGAGACTATGCACTTGAGGAATCCATAGTGGCATTTGGAAAGTTCCTTGGGTGAGTATAGTGGGGAGGATGTGGAAGAGATGGTGGAGGAGGACAATGAATAACTAACCCACTTGATGAGCCTGATAGATCACTTCAAGAGCAAGAGCCAGACCTGGAGGAACTGGTTCAGAGGAGGGGAGAGAGAAAATGAAGAAGTATGCCTACGACAAAGATTAAAAGAAATCTGTGCAAAGTGGCTTGAAGTGCAAACCTTCATGGAATGAAAATCACCCACACACACTATTGCAAGCCGTGTTTGTCAACCTGTACACTGACAATGTTGTGAAAACACTTTTTAGGGAAGTCATAAAGAACGAGAGGAACAGGCCACTAGGACAGATAACTTGTGCGAAAGAAGTCCAGTGACTCTGAAGCTGGTCCTATTGGCATTAAAAGAAGAAGGGAAGTAACCCCAAAAAGGACTTGACACCTCAAGTCTTAAAGGCAGGGATTCCCCTTCAAAACACTAACAACTCTCTCTCCCCTCCTCCCATCCCATCAATCATCACCAGATCTCAATAAAAAGTAAGTTGTCATTAAGTGTGGCAATGCCTTTTCAGTTTGTGTTAATAAAATTAACATTCATTGTGTTGAAAAAATTTTTTTTTTTTCATACTTATTTATTAGTTTTTTTTTTTGGCAGGTGTCTTGCACGGATTAAATTAATTCCATTATGCTTAAGGGGAAAATTCATTCACAATAGCGATTATTTTTTTTTCGCATAAAATTACCCCTCTAGCACGGATTAAAAATCGTTTATGCGGGGTCCACTGTACTATGTCATAGAAAAGAAGGCAGTAGAGAAGTCGTGCCGAAAAGTGCAGAATTTAGTCCATTGTTCAGTCTGAAACGGAGCGTGAAAGGTATGAAGGATGTTCCCGATCCGTTTCTGAGAAGAACGAGAAGGTGGAGAAGTACCATCATCGGTAATAGGTCGTATGGGCGTATAGCGTGACCAGAGTTGGACCACTGGAACGGGTGGGGCATTGAAAATTGCCTGCACCATAGAGTAGAGGCCGGAACATAGTCAGAGAGAGCGAAGGTCCGATAAATCGAAGGAGTCAGTTCGAGGCCTGATACCAAAGCTGGTGAGGAAACGCACCCGTCATACTAGGTACAGAGTCATGAGGAGTGTCTGAATAGAGGTCCAAAGATGAGGCGGGGTCAGAACGGGTACGGTATCAAGAAGGCCCGGGATAGTAGGTATCAAGGACTAGGGCTGCCATGTTTAGTTTTACTTCTTTTCCTTTTGTTTTTATGAAAAAAAAAAAGAAGAAAGAAAATAAAAAAATACAAACAGAATAAAACAAGGGTGGACCGGAGGAATAGTTCCTAGAGGAATGAAAGGGCCAGAAATCTCCCTCCGCACCCAAGATGACCTCAGCACCGCAAGTAGCGCAGATGCAGCATGGAACCTGTTGCCATACCCTACCCATCAATCTATAAACCAACAATCCGGGAATAGCAACCTCACTCTGTCTGGCCGAGCTAACCATCAGTGGACAAAAGAGAGGTGCCGGATAACCGCACAAAGCATACCCCCTCGGCCACCACCCCCGGAATCCGAAAGGAGGCTTCCATAGATACCCCCTGACCCCAAAAAGACACCCAAAGCTACTCCGGGATTCCGAGAGGGATCAGACATCCCAGTTGATCCAATCCACTGCAACAACGCCACCCAACCCCCGCCAAGAACCTCAACGGAATAGACCCCGGAATCCTTTCCCCCTACCTAGGAAACTATGCGCCCTGAGTAGAAAATCCCAAAGGCCAAAAAGAGGAAAGGCAAAAGTGAGGGGTGGGGAGGAGAGGAGGAAAGGAAAAAGGATGGTGAATGGATAAGAGGGAGGGGAAGGGTAAATTATGGTACGGGTTCTGAGGAAGAAGACCGACAGGTCTAATTTCCTCAGACCAAGCGCCTCTTCAAATCACCACGCCAAGGAGCCCACCCTTGAAGAGGCAATTGAAAGGAACACAAAAGAATAATGCAGGCTGAGAAATAATGAGGAGGTCTTCCTGTATGATCTGATGTATCTGCAGATTCACTGTACTGGAAACATCAAAACGGTTTTTCGTGAGCTGTCTGTGATCTTTTCATGCAGCCTCCTACAACTTCTTTTTTTTCTGTTCATCTACCTTGAATTTACTTCTTTCATTTCTCTGTGACCGCCACTCGCATAAGAATGTGCAACATCACTTCACGAGATGCCATAATGAGGATGAAACACTGAATTCCAGCAGATATCTCTACAGCTTTATACGTCATAGTAAATAATGTAGTATGAATGGTTCAGAGAACCGACACGTTTGATAAATTAGACACGTGGCAACTCCTGGAATCTTTATTGAGAAAACGGTCGCCACACAGTGTCTTCACATTCGTCCATAAAGAGGAGAATGAGGTATCAGTCCCTCAACCAAGAGCCGTCTGAGGTCAGTCCACTTCAATCTTGATTAGAATACGGCATATGTGCAGAGAAGGATCTTAATAAACTGTATGGCAGAAGTGCAGTGCCGGTCGTAGTTGGTGTCACCTTTGTTAAATGTGGAAGTAGGTCATGATGCCCAAGGGTTAGGCAAGTGAAGAATTCCAAGTATTAAGATCCCAAGAATGCAGTGTCTGAACAGGATTTGTAGGTGAATGTTTAGAGAACCGACAAGTTGATAAATTAGAACACATGGGCAACACTTGGTATCTTTTTATTGAGAAACAATTCGCCACACCGTGGCTTCCTTTCAGTCCCATACAAAGGAGAATCTTTGAAGAACAGGAAGAGAATAGTAATCAGTCCCTCAACCTTGAGTCGAATGGTGGTCTGTCCACAGTCTTGATAGGAATACAAGCAATATGGTGCGGAGAAGGAGCTTCTAAACCGTAGGCAGTAGTGGTTCAGCATTGTAGGTGGTGGTCACAATTTGTTCAATGTGTACTTACCACATCGATTCAAATGATGAGGGATTGATACCTCATTCTCCTCCATTACTTCAAGATACTCCTTTGTATGGATTATGAAGCCTCTGCGTGCAAATGTTTCCTCACTAAAGATACCCAAGAGTAGCCCATGTGTCTAATTTATCAACGTGTCAGTTCTCTGAACTGCAACATCTATCATGGACCTTAATACTTGGGGAATTCTCCGCGTTGCAAACAACTTGGCACGACCAACTTCCACATTGAACAAATGGGACAACACCACCTAAGACTGCTGCACTCTCTACCGTCTCCTGCCCTGATGGTTTATAAACTCCTTCTCCACACATAACCTATCTGTTCAGAATCATGACGTCCACATCAACTCAAGGGTTTGAGGGAGACTGATTACGCTTCATTCTCCTCCTCCTGTCTTCCAAGATTCCTAAAAGAACCTTTGTATGAACTGATGAAGCCACTGTTGGCGAAACGTTTCCTCAATAAAGATAACCCAAGAGTTGCCCATATGTCTAATATGTCATTATTAAGGCCTTTACCTAGATATGCAGCTCAGTTCTGGTCCCCAAATTACAGAATGGATAAAATTCGTTTAAAAAACATTCCATCGATTAATGACAAAATAATTGATTGCACTAGAATCTACCGTATAAAGAAAGAATTTAAGTTCCTTAATATGGATCACGCTGTAAGATTCAGAATGAGTGAAGACATGATGGAAGTGTCATAAGTGGAAGATAGTATTAATAAAGGGGATACCACTAAGGCAGAGTTCCCAAACTATTTCATCTTGTAACCCAATTTAACATGCCACATAAAGCATGTACCCCCTATCACAAAATGTTGTTATTATTGATATACTATGTCTAAACGTGAACGTATACAGCCTCGCATACTCTGCTAATCCTAGCAATAAAATTAATAAAAGCTTACAAATCCAACAGAAAACAGTGGTAAATACTAACCTATAACTGCACAGGCAGTACACATACAACCAGCTGTATGTCTACCTCGGCAGAAGCTCGACAGATAAACTGACAGTTTGAAATAGTGGCAGCCACAGGAAGTGGTGACAGTACTGGACAGGTGATCTGGGCTACTGAGGACTTTTGTCCCTAGCATACATGTCAAAATACTTATAGGGCTTCCAACACGACTTAGCTATATATTTCTTCTTTCTAATACTGTATATTAGTTTTTGATGTTTATAGTTATTTGTTTAATCTTTATTACTTACTTATAATTGGTTTACTTTACAACTTAATATACAAAGACAAAGTTAACATAATCCTCACACCGGGTACCGCATTGTTTTCCTTGAGTTTCAAATTCATAACTTTTTTTCTGTCACCCTCCATTAACCCCCCAAAAAATGGTTAATACCACCCAGGGGGTTAATTTACCCCCAGTTTGGAACCACAGAAAATAAGGGCTTGAATGATCTACTCCAAGAGAGAACGCGCAAATAAATGGATTTCAAATTAGACAAGTATAAATTACCGATAGAAAGATCTAGGAAATATTGCTGGAAATCGGGTAGTTGATGATGAACAGTCCTACCTATACGGTTATATCGAAGCAAAAAACCTTGGGAGTTTCAAATTTAGGTTGGATAAATACAATGGGTGAAGGTTGGATTTGTGTGGGACATGCACATAGTGAAATTGAATTATCAAACATATTTCTTGCATGCCGTTGAAAATTGGTTGGCAAATATTTGTTAGTGGGATGGATGTGAATGACCTGTTCTATATGGCCAATCAGACCTGCGAGGTAGAGGTGTTTGTGGCAAGGCTCGGACTTCCATGCCAAGCAAATGTGTGAGCATGTTAGAATGGGAGAGAATTGAATGAATGGTTTTTGACCTACATGTTGAGTTGATAAGGGTAATATTTTAGTGAAGGAATCAGGGAACCCTGGTTTATTTTTTATATAGCCAACTTGAGTACTGAAATGGGCAACATGCCTCACTTTAAAGGAGATTATGATATTGGCAGTTTGGAGGGTATGTTATATCTCTTTTATATATACTTCTAAACTTTGTACCTGATCACCTCTGCAAAAACAGTGACTATGTGCCGAGTGAGTGGAAAGTGTTAATGATTATGAAAGTATTTTCTTTGGGATTTTATTTCTTATTGAGTCAACCCTCCTCAGTGGGAATGGCCAACTTGTTGAAAAAAAAAAGTATGTATGAAGCACAAACCAGTTGAGAAAACCCAATCAATATAGAGAAAGAATGTAGGAGATGGCAGAGAAGAAGGAAATAGGTTACTGAAATGCTTAAAAACACAAATCTGCTGCAACATGA
The DNA here is from genome assembly GCF_026875155.1 of Cherax quadricarinatus. Taxonomy (NCBI): domain Eukaryota; kingdom Metazoa; phylum Arthropoda; class Malacostraca; order Decapoda; family Parastacidae; genus Cherax; species Cherax quadricarinatus. Next base: position 96,994,086 of record NC_069404.1, on the reverse strand, counting down.
GGAAAGATGGGCTTAGCCTAGAGATCACTGATTGGGAGCAAAAACTTAACGATTGTCATACTAACAGAAGAAGTACAATGGAAACAAAGGGTCCATACAGATATGCAAGAAACCCATAATACATTTCTATTCCCTATGCAAAATCAACTAAAACTACCTGTAGAATTGGACCATTATTGATTGGAGATTCATATACTGACAATGAACAAGAAATGAGTGAAATTCTAAAAGAAAGTATGAGTTGGTGTTCAACCACCCCTCTAAATGGTAGCCATGGTTAACAAATTCGACATTTTTTCACTCCAGCAGAAGGCTGCTATAACCACTAACTGACCTAGACAAAATCCAATAGATTTTGAAAATGATAACATTTACCATTCACACTCAAGCACCCCTGAAACCAGATTCATGGAATGCCCCTGTTTATAAAGAAGTGCAAATACCACAAGCAGAACAGATCAGGGTCCAAGGCCAATTTCAGCATGTCACCAATTCCAAGAGAATTTCAAAAAATAATTTTGTAAGAAATTTGATGGAAAAATTGACAAAAATAATACTCACAAATTTGGTTGACAGTGATATTTACACAGTGGTGTTTTTGCCGACTTTGACTCCCTTTTAGGCCAATTACATTATTCCAGGTCGACCAAATTCATAGCTATTTCCACATAGTAATTTATTAACCTCTATTCTACAAACTGAGCACAAGAAATTGCCAATCAAACTTTTTTCAACAACTAAATAGTGATAGAAAAATGGTAATTTATTTGGCTAAAATTACTGCAAAGTTCAAAATATCCAATTTCAAAATAGGTCCAAATAAAACAATGCAGACATTCCGGCACTAAAACACTAACAATCCCTGCTGATCATTTTTTATATTGACCTTACAAATGAACTCATTTTTGATTTTTTAATCACATAATGAATATTTTATTCAAACCAAAAAATAAAGATATCTGTTTATGCCAATATGAAATTATTGTATATAAATAATAGCACACACATTTTGAACACACATTTACTATCACAGGTGTATATTAGATGTTGGAGGTCATTTTTTTCTCTGAACATCGGCAAAAAATTTACATTTTCCGCTACTTTGAGCTCATTTCATGCCATATTCATACTAAAACCAATTCAAAATCATCTCTATTTCTGTAATATATCTTCCTATTCTATCAAAAGAGACCAAGAAATCGCATACAACTATAAAAAAATAGGAAAAAACACTGCACAAGTCCCAGTTACATCGAAAATTACGGTCTCCAGTTTTTTTCCTCTCATTATACACAGTGTGCTGCAGGATATTTTTTATTGGTGCACACATACCACATAATGTATTCCTCATATCTAGGCCCAAATTTACCACTCAACAGGTTATCAGAGTGATTGACCCTCACATAAAGCCACAGAACTACGGCAACACCCCTGAAGTAGAGTTCAACATAGGCTCCTTTGCATAAGGAGGTATAACTCTAGCTAAAAATTACAAACCAGTAGCCCCCTAACTTCTCATGTCAAAAAAATCTATCAAGAAAGAGTGTGAGTAGTGGCAGATTACAAATGTCTGGACCACATAACCAAAACCACATGTTTTAGAAAGACAATCAAAGCCTGTCAAAGCTGCTGAACCATGACGAATTATGGAAATAGTTGAAGATGGAACCAGAAAGCAGAAGTGATTTACACATATTTTGCAAAGGCATTTGAACAGATGTGATCGTGGAGTGATAGCGCACAAATGAGGGCCCGGCAATTAACAGGAAGGAAGGCAATGATTTTTTCGAATCCAATACAACACAACACAAAAATATAGTGAACAGAGTAGGCTCAGCATCATGAGGTAAAAACACAGCAATTCTGCATCACATAGTAGTAATTTTGAACAGAAATCCAACTTGGCATTGATATTCTGGCAGATTTCTTTCCTTTCACTAATTTCTTTAATCATGAAACCAGATGACGAAGTATGTACTGTCTTACATTTCTGCCTTGTAGCAACATAATTTCATTGCTGCTCTTTCAAAATGCGTTCCTCTTGCTTGACCGCTGAAGATCATCCCGGTAACTGTAGTCTTCCACCCAGCAGTTTAGCTTTCCTCATCAAACATTTCAAAAGCTTCATCATTGCAAGTAGCTTTCAAATTCCACTAAGCCTGCATAAGTTTTAGCACAATATCCATTTTCCAAATTATTCATTTTCTGAATGTCCCTTGTTCGTGGCATTAACCTTTTCCATTACAGCCCAAAGCACACAGAGTAAGGCAAGTCAAATCTTCCAATTTTGATGCTAACTGGCTGCTTAGCTTCCTTGTAGTTGCTGTCTGATCTTCATCCACTGCTAATTGATCAAAGCAGAACTAATTTCACAAAAGCTATCTTTCAAACATGTGTTAATAGTAAGTAAGTTTATCAGGAATAACACAAAATACAGTTACATAGAACTATCAACCTAGCAGCATATGTGTAGAGAACATAGGATATCCCAACAAAAATCAGAAGTGACTTCTTTCCATTGGGGTCCCCTTTTACCATATTATTATAATATAAAGGTTTTAAAATAATTTCTTAATATTCTACAATGAAGTTAATATCTTTATTATCATACTAAAAAGACCTATCTACAACACGGGGTCATTAAACACTACAATACGAGGACATTACTAGGAATAAGGTAAAATTTACCACGTATGTTAGCTAAAAAATAGAAAATCCATTCCCCCCCTTCATCTGTACTACATTCATCAGACAAACCTTTGGCACTCTCTTCTTGAACTGGTTCATGCATGACTGGCTTTTGACATGATGCGGCTTCTGGTCTGTTCCATTCCTTTAATTTTAGCTGTACAATAAAAGGTGTTTGAAACCTGGCCACTGACTGGTGGGCTACTACAAAAGTTGTGCTTCCCTCCCCTAGTACTAAATGATTGCTTTGTTCCCAACCTTGACAAAATGACACAAAGAATTCTGACATTGTTTTGTGACAATTTTTTATAAACATGATTTAGCTTCAGTTGTTTAACATACTCTGTCTTCAACATTCAGCATATCCAACTTGCAGAAATTCATCCTGGCCACAAGTTCTCTGGTCCCAGTTCCAGATGACTCTTACAATTTTGTTCTGGTGATTTGCAGTCTTCTTTCAGTTTTTTTGTCAAAGGCAGAGTACCAAGAAGAGCAATCGTGAATCCCATTGGAATTGTAAAAGGGCTCTACATGGGGTCCTGCGAGCCTCAGTAGGTAACACTGGGGGTGCTTTGTCTAATACAGAACTTACTTCATCAGCATACTTGCTTTCCTTTTACTACACTGATTCCGCAATCAATTCTCCTGACCTGCATTGTCAAAGGGGATTCCCAAATATTTTACTGATTAAACCAAAGAATGGGCTCCCCATTACATTGAACATTAAATTATTTAACCCTTCTACCAGTTTATGATGTTTCGTTGCCAAAGAGAATGGCTTCAGTTTACCCTATGTGTAATGCTAGTTTGTTGTCTACTACCATTTCTGCAGGACTCCATTAGCCAGTGATTAACAACATTAGCAATATCTTGTGGGTCTTTCTACCTGACCACTAACAGAGCACTTCCATCTCATACAGGAGGAGTTTTGCACTTGACACTGATAGGCATATCATTGACATAACATAATAAAATAAGGGACCCAGAAAAACTACCTTTGGGAACTCCACAATGATTATCGGCAGGGTTCTGATTCTGTTTTGTATGATTTTGACTATTTGTCTCCTGTTGCCAAAGGTAGGACTTAAACCATCCTACAGAACATAAACGATAGATTGAAGTTTCTTACATAATATCTTGTGGTTGACAAATCGAAGGTCCTTTTTGCAGGTCTAAGGTTACCATACCTATGAGGTTCCCCCTTTGACAATTCAGTTTCGCAGGTAATCCAATCAGCTTAATAAGGGAGGTGTCGGTTGATAGGATTTCTAAATACCGATTGGATAGCTATGGAGAATGTTGTTTGTCATTAAGGTACTTAACTACTTGAAATACACCGCCCTCTCTAGGAATTTTAGATATTATAAACAGAGTAAATAACGAGGCCTCTATTGGCTTACATCAGACCTACTATTTTTCTTAAGAAAGGAGTAATCTGGCCTCCTTAAACCCCTCCGGTAACGGTAATATGGATTGATAGATTTATTATGTGAGCAATATAGGTATTGACATTCGAAAGCACCCTCTTTTAGGAACTTAACGATGTTATCAGGGCCTGTGCTCTTAGTTGGTTTAAAAAAACCCTCCTTAAGTTCTTTTGAATAAAGTCATGAGATACACTCACTATTTGACAACTGTTTGGGTTACCCCCTTTATTTGGTAAAGTATGTTTTTTGAAACTTATCAGAGTCTGTGTTAAAGGTATATGATCATCTGTAGTTTTACTTACTATGTAGATGCAACAGATGTGTATTAGAATTAAAAGCAATTTGCCACCTTATATGTTTCGTGGCATACCTCATTATCGATAGTGAGTACTATTGATAACCTATCTACTGGCTTAAGGCTAATACCCCAACTGTTTTTAGTTGTTGCATATGTTTTCTTTCAGGGTTATGCTTATACTCTTTTCAATTTTTGAGAATATTGCTTTGCCTATTGCTCCTTTATAATCTCTGTACTCTGTTCCCACCTTTGGAATTCATTTAGTCTGCAATATCCTGTCTGTTTGCTTTAATATCTTTTTAGCAGCCTGGTCTCCTGAATTTCAATTACTAATTACTCTGTAGTCATCCAGGGTTCAGTTTCTTTCATTTAATTCCTAACCTCTTTAACTGGTGGCAATAATATCAAGATGGTATGAACATTGTTTTGAATTATTTTCCGCAGCATCTGTTTTACGTCCGTGCAACTTGTTATCTCCTGTTCCATCACCATTGTTAGCCCTATTTTACCAGTGTTTCTTTACTGATCTAGATGACTTTCATTTTTAAATTGTCCTGTGTAGGCCCTAATCCTATCCCTAAAGATTTTCCTGGTCAGTAAATGATGAAAATGATCACTAATACCTGTGGTAATGATGCCTTACTGACTAATGTCTCAGAGCGCGGTTAAAAAGTAGTGGTCAAATAGGGTGCTGAACTGTGTGATCCCGGTTTGGAGTATAATTAGTTGAGTGTAACTATTTAATCCTAGAATTTTGCTTATACCATTTGCATTAGCCCCGTTATTTGGCTTCTGAAAACAGATATTGAAGTCCCCAGTATTATTGTCTCGCATTTGTTTTCAACTCCGGACAAGACTCTGGAAAAGTCTTCTAAGACTGGTCCTGGGTCGATGCGTTAACATAGATTTCCCCTACTAAGCTGGGATAGGGTCTTAGGAAGCAGCACTTCAAACCATATAATCGGTACGCGAGGGGGTTATTGTTATTTAAATCAGGTCTTGGGTTGTAATCTAAGTCATTTCTAAATGTAGGCACAACTCCACCACCCTTTCCGTTCCTATTCACCGTTTTAATCTTGTAACCATCTATTTTGACCTCTCGTCAGTCACCGTATCATCCAACCAAGATCAGAGATGGTTATAACGCCGCCCTAATTTTGTTAGCTAGAAATCCTAATCTCTCTGCCATTATGAAGAATGATCTTGCATTGACATGAAATTATTATTATTATAATAAAAAGAAGCGCTAAGCCCAGGCTATACAGCCTGCAGGTAGGAAGGAAGCAGGTATTGGATGCAAAGGAGAAGGGATGATCAGCCGGTTACAGAAAACCAGGCGGGTCAGGGATAGTACGGGGTAAGGGTAGCAAGAGATTGAAGTAGAAAGGGCTGAAGTATCAAATTTGTGAAGTAGTCAGTTGTCAAAAAGGCAATGAATAGTCCCCGAAGAAAGGTGGGTCCACCAGCGAGAAGGGAATGTAAAAGATGTAGCGAGTCGAAGACGACGACAGAGGTAAATTCTGCGTGCTCTTGATTAAAGTGGGGCATCCAACAGAATTTGGCGACTGATAAGGAGCTCGGCAATCTCACAGAGAGGAGCATACCGGCTCTTCTCCATGAGATATCCATAGGTAAGAACGAGTATGTCCAATATGCGAAAGACGGGAAGAGAGTATCTCCCAAACTCGACACAGGTGATAAGAAGACGCCCATAACCTAAACCTCGGTTAATAGATTGAAGTTGTTGCCGAAGCATAGTAGACCAACGTTGTTGCCACGTGTGAAGTGTGGGAAGATATAGCAGCAAATAGTCCGTAAATGGAATACCTTTATAAGAAACTGAAGACATGTACTGCTGACCCTCACCAGCAGTGGTCTGCCTGTTCATTGCCCCTGTAGCGTCGAACAGGTGGGCGCCAGGGACCCAACAAAAAACAATATCTTTAATGCTTTGGTAAAAGATGCGGCGTAGCCACAGTTGGATACGGATGACTAAGGGGTGAGGTGTATCCAAATTTTTTGTATAAGCCTGTAAAGCACTAAGGAGACTGGACAACCCAAATGAGACACAGGCATAGATGCAATACGATAAGTGCTGTAAGATGCATACCATTGTGTGTCTCTAAATACCCACTAAAAGTCTATTTAACTACGTTTCCAACTACTTTGCAAACTCACTGGTAAGAGCAAAGGACGATAGTGGAGGTTTCCTGTCCCGAAGTGGCCTGGTTTGCAGAAAGGGGAACAATGGCAGATATCCACAGTGTGGAAGAACTCTTGTGACCAAATAAGAATGAAAAGGATAATAGACAGCAAGGGCTGACTGATGTTAAATGTTGTATCATATACAATATGAATGTCTCGGGCCCAGCACCATATCGCAAGCTGAATAGTGTTGCCTCCAGTTCTTGAAGTGTAAAAAGGCACATTATACTGTCATCTCTGAGATAAGAAACAGTCCCAAGGTTCTAACTCTCTGGCATGACTTTGAGGAACGAAATGAGGGCATAGCTGGAGTCCCCTGAGAATACAGACCAAATGATGCCAATTTCATTGGCAACATCTAGTGGAATTGCTATATCAACACCCGCAACACCGCAGAACAGAAGCCGGGTCAGAGAATATTTACCCACTCAGTTCGTACTATTTTCCAGACTGCAATCAAAGAGGAAGCAGAGGGTGATTGTGGGATACAAATCTCGTCTCCCAAGCAAGTTGGTTTTACGTCACGGATGACACGGCGAGCGCTCGCACGCTTCGTTTAAAATCAAGGAGTCCTCTTGTTCTATTGTACCGGTACCTGCCCCATGCACACCTTTCAAATGTACTGCACGAGCACAAGCCAGGATAACCACCAAGCACGCTATATCAGAGAATGCCTGCCCGAAGTTTGGGGTATAGAATGAGTAAGCCTGCGGTGAAAACGGAGGAACGAGAAGAAGTTTAAAAGACTCCTCGAATGGACGACAAGAAGGAACCACTCTAAAAACAGTATTAGGTTGAGTAAAGGTTCCAATTTGCTCGATCAAAATAGCCACGTGGGATCGAAAGTATGGTGAATATGAAAGGGGAAGTAAGAAAGATTGGGAAATAACGCTGTCAGAAATTCCAGGACAACAACCAAGTGAAGGTCCTAATGCGTGGAGGAAGAGCAGACTGAAGATCGATGCAAGAGAGAGTATGAGTCCGAGATCAAAAATGGGTGTGCGTACCTGTAATTTAAAACATGGAGGGGTGTGGGGAGGCAAGAAAAGCCTCTAACTGAATTCCACGGGAATCACAGTGAGACCCCCCCAGAGGAAATGGTGTGAAATTAAAATCACACAAGTAAAACAGAAACGTGGCGGTAATGACAAACCAAGAACGGCAATATCCGTAATAGATAATGCCCGAGAAGCAAGAGATATAAATTACTTAGCGTATAACCACCTATGCAAGTGGATACGGGCAGCTGTGTAATGCAGCGAAGTCATAACAAGATAGCTGATGGTACGGATATCAGTGCTAAAGAAGGCAAACTTTCAATTAAAGTTCCCATCATCAGGAAAAGATCTAAGAATACAATAAATAATAGCCTGAATGGGAGAGATGACAGCAAGTAATTTATAGGTTCCTGTAAGCAAACACCAACAAGGGGCAAACGAGATTAACATCTGATGCTCACCCCCTCCCGATACCCTGAGGCCGCAATAATCCACTTAAAAAAGGCCATGCTTGGCAATGTATAAAGATACTAACTAGAAATCCTCAGGAAAGGTTCTCCGTACTAGATGGTTAGAAAAGTCCACATGCAGAGGCGTGGAAAACGTAAAGCAGTCGAAGGATACCGGTGCGTCTGTGAAGAAAGGAGTTGCGTAGATGTAGGAGAGTAGAGAGAAGGAACAAGGTGGATCATGTCCAGTGTGGTTTTGGGTCTCTGCAATATATTCAGAGATTGCTTCAAGTGTTTTCGGAATTCAGAGACGTCGTATGGAGACAAAATTGGAATGGTATGGGAGGCCTAAATAGGGAGGTAACACAGGGAGGAAGTACAGTACGAAGAGAGGGTGAACCTCTACACTTAACAGCAGTGAGAGGGGGATAACCAGGGACAGAGACAGGCAGGGAAAAATGAGAGGTGAAGATGGGTAGGAGGAGTTAAACGGACCTTTTTTTGACTTTTGAGAAGTAGAGGGATGATTGGTAAGGAGGTGTCGTAACGAGGTCACGTCGATACTGAGGCTTGTGAGAGAGAACTCGAAGAAAGCGAGAATTAGACAGAGGCGTTGAAGTAGGGACAGTCAGAGCCGAGGACAGCAAAATGATTAGATACAGGAGTGATTATGGGAGAAGTAACCACAGAGTGGGTGTAAGAATATGGGATACCAGAATTGGGGAAACTTTTGAAACAACGGAATAAGAAACACGATGGATCACCCTTGGAGGCGAGATGAGAAACTGCATGGCAATAAGGGAGAACTCTGTCTCATTGGAGGTAACGGATTTCCCGTTCGTACGAAAAGACATTACAAACGGCGAGAGTACAAGGGTGAGCTCATAGACAGTTAAAGGCAAGAAGGAGATCGATTGCCAAGACTTATTACACTGGTCATGGCACCCAGACTGGGCACTCGGCGATAGATCAGCAATATTTCACTGGAAGGCCAAATTCGCCGCAATTTCTACACTGGTTGTGTGTAGGGATCACCTTTCAACTTGTACCAATGTCCTGCTATATAAACTGATGAATGGGAGTTCTGCAGTCAAAAAGTTAAACGAGCCCACATTGCTAGGGTATCGTCTCCGCCCTCGGCAGAAGAACGTAATGTCTACCTTGAGGAATTGGGAATCTTGGAGTTCCAGCTGTTCAAGAATGTCAGATGCCACATGTCTGGAAATTTTGTTGAACAATGGTATGGGGCAAATGACGGTACCACTACAAGAATTGGAGGAATGATGTTTTTTTTCAAGAGTGACAGGAACAGTATTGATACGGAAAGAACGAGAGAGCTCATGACCTGGGTAGCATTCTGTACGGTAATGATGGCGCGAGACACCGCTCTTAGAGCAATGAAAGAAATATCTTTACCACATGGCGTAGGAGTTGCCTTGCCAATACATGGACCCCCCCCGCATAACGATGGCATCACATAGCGATAATCCGCATCACCGCTTTGCTTTAATCGCAAAAATTTTATGCCGCACTATACCGATTAAAACCCGCTCACACCCTTCCCTCTCAACATGAGCATCATTTACTTCGCCGAGACCCGTCCAATGTGCGCCCTCAGCCAGCCTCACATGTGGCCGCCCGTGCCATGTTTACAGCCAACCTCCGCGGTAACATCCAAGCTTACACTCGGAATAAATTTCGTATTATAACAGTGTTTTTCGGTCTGTTTCTGGAAAATAATGACCATGGCCCCAAAAAGCTTCTAGTGCCAACCGTACACGTCTCATAAGGGTGAGAATTCCAATAGAAATGAGAATGAGATCATTGATAAGTTATGAAATTGGAGTGCGTAAACGCCGACCTGGACAAGTTGTAACAAGAAACCCCAATCCAACCATGCTACTATTTATTGTGGGCACCAAAAGACAATCCAAGGAAGCTGGTGCTTGCCAAACGTTTAAACATGTGTTTTCGAAACAAAGATCGCAAGTGACGGAAGATGTTGAAGACTCTATTGGTGTGTATAAATGAAAAACAGCTAGCAGGAGATAGCGTTCTCTCAAGCGAACATATTAAAAGGCTAGAAAGTTGCATAGGATTTAATTCAAAAAATGCCTGCAACTAGTGATGATGGAGTGAAATTTAAGGCCATCAAAGGTTGTTTTAGAAGATTTAGAAGCGTATTGCATCCATAGGTGATAAGGCATGTGAGCTGCCAGTTTCGACCACACACCTGCTGAAAAATAATGTGCAGGAATTCAAGGAGTACATAGACAGTGAAGGACTGAAACCTGAGAGAGCAATGTTTAATTGTGACAGAAACAGGGCCTGTTTTGGAAGAAAAATGCCAAGCAGGACCTACATTACTCAGAGAAAAGGCACTCCCAGGACATAAGCCCTAAGAAAGACAGGCCTTACAATACTTTGTTGATGTTTGCCAATGCTATGGTTATTGCAAAGTTAAGCCATTATTAGTGTATCACTTCTGAAACACCCCAGAGCGTTTCAGCAAAAGAATGTCCTCAAGGATAATTTGGTGTGTGCAGTGAGGGCAACAGTAAGGCATGGGTCACAAGGGAACTTTTCTATAACTGTTTACACATGCATTTGCCCCCAATGTGAAAGATTACCTAACTTGAAAAGAAATTAGAACTTAAGTGCCTCCTGGTTAAGAGACAATGCCCCTGGTCTATCCTACATACCGTGGCAGAGCGACTTTATGGGAACATGAGCTTCATTAAGGTGAAGTTTTTTTTGCCTCCTAATACCACTCCTCTCCTGCAGGCCCAAGGACCATCAGGTTATTGCAAACTTCAAAAACTGTTACACAAAAGCTCTGTTTGAAGTGCATATGTAGTACCTCATAAACTCAACTGCTCTAAGAGAGTTTTGGAGAGAGCACTTTAATATCCCTCATTGGTAAACCTTATAGAAAGGCTGGGAGGGAGTGAACTAAGAAATACCTTGAACTCTGCTTGGAAAAACTGTGGCCAGAATGTGTAGACAAAAGGATTTGAAGGGTTTGAGGCTAACACCTGAGAGACTATGCACTTGAGGAATCCATAGTGGCATTTGGAAAGTTCCTTGGGTGAGTATAGTGGGGAGGATGTGGAAGAGATGGTGGAGGAGGACAATGAATAACTAACCCACTTGATGAGCCTGATAGATCACTTCAAGAGCAAGAGCCAGACCTGGAGGAACTGGTTCAGAGGAGGGGAGAGAGAAAATGAAGAAGTATGCCTACGACAAAGATTAAAAGAAATCTGTGCAAAGTGGCTTGAAGTGCAAACCTTCATGGAATGAAAATCACCCACACACACTATTGCAAGCCGTGTTTGTCAACCTGTACACTGACAATGTTGTGAAAACACTTTTTAGGGAAGTCATAAAGAACGAGAGGAACAGGCCACTAGGACAGATAACTTGTGCGAAAGAAGTCCAGTGACTCTGAAGCTGGTCCTATTGGCATTAAAAGAAGAAGGGAAGTAACCCCAAAAAGGACTTGACACCTCAAGTCTTAAAGGCAGGGATTCCCCTTCAAAACACTAACAACTCTCTCTCCCCTCCTCCCATCCCATCAATCATCACCAGATCTCAATAAAAAGTAAGTTGTCATTAAGTGTGGCAATGCCTTTTCAGTTTGTGTTAATAAAATTAACATTCATTGTGTTGAAAAAATTTTTTTTTTTTCATACTTATTTATTAGTTTTTTTTTTTGGCAGGTGTCTTGCACGGATTAAATTAATTCCATTATGCTTAAGGGGAAAATTCATTCACAATAGCGATTATTTTTTTTTCGCATAAAATTACCCCTCTAGCACGGATTAAAAATCGTTTATGCGGGGTCCACTGTACTATGTCATAGAAAAGAAGGCAGTAGAGAAGTCGTGCCGAAAAGTGCAGAATTTAGTCCATTGTTCAGTCTGAAACGGAGCGTGAAAGGTATGAAGGATGTTCCCGATCCGTTTCTGAGAAGAACGAGAAGGTGGAGAAGTACCATCATCGGTAATAGGTCGTATGGGCGTATAGCGTGACCAGAGTTGGACCACTGGAACGGGTGGGGCATTGAAAATTGCCTGCACCATAGAGTAGAGGCCGGAACATAGTCAGAGAGAGCGAAGGTCCGATAAATCGAAGGAGTCAGTTCGAGGCCTGATACCAAAGCTGGTGAGGAAACGCACCCGTCATACTAGGTACAGAGTCATGAGGAGTGTCTGAATAGAGGTCCAAAGATGAGGCGGGGTCAGAACGGGTACGGTATCAAGAAGGCCCGGGATAGTAGGTATCAAGGACTAGGGCTGCCATGTTTAGTTTTACTTCTTTTCCTTTTGTTTTTATGAAAAAAAAAAAGAAGAAAGAAAATAAAAAAATACAAACAGAATAAAACAAGGGTGGACCGGAGGAATAGTTCCTAGAGGAATGAAAGGGCCAGAAATCTCCCTCCGCACCCAAGATGACCTCAGCACCGCAAGTAGCGCAGATGCAGCATGGAACCTGTTGCCATACCCTACCCATCAATCTATAAACCAACAATCCGGGAATAGCAACCTCACTCTGTCTGGCCGAGCTAACCATCAGTGGACAAAAGAGAGGTGCCGGATAACCGCACAAAGCATACCCCCTCGGCCACCACCCCCGGAATCCGAAAGGAGGCTTCCATAGATACCCCCTGACCCCAAAAAGACACCCAAAGCTACTCCGGGATTCCGAGAGGGATCAGACATCCCAGTTGATCCAATCCACTGCAACAACGCCACCCAACCCCCGCCAAGAACCTCAACGGAATAGACCCCGGAATCCTTTCCCCCTACCTAGGAAACTATGCGCCCTGAGTAGAAAATCCCAAAGGCCAAAAAGAGGAAAGGCAAAAGTGAGGGGTGGGGAGGAGAGGAGGAAAGGAAAAAGGATGGTGAATGGATAAGAGGGAGGGGAAGGGTAAATTATGGTACGGGTTCTGAGGAAGAAGACCGACAGGTCTAATTTCCTCAGACCAAGCGCCTCTTCAAATCACCACGCCAAGGAGCCCACCCTTGAAGAGGCAATTGAAAGGAACACAAAAGAATAATGCAGGCTGAGAAATAATGAGGAGGTCTTCCTGTATGATCTGATGTATCTGCAGATTCACTGTACTGGAAACATCAAAACGGTTTTTCGTGAGCTGTCTGTGATCTTTTCATGCAGCCTCCTACAACTTCTTTTTTTTCTGTTCATCTACCTTGAATTTACTTCTTTCATTTCTCTGTGACCGCCACTCGCATAAGAATGTGCAACATCACTTCACGAGATGCCATAATGAGGATGAAACACTGAATTCCAGCAGATATCTCTACAGCTTTATACGTCATAGTAAATAATGTAGTATGAATGGTTCAGAGAACCGACACGTTTGATAAATTAGACACGTGGCAACTCCTGGAATCTTTATTGAGAAAACGGTCGCCACACAGTGTCTTCACATTCGTCCATAAAGAGGAGAATGAGGTATCAGTCCCTCAACCAAGAGCCGTCTGAGGTCAGTCCACTTCAATCTTGATTAGAATACGGCATATGTGCAGAGAAGGATCTTAATAAACTGTATGGCAGAAGTGCAGTGCCGGTCGTAGTTGGTGTCACCTTTGTTAAATGTGGAAGTAGGTCATGATGCCCAAGGGTTAGGCAAGTGAAGAATTCCAAGTATTAAGATCCCAAGAATGCAGTGTCTGAACAGGATTTGTAGGTGAATGTTTAGAGAACCGACAAGTTGATAAATTAGAACACATGGGCAACACTTGGTATCTTTTTATTGAGAAACAATTCGCCACACCGTGGCTTCCTTTCAGTCCCATACAAAGGAGAATCTTTGAAGAACAGGAAGAGAATAGTAATCAGTCCCTCAACCTTGAGTCGAATGGTGGTCTGTCCACAGTCTTGATAGGAATACAAGCAATATGGTGCGGAGAAGGAGCTTCTAAACCGTAGGCAGTAGTGGTTCAGCATTGTAGGTGGTGGTCACAATTTGTTCAATGTGTACTTACCACATCGATTCAAATGATGAGGGATTGATACCTCATTCTCCTCCATTACTTCAAGATACTCCTTTGTATGGATTATGAAGCCTCTGCGTGCAAATGTTTCCTCACTAAAGATACCCAAGAGTAGCCCATGTGTCTAATTTATCAACGTGTCAGTTCTCTGAACTGCAACATCTATCATGGACCTTAATACTTGGGGAATTCTCCGCGTTGCAAACAACTTGGCACGACCAACTTCCACATTGAACAAATGGGACAACACCACCTAAGACTGCTGCACTCTCTACCGTCTCCTGCCCTGATGGTTTATAAACTCCTTCTCCACACATAACCTATCTGTTCAGAATCATGACGTCCACATCAACTCAAGGGTTTGAGGGAGACTGATTACGCTTCATTCTCCTCCTCCTGTCTTCCAAGATTCCTAAAAGAACCTTTGTATGAACTGATGAAGCCACTGTTGGCGAAACGTTTCCTCAATAAAGATAACCCAAGAGTTGCCCATATGTCTAATATGTCATTATTAAGGCCTTTACCTAGATATGCAGCTCAGTTCTGGTCCCCAAATTACAGAATGGATAAAATTCGTTTAAAAAACATTCCATCGATTAATGACAAAATAATTGATTGCACTAGAATCTACCGTATAAAGAAAGAATTTAAGTTCCTTAATATGGATCACGCTGTAAGATTCAGAATGAGTGAAGACATGATGGAAGTGTCATAAGTGGAAGATAGTATTAATAAAGGGGATACCACTAAGGCAGAGTTCCCAAACTATTTCATCTTGTAACCCAATTTAACATGCCACATAAAGCATGTACCCCCTATCACAAAATGTTGTTATTATTGATATACTATGTCTAAACGTGAACGTATACAGCCTCGCATACTCTGCTAATCCTAGCAATAAAATTAATAAAAGCTTACAAATCCAACAGAAAACAGTGGTAAATACTAACCTATAACTGCACAGGCAGTACACATACAACCAGCTGTATGTCTACCTCGGCAGAAGCTCGACAGATAAACTGACAGTTTGAAATAGTGGCAGCCACAGGAAGTGGTGACAGTACTGGACAGGTGATCTGGGCTACTGAGGACTTTTGTCCCTAGCATACATGTCAAAATACTTATAGGGCTTCCAACACGACTTAGCTATATATTTCTTCTTTCTAATACTGTATATTAGTTTTTGATGTTTATAGTTATTTGTTTAATCTTTATTACTTACTTATAATTGGTTTACTTTACAACTTAATATACAAAGACAAAGTTAACATAATCCTCACACCGGGTACCGCATTGTTTTCCTTGAGTTTCAAATTCATAACTTTTTTTCTGTCACCCTCCATTAACCCCCCAAAAAATGGTTAATACCACCCAGGGGGTTAATTTACCCCCAGTTTGGAACCACAGAAAATAAGGGCTTGAATGATCTACTCCAAGAGAGAACGCGCAAATAAATGGATTTCAAATTAGACAAGTATAAATTACCGATAGAAAGATCTAGGAAATATTGCTGGAAATCGGGTAGTTGATGATGAACAGTCCTACCTATACGGTTATATCGAAGCAAAAAACCTTGGGAGTTTCAAATTTAGGTTGGATAAATACAATGGGTGAAGGTTGGATTTGTGTGGGACATGCACATAGTGAAATTGAATTATCAAACATATTTCTTGCATGCCGTTGAAAATTGGTTGGCAAATATTTGTTAGTGGGATGGATGTGAATGACCTGTTCTATATGGCCAATCAGACCTGCGAGGTAGAGGTGTTTGTGGCAAGGCTCGGACTTCCATGCCAAGCAAATGTGTGAGCATGTTAGAATGGGAGAGAATTGAATGAATGGTTTTTGACCTACATGTTGAGTTGATAAGGGTAATATTTTAGTGAAGGAATCAGGGAACCCTGGTTTATTTTTTATATAGCCAACTTGAGTACTGAAATGGGCAACATGCCTCACTTTAAAGGAGATTATGATATTGGCAGTTTGGAGGGTATGTTATATCTCTTTTATATATACTTCTAAACTTTGTACCTGATCACCTCTGCAAAAACAGTGACTATGTGCCGAGTGAGTGGAAAGTGTTAATGATTATGAAAGTATTTTCTTTGGGATTTTATTTCTTATTGAGTCAACCCTCCTCAGTGGGAATGGCCAACTTGTTGAAAAAAAAAAGTATGTATGAAGCACAAACCAGTTGAGAAAACCCAATCAATATAGAGAAAGAATGTAGGAGATGGCAGAGAAGAAGGAAATAGGTTACTGAAATGCTTAAAAACACAAATCTGCTGCAACATGAGGAAAGATGGGCTTAGCCTAGAGATCACTGATTGGGAGCAAAAACTTAACGATTGTCATACTAACAGAAGAAGTACAATGGAAACAAAGGGTCCATACAGATATGCAAGAAACCCATAATACATTTCTATTCCCTATGCAAAATCAACTAAAACTACCTGTAGAATTGGACCATTATTGATTGGAGATTCATATACTGACAATGAACAAGAAATGAGTGAAATTCTAAAAGAAAGTATGAGTTGGTGTTCAACCACCCCTCTAAATGGTAGCCATGGTTAACAAATTCGACATTTTTTCACTCCAGCAGAAGGCTGCTATAACCACTAACTGACCTAGACAAAATCCAATAGATTTTGAAAATGATAACATTTACCATTCACACTCAAGCACCCCTGAAACCAGATTCATGGAATGCCCCTGTTTATAAAGAAGTGCAAATACCACAAGCAGAACAGATCAGGGTCCAAGGCCAATTTCAGCATGTCACCAATTCCAAGAGAATTTCAAAAAATAATTTTGTAAGAAATTTGATGGAAAAATTGACAAAAATAATACTCACAAATTTGGTTGACAGTGATATTTACACAGTGGTGTTTTTGCCGACTTTGACTCCCTTTTAGGCCAATTACATTATTCCAGGTCGACCAAATTCATAGCTATTTCCACATAGTAATTTATTAACCTCTATTCTACAAACTGAGCACAAGAAATTGCCAATCAAACTTTTTTCAACAACTAAATAGTGATAGAAAAATGGTAATTTATTTGGCTAAAATTACTGCAAAGTTCAAAATATCCAATTTCAAAATAGGTCCAAATAAAACAATAGAAAAACAGTATAGAATGGGTCAAATAACTAGAGAACAGTCTAAACGTTACTCGCCAGCACTTACCAGCCTGATAAGAAATCTAAAAAGTTGTATTATGAAAATAGACTACATAACATCAAAGGTGATATGGAAAAAACCTGGAAAACTATCTGAAATTCTTGGAAATAAAAAGTTATCCAAAAACAAAACAATCAAACTAACAAAATCAGATGAACCCCTACTCACACCTACTGAAACAGCAAACAGACTCAATGTTTTCTTCTCCACCATAGT
This sequence comes from Cherax quadricarinatus, assembly GCF_026875155.1. Taxonomy (NCBI): domain Eukaryota; kingdom Metazoa; phylum Arthropoda; class Malacostraca; order Decapoda; family Parastacidae; genus Cherax; species Cherax quadricarinatus. Next base: position 96,976,597 of record NC_069404.1, on the reverse strand, counting down.
TAAAAATCTAGTGAACAAAATACCAAGTGTATAACACCCTTCCATCAGACTACCTCATAGGTACCTACCCAAATATGCTATTCTTAGCTCCAACCAACCCCACAGAAGTTACACTCATCATAAACACCCTTAAAAACAAGGCAGGAGACATAAACAGCTTGCCTGCTTGTATGTACAAAAAAGCTTCTCAAGTATTGTCACCAATTATTGCAACGCTCTTTAACAAATCCATTGAATCGGCTACCTTCCCAACAGTCCTCAAAATAGTGAGGGTCACTCCGATCCACAAAGGAGGTGTCCAAGCTGACTTGAATAACTATAGACCAATATCTAACTTACCACTGCTCTCTAAAATCTTTGAAAAATTAATGCATAGACGGATCTATTCCTACCTCGTCTCACACAACATATTAAACCCTTGTCAGATTAGATTCAGGAATAATAAAAGCACGAATGATGCTATCATACGCGTGCTAGAACTAATCTATACCACACTCGAAAAGAAATAAGTCCCGCTGGGCATTTTCATTGATTTACGTAAAGCTTTCGATACAGTTGACCATGAACTACTGTACTCCAAATTAACGCACTATGGTATCAGAGGCCACTCCCTCAACTACTTAAAATCATACCTTAGTAACAGAACTCAATATGTGTATGCAAATGATGCAAACTCTTCCACCCAACCAATCATAGTAGGAGTTCCACAAGGAAGCTTCCTTGGACCACTCCTCTTTCTCATCTACATCAATGATCTACCGAATGCATCACAGCTACTCAAACCCATATTATTTGCAGATGACACTACATATGTCTTTTCCCACCCATACACGGTTATACTAGCAAACACAGTCAGTGCTGAATTGCAGAAAATATCTGCCTGGATGATGACTAATAAACTTACCCTGAATATTGATAAAACGTACTTCATTCACTTTGGAAACAAAGCTGCAAATGATCCCATTAACATAACGCTAAATGAATCATCATTCACAAGACTCGGAGGGAAAATTCCTAGGTATCCACCTTGACAGTAGCCTTAAGTTCTGGACACACATACAACAAATCACCAAGAAAATCTCCAAGACTGTAGGTATACTATCAAAGATAAGGTACTACGTTCCACAATCAGCTCTCCTGGCACTGTACCATACACTTATACACCCTTATCTTACATATGGAATTTGTGCATGGGGATCAACAACATCCAATCACCTAAAACCCCTCATAACCCAGCAAAAGGCAGCAGTAAGAATGATAACGAATTCCCACTCCTGCCAGCACACTCCACTAATTTTCAAAAGTCTGAATCTGCTCACCATTAAGAACATCCATACTTATTCATGTGCCTACTACATACACAGAACAATACACGCAAATATAAACCCTTCACTCAAACTTCTCCTCACCAACTTAAACAGGACACATGACCACAACGCAAGACGGATCTCTTTTTGATATACCTCGTGTCCTTATCACACTGTGTAAAAACTCTATGCACATAAAGGGCCCTAAAATATGGAATTCATTACCAGAAGATATTAAAGTAACCCAGTCTGAAAATCAGTTTAAGACTCTTCTCAAAAGCCACTTAATCACCCTAGACTAAATGCTAAATACTCAGTACACACACACTCACCTATGTACTCCCACATAATAACTTCAACAATCACTTTGAACCTTTTATCCATTGTTGACAGGGAATATAATTGAACCATTGTTTTTCACAAAAGCATTTAGACTATATGAATATATC
>NC_069404.1:96934353-96974341 GCF_026875155.1 Cherax quadricarinatus | reverse complement strand
ACGTATCTCCCATGACTACATATACACCGCGACATCAAAGGGTTAAAAAAAAAAAAATTTTTTTTCCTCTTCTGAAAAGATAGAAATCTTTCCCGCATAAAGACCCCAAAATTTAAAATTTTGATAGAAAACTTACGGAATTATGCTCTCGCAAAGTTTGCGGCTGGGCGATGTTTACGCTCGGCGATTTTTCCCCTTTTTTTGGGCCCCATTTTGGGCCAATTTCACTGTACAGTCGACAAAAAACATGAATTTTTCCTAGAACTCCATTTTTTCTTCGAATGGGTGAAAGAAACACCCATTTATAAAATTCACTATCCGTACAGGGGTCGAATTTAGCAATTTTGCCAATTTTCACACAAATTTCAAAAATCCCAAAATTTCCGAATAGGGTCCAGAAAAAAAAGAAACTTCCGGGCACTAAAATGACTTTCCCTAGTCATTAGTCCGTCTCAAGGGCCCCCTTATATTCTTTTTGTTTTCCATTTGAATTTTTATTTTCAAAAAAAAATTAAGTTTTTACTGTTATGCGACTATGCATTAGTGTAAAAAATGGTATAAATATTTTTGGGTGCACTTGTGAAAGAATATTAGACCACCATTGACGTTATTGAACGTTTGGGGCACGTTTTGTTTACTTTGAATTTTTGGTAAAAATCAAACTTTTTCCTGCTACTTTGAGCAAAAATTTCAAGCACCTTTCATTGAAAAACCATCAAAACATCCAATTTTGTAATATTTCCTTTCATAAAATGAAACCAAGAAAAAGAATACAACAATAAAACCTACGAAAATACACTGCAAAGTCGCTGATTTTTTAAAAAAAAAAGGTCAAATTTTTTTTTTCTCATTATGCACTGGTCTGCGGGTTTTTTTTTTAGACTGTGCACACTGACCACATAAAACCCATTTTTTCTTGAAGCCACCACTTTCCCCCTAATTTGGGGCTGCAAATTTTATGAGTACTTACTCAAAAACCCCTACGCTAAGACGTATAATACGACCAAAAAACCCCCAAAGGGTTTAAAAAAACTTTTTTTGGGTTTCATATTGGCAAAAACATCAATTATATTCTGAAAATAAATATTTCTTGTTAATCAGACTCAATGGTCAAAAAGGGGCTGGGGTTACACAATTTTTTCTTGGCTAAATTGTTAAACCCCGGGGAAACCCCTGGTTTTTCACTCTTTTCAAAACAAAAAAAGGGAAAACGTTCCCCTTTCACATTTTAGTAGTTGGAAGTGTTGGGTAAAGGAATCCCACTTTCAACTTTAGGGAAGGTTTTTTAGAATCCCTGATTTTTTAAATTTTTTCCCAAAGCAGCTGGGGGGCGCACTTTTTTCAGGTGGAACTTTATTTGGGAATTCATTCCCCAAGAGAAAAAAAACTATTTCTTCAAAAAATGGGGCCCTGAACTTTCTGCTAAAAAGGTGTTGTTGAAATTTTAAGCAGCTTCTCCCCCAATTTTCTCCCATCTGGCTTTAGTATTTTTTAAAACGAAATCCAAACTTGTCTTTTGGATTCTGGCAGATTTCTTTTTTTTTCACTAATTCTGAAATTTCAGTGAACCCAAAGAATGAGGGAAGTATGTAGCTGTCTTACTTTTTTTCTGCCTTGGTAGCAAAAATAATTTCTTTTGTCTGGCTCTTAAAAAATTGCTTTTTCCTTTGTTTTGACCGCTGATAAAATCGGGCCGGTAACTGAAGTCTTTCAAAAGCAGTTTAGCTTTCTTTTCAAACATTCAAAAGTTTCATCATTGCGAAGTGAGTTTAAAAATTTCCCACTAACCCTGCTAGGGGGTTTTGCCAAAAACCATTTCCAATTTCAATTTTCTAAATTTTCTTGTTCGTGGCTTTTAAACCCTTTTCCAATTTTTACGCCCCAAAAGACACAGAGTAAGGCCAATTCAAAATTTCCCAATTTTGATGCTAAGTTTGGCTGCTTTGCTTTTTTGTGGGTTGCTGTCTGATCTTCATCCCGCCTTTGGGGATAAAAAGCAAACTTTATTTGCAAAGCTATCTTTCAAAAGCATGTTTTAAGAAAGTAAGTAATTTTTATTCGGGGTATACACAAATACAGTTACATAGAACTTCTACATAGCAGCATATGTGTAGAGAACCTAGGATAACCCAAAAAAGTCAGAGTGATTATTTCCTTGGGGGTCCTTTTCCCTTTATTATTAAATTTTAAAAAAGGTTTTTAATATTTTTTTTTATTTTTTTAACAATAAGATAATATCTTTTTATCATACTAAAAAACTATCTATAAAACGGGGGTCTTTAAAAGACTATCACAAAAAACGAGGGTCATTACTAGGAATAAGGAAAAATTTTTACACTATTTTTAACCCTAAAAAATAGAAAACTTTCCCCCCCCTTTTTCTGTAGCTACATTCATAAAGACACCTTTTGGCACTCTTTTTAAAAACGGGTTAAATGCTTTTTGGACTGGTTTTTGAAATTTTTGGGGCGGTCTTTTTCCTTTCCCTTTATTGCTGTAAAATTTAAAAGGGGTTTTTTTAAAGCCGGGCCCATGACTGGGCCTACAAAGTTGTGCCCCCTCCCCCTAGAAATTTATGATTGTTTTGGGTTTCCCAACCTTGAAAAAATTTGACGCAAGTTATTTTTGGACATTTTTGAGAAATTTTTTAATAAACATGATTTAGTTTCATTTTGTTTTATCTGTCTTCAAAAATTCACCCATATCCAACTGCTGAAAATTCCATCCGGGCCTTTACATGTTCTTTTGGGTCCCTTTTCCGGGAAATAAATTCTTAAAAATTTTTTCTGGGTGATTTGCAGTCTATTTTTCAGTTTTTTTGTAAAGGGGCAGAGTCCCAAAAGAGCAACGTAATCCATAGGGGCATTGAAAAGGGGCTAGCCCAAAAGGGTCCTGCGAGCCTAAAGTAGGTAGCACTGTGTTGGGGGGGGGAAAAAAAAAAAAAAAAAAAAAAAAAAAAAAAAAAAAAAAAAAAAAAAAAAAAAAAAAAAAAAAAAAAAAAAAAAAAAAACCAAAAATAAAAAAAAAAAAAAAAAAAAAAAAAAAGGGGGTTTCCCCAAAAATATTTTACTGATGAAACCAAAGTGAGGGGCCCTCCCCTTTACATTGAACATTAAAATTATTTACCCTTCTCATTTTTTATTTTTTGCCAAAGGAATGGCTTCAGTTTTCCCTAGGTTTTAATGATATTTTTTTTGTCTACAAACCCAAATTTTGCTGCAGGACCCCTTTTCCCGGGTTTTTAAAACTTTAGCATATCTTGGGGGGTCTTTACCTGACATAACAGAGCACTGTCAACTCATAAGGGGAGTTTGCACTTGGCATGATAGGCCTTTCATTGACATAACAAAAGAAAATAAAGGGAAAACCCCGAATACTACCTTGGGGAACTCCACATGTTATCGGCAGGGGGTTTGTTCTGGTTTTTTTGATTTTTACTATTTTTTCCCTGTTGCTAAGGTTAAAGGGCTTAAACCATCTACAGAACATATACCGATAGCTTGAAATTTTCTTTCATAAAATATTTGGGGTTTACAGTTTTCGAAGGGCCTTTTTTCAGGGCTAAGGTTACCATAATATTTAGGGGCCCCTTTGACATTTCCCGTTTTTCAGGGAATCCCTCAGATTAATAAGGGAGGTGTCGGTTGAGTAGGTCTTCTAAAGCCCCATTGATAGCCCAAGGGAATGTTTTTTGTTATTAAGGAAATTTAAATCTTGAGAATACACCCCCCCCTCTTTTTAGAAAATTTTTGGGTATTATACTGAGGAAAACAACGGCCTATAGTTTTCTTACATAGACCTACTATTTTTCTTGAAGATAGGGGGTAACTCTGGCCCCCTTGAACCCCCCCGGGACGGTTAAAAGTGGTGAAGATAGATTTATTTGTTTTGGGAATAGGGATTGACAGTTCAGAAGCCCCCATCTTTTAGGGAAATTAGACGGGATGTTATCAGGGCCCGTCTCTTTTGTTGGGTTTTTAAACCCCCTTTGTTTTTTTTGAATAAAGTCATGAGAATACACTTACAAGTTGAAAAACTGGGTTTTGGGGGTTTCCCCCTTTTTTGGTTTTAGTAGGGTTTTAACTTATCGGTCTGTGTTAAAGGTAATTTTTTGCCAGCGGGAGTTTACTTTTTGTGTTGGGGGCAAAAAGATGTGTAGTAGGAATTAAAGCAATTTGCCACCCCCTTTAAAGTTTCGTGGGATAAAATTTATTATCGATAGTGAGTACTTGTTTGTACCTTTTTTACTGGCTTATGGCTATACCCCCCAAATGGTTTTTGTTGTTGGCCCAAACTTTTTGGGGTTAGCTTATTTCTTCAAAAATTTTTGAGGGAGTTGTGCTTTGGCCCTTTTCTCCTTTTATAAGTTTTTCTGTACCTGTTCCCCCCACCTTTGGGGAAATTAAATTTTGTGCTGCAATTTTCCCGTCTGTTTGCTTTAATTTTTTTTTGCCTGGTCTCGTTTTTTATTTTTTCTTAAAAAATCAGTAGTCATCCCGGGTGCAGTTCTTCATTTAAACCTTTAAACCCCTTTTAAATGGTTTCAATTTAAACAAAGGGTGGTTGTGAACTTTTGTTTGAAATTTTTCCCCCATCGTTTACGTCCGTGCAAATTTTTTCTCTGTCCCCGTCCCCATTGTGTACCTATTTCCGTGTTTCTTTTTCTGAGTTTCCCATTGACTTCAAATTTTTTTTGTCCTGTGTAGGGCCCAACCTATCCCTTTAAAGATTTTCCTGGTGCAGTAAATGATGAAATGATCATAAACCCGTGGTAATGATGCCCGGGCTGACTAAAGTTCTCACGCGGGTTTCAAAAATTTGTGGTCAAATGGGGGGCTGAGAAATGTGTGTTTCCCGGGGTTTGGGGTATTAAATTTGTTGAGTGTAACTATTTAATCCTAAATTTGCTTATTTCCTTTTGCCCTAGCCCGTTATTTTTTTCTGCTGGGAAAAAAGATAATTTTAAAATCGCCCAGTATTTTGGCTCCCCAATTTTTTCAACTCCCCGGGCCCAAGGGCTTTTGGAAAAGTCCCTTTCCCCAAAAACTGGTCCTGGGTTTGGAGGGCGGGGGAAATTTTTTCCTACTAAAATGGGTTTTTGGTTTTTAGGGGAAACAGCACTTCAAAAAACCCTAGAATCTCCAGTTTATTGTTATTTAAATCAGGTCTTGGGTTGTAAGCTAAGTCATTTCTAATGTAGGCACATACTCCACCACCCTTTCCGTTCCTATCTAAGCGTTTTATATTGTAACCATCTATTTTGACCTCGTCGTCAGTCACCGTATCATCCAACCAAGATTCAGAGATGGTTATAACTGCCGCCCTAATTTTGTTAGCTAGAATCCTAATCTCTGCCAATTTAGGAAGAAGTGATCTTGCATTGACATGAATTATTATTATTATAATAAAAAAGAAGCGCTAAGCCACAAGGGCTATACAGCGCTGCAGGGTAGGGAAGGAAGCGAGGGTATTGGATGGCAGAAGGGAGAAGGGATGATCAGCAGGTTACAGAAAACAGCGGGGCAGGGGATAGTACGGGGGTAGAGGGTAGCAAGAGATTGAAGTAGAAAGGGCTGAAGGTATCAGAATTTGTGAAGTAAGTCAGTTGTTGTCAAAAAGTCAATGAGAGAGTCCGGATGAAAGGTGGGTCCATCAGCGAGAAGGGAAGGTAAAGAGAGAGTAGCGGAGCGAAGACGACGACAGAGGTAAATTCTGCGTGCTCGTTGATAAAGTGGGCAGTCCAACAGAATGTGGCTGACTGATAATGGAGCTCGGCAATTCTCACAGAGAGGAGCAGGACGCCTCTCCATGAGATATCCATGAGTAAGACGAGTATGGCCAATGCGAAGACGGGAGAGAGTAGTCTCCCAACCTCGACACTGGTGATAAGAAGACGGCCAGTAACCTAAACTCGGTTTAATAGATTGAAGTTTGTTGCCGAGCATAGTAGACCAACGTTGTTGCCAACGGGTGTGAAGGTGGGAAGATATTGCAGCAAAATAGTCCGTAAATGGAATACCTTTATAAGAAACTGGTAGGTCATGTACTGCTGACCGCACAGCAGTGTCTGCCTGTTCATTGCCCTGTACGTCAACATGACCAGGGACCCAACAAAAAACAATATCTTTATGCTTGGTAAAGATGCGGCGTAGCCAAAGTTGGATACGGAGGACTAAGGGGTGAGGTGTATCAAATTTTTGTATAGCCTGTAAAGCACTAAGGGAGTCTGAGACAACCACAAATGATGACACAGGCATAGATGCAATACGGATAAGTGCTGTAAGGATGGCATACAATTGTGTGTCTCTAAATACCACACTAAATGTCTATTTACTAGGCGTTCCATTACTTTGCAAACTGCACTGGTAAGAGCAATGGGACGATAGTGGGAGGTTTCATGTCCCGTAGTGCCTGGTTTGCAGAAAGGGGGAACAATGGCAGATTTCCACAGCTGTGGAAGAACTCCTTGTGACCAAATAAGATTGTAAAGGCATAATAGGACTGCAAGGGCTGACTGATGTAAATGTTGTAGCATACGAATATGAATGTCGTCGGGCCCAGCTGCCGATGATCGGCAAGCTGATAGTGTTGCCTCCAGTTCTTGAAGTGTAAAAGGCACATTATACTGTTCTTCTCTGAGAGAAGAAAAGTCCAAGGGTGCTAACTCTCTGGCAGACTTTGAGGAAAGAAATGAGGGGCATAGATGGAGTCCCTGAGAAATACAGACCAGATGATTGCCAATTTCATTGGCAACATCTAGTGGATTTGCTATATCAACACCGGCAACCCGCAGAACAGGAGCCGGGTCAGGAGAATATTTACCACTCAGTTTTCGTACTTTTTTCCAGACTGCATTCATAGAGGAAGCAGAGGTGATGGTGGAGACATAATCTCGCCAGCAAGTGTGTTTAGCGTCACGGATGACACGGCGAGCGATCGCACGCTTCTGTTTAAAATCAAGGAGTCTCTCTGTGGTTCTATTGTACCGGTACCTGCCCCATGCAGCACGCTTCAAATGTACTGCACGAGCACAAGCAGGAGACCACCAAGGCACGCATTTCTGAGAATGCCTGCCCGAAGTTTGGGGTATAGAATGAGAAGCTGCGGTGAAAACGGAGGACGAGAAGAAGTGTAAAAGCTCATCGATGGAGGACGAAGAAGGAACCTCTCTAAAAACAGTTAGGTGTGAGTAAAGGTTCCAATTTGCTCGATCAAATTGCCAGCGTGGGATGCGAAGAGGTGGTGAATATGAAGGGGAAGTAAGAATGATTGGGAAATGATCGCTGTCATGTAAGTCCAGGACAACAGACCAAGTGAAGTCTAATGCGGTGGAGGAAGAGCAGACTGAGAGATCGATGCAAGAGAGAGTATGAGTCCGAGGATCAAAATGGGTGTGCGTACCTGTATTTAAAACATGGAGGGGGTGGGTGGCAAGAAAAGCCTCTAACTGAATTCCACGGGAATCACAGTGAGACCCCCCCAGAGGAAATGGTGTGAATTAAAATCACCAAGTAACAGAATCGGTGGCGGTAATGACGAAACAAGAAAGGCAATATCCGGAATAGATAATGCCCGAGAAGGAGAGAGATATAAAGAACAGAGCGTATACCACCTATGCAAGTGGATACGGGCTGCTGTGTAATGCAGTGAAGTATGAACAAATAGCTGATGGTACGGAATATCAGTGCGTAGAAGAAGGGCACTTTCATTAAAGGTCCCATCAGGAAAAGGATCTGAAGAATACAATAAATTATAGCCTGAGATGGGAGAGATGACAGCAGAGTAATTTTGGTTCCTGTAAGCAAACACCAACAGGGGCAAACTGGGAGAGTAACATCTGAAGCTCACCCCGATTACCCCTGAGGCCGCGTATATTCCACTGTAAATAGGCCATGATTGGCAATGATAAAGATACTTGAAATCCGCAGGAAAGGGTTCCTACGGACTAGAGGGGTTAGAAAAGTCCACATGCAGAGGCAGTGGAAAACGTTCAAGCAGCGAAGGAACGGTGCGCTGTGAAGAAAGGAGTTGCGTAGATGGAGGAGAGGAGAGAGAAGGAACAGAGGGTGGATCAGTGTCCAGTGATGGTTTGGTCTCTGCAATATATTCAGAGATTGCTTCAAGTGTTTCGGAATTCAGAGACGTCGTATGGGAGACAATATTGGAAATGGTAGGGGGAGGCATAATAGGGAGGGAACAGGGGAGGAAGGTACAGTACGAGGAGGAGGGTGAACCTCTACACTTGTAACAGCCAGTGAGAGGGGGAGAACCAGGGACAGAGACAGGCAGGGTAAAATGAGGAGGTGGAAGATGGGTAGGAGGTGTTAACGGACCTTTTTTTGACTTTTGAGAAGTAGAGGGATGATTGGGAGGAGGTGTCGTACGAGGTCTCGTCGATACTGAGGCTTGTGAGAGAGAACTCGAAGAAGCGAGATTAGACTGAGGCGTTGAAGTAGGGACGTCTGAGCCGAGGACAGCAAAAGGATTAGATACAGGAGTGATTATGGGAGAGGTAACCACAGAGGTGGGTGTAGAATATGGGATACCAGAAGTGGGGGGACGTTTTGAAACACGGGAATAAGAAACACGTGGGAGTCTCCCTTGGAGGCGGAGATGAGAAACTGCCATGGCATAAGGGAGACCTTCTGTCTCTTTGAGGTAACGGATTTCCCGTTCGTTTAAATAGACTTGACAACGGCGAGAGTACGAAGGGTGAGCCTCATGACAGTTAAGGCAAGAAGGAGATCGATTGCAAGACTTATTACAATGGTCATTGGCACCACAGACTGGGCATTCGGCGATAGATCTGCAATATTTCACTGGATGGCCAAATCGCCAGCAATTTCTACACTGTTGTGGTGTAGGGATCACCTTTCGAACTTGTAACCAATGTCCTGCTATATAAACTGAGGATGGGAGTTCTCGGCTGTCAAAAGTTAAACGAGCCACATTGCTAGGGTATCGTCTCCGCCCGCGGGCAGGAAGAACGTAAGTGTCTACCTTGAGGATTGGGAGATCTTGGAGTTCCAGCTGTTCAAGAATGTCAGTGCCACATGTCTGGAAATTTTGTTGAACTATGGTATGGGGCAGAATGACGGTACCACTACAAGAATTGAGGGAATGATGTTTTTCAAGAGTGACAGGAACAGTATTGATATGGGAAAGACGAGAGAGCTCATGAGCCTGGGTAGCATTCTGTACGGTAATGATGCGCGTACCGCTCTTAAGAGCATGAAAAGAAATATCTTTACCAACATGGCGTAGGAGTGCCTTGCCAATACAGTGGACCCCCGCATAACGATGGCATCACATAGCGATTAATCCGCATACCGCTTGCTTTAATCGCAAAAATTTTGCCGCACATACCGATTAAAAACCCGCTCACCGATTTTCGTCCGAGACGCGTCCAATGTGCGCCCTCAGCCAGCCTCACATGTGCCGCCCGTGCCATTGTTTACCAGCCAGCCTCCGCGGTAACATCCAAGCATACAATCGGAATATTTCGTATTATTACAGTGTTTTCGGTGCTGTTTCTGGAAAATAAGTGACCATGGGCCCCAAGAAAGCTTCTAGTGCCAACCGTACACCAATAAGGGTGAGAATTCCAATAGAAATGAAGAAAGAGATCATTGATAAGTATGAAAGTGGAGTGCGTATCGCCGACCTGGTCAAGTTGTACAAGAAACCCCAATCAACCATCGCTACTATTGTGGGCACCAGAAAGACAATCAAGGAAGCTGTTCTTGCCAAAGGTTTAACTGTGTTTTCGAAACAAAGATCGCAAGTGATGGAAGATGTTGAGAGACTCTTATTGGTGTGGATAAATGAAAAACAGCTAGCAGGAGATAGCGTCTCTCAAGCGATCATATGTGAAAAGGCTAGGAAGTTGCATGAGGATTTAATTAAAAAAATGCCTGCAACTAGTGATGATGTGAGTGAATTTAAGGCCAGCAAAGGTTGGTTTGAGAGATTTAAGAAGCGTAGTGGCATCCATAGTGTGATAAGGCATGGTGAGGCTGCCAGTTCGGACCACAAAGCGGCTGAAAAATATGTGCAGGAATTCAAGGAGTACATAGACAGTGAAGGACTGAAACCTGAACAAGTGTTTAATTGTGATGAAACAGGCCTGTTTTGGAAGAAAATGCCAAGCAGGACCTACATTACTCAGGAGGAAAAGGCACTCCCAGGACATAAGCCTATGAAAGACAGGCTTTACTTTGTTGATGTGTGCCAATGCTAGTGGTGATTGCAAAGTTAAGCCTTTATTAGTGTATCACTCTGAAACTCCCAGAGCGTTCAGGCAAAAAGAATGTCCTCAAGGATAATTTGTGTGTGCTGTGGAGGCAAACAGTAAGGCATGGGTCACTAGGGACTTTTTCTATAACTGGTTACACCATGCATTTGCCCCCAATGTGAAAGATTACCTAACTGAAAAGAAATTAGAACTTAAGTGCCTCCTGGTGTTAGACAATGCCCCTGGTCATCCTACAGACGTGGCAGAGCGACTTTATGGGGGACATGAGCTTCATTAAGGTGAAGTTTTTTGCCTCCTAATACCACTCCTCTCCTGCAGCCCATGGACCAGCAGGTTATTGCAAACTTCAAAAAACTGTACACAAAAGCTCTGTTTGAAAGGTGCTTTGTAGTGACCTCAGAAAACTCAACTGACTCTAAGAGAGTTTTGGAGAGAGCACTTTAATATCCTCAATTGTGTAAACCTTATAGGTAAGGCTTGGGAGGGAGTGACTAAGAAGACCTTGAACTCTGCTTGGAAGAAACTGTGGCCAGAATGTGTAGACAAAAGGGATTTTGAAGGGTTTGAGGCTAACCCTGAGAGGATTATGCCACTTGAGGAATCCATTGTGGCATTGGGAAAGTCCTTGGGGTTGGAGGTTAGTGGGGAGGATGTGGAAGAGTTGGTGGAGGAGGACAATGAAGAACTAACCACTGATGAGCTGATAGATCAACTTCAAGAGCAAGAGGCCAGACCTGAGGAAACTGGTTCAGAGGAGGGGAGAGAGAAATTGAAGAAGTTGCCTACTACAAAGATTAAAGAAATCTGTGCAAAGTGGCTTGAAGTGCAAACCTTCATGGATGAAAATCACCCTCACACAGCTATTGCAAGCCGTGTTGGCAACCTGTACACTGACAATGTTGTGAAACACTTTAGGGAAGTCATAAAGGAACGAGAGGTACAGGCCACTATGGACAGATATCTTGTGCGAAAGAAGTCCAGTGACTCTGAAGCTGGTCCTAGTGGCATTAAAAGAAGAAGGGAAGTAACCCCAGAAAAGGACTTGACACCTCAAGTCTTAATGGAAGGGGATTCCCCTTCTAAACACTAACACTCTCTCTCCCCTCCTCCCATCCCATCAATCATCACCAGATCTTCAATAAAAGTAAGTGTCATGTAAGTGTGCATGCCTTTTTCAGTTTGTGTGTATTAAAATTAACATTTCATGTGTTAAAAATTTTTTTTTTTCATACTTTTGGGTGTCTTGCACGGATTAATTTTATTTCCATTATTTCTTATGGGGAAAATTCATTCACATAGCGATTATTTCGCATAACAATTACCCCTCTTGCACGGATTAAAATCGTTATGCGGGGGTCCACTGTACTATGGTCAGAAAGATAGGCAGTAGAGGAAGTCGGTCGTAAAGTGAAGAATTTAGTCCATTGTTCAGTCTGAAACTGAGCGTGGAAAGGTAGTGAAGGATGTGTCGATCGTTTCTGAGAAGAACGAGAAGGTGGAGAAGTATCATCAGCAGGTAATTGTCGTTGGCGTTTAGGCGTGGGACCAGAGTTGGTCCGACGTGGAACGGGTTGGCGATTTGAAAATTGCCGCACCATAGAGGGAGAGGCCGGAAGCATAGTCAGAGGAGAGCGAAGGTCCGATAAATCGAAGGAGTCAGTCGAGGCCTGAGTACCTGAAGCGGGTGAGGAAACAGCACCGGCATAATAGGTACAGAGGCATGAGGAGTGTCTGAAGAGTGGTCCAAAGATGAGGCGGGGTCAGAACGGGGTACGGTATCAAGAAGGGGCCCGGGGTTAGTAGGTTCATGGACTAGGGCTGCCATGGTTAGGTTACTTCTTTCTTTTTGTTTTTAAGAAAAAAAAAAAGAAGAAAAGAAAATAAAAATAAAAAAAGAATAAAAAAAGGGGGGACCGGGGAGGAATAGTTCCTAGGAGGAATGAAAGGGCCAGAAATCTCCCTCCGCACCCAAGAGGACCTCAGCACCGCAAGTAGCGCAGATGCAGCATGGAACCTGTGCCATACCCTACCCATCATGCTAGTAAACCAACAATCCGGGATAGCAACCTCACATCTGCCGAGCTACCTCAGTGGACAAAAGAGAGGGTGGCCGGATATCCGCCACAAAGCATACCCCCTTCGGCCACCACCCCCGGAATCCGAAAGGTGGCTTCCAGAGATACACCTGTCGCCCAAAAGACACCCAAAGCTACTCCGGGATACCGGAGAGGGATCAGGACATCCCCAGGTGATCCAGATTCCACTGCAAACTACGCCACCGCCAAGAACCTCAACGGAATAGACCCCGGTATCCTTTCCCCTACCTAGGAACTAGCGCGCCTGTGGGAGAAATCCCAAAGGCCAAAAAGAGGAAAGGCAAAAGGGAGGGGTGGGGAGGAGGAGGAGGAAAGGAAAAAGGGGATGGGGAGGATGGGATAGGGGAGGGGAGATTGGGGGTAATTAGGTTCGGTCTGAGGAAGAAGACCGACAGGTCTAATTCCTCAGACCAAGAGCCTCTTCACCACGCCAAGGAGCCCCCCTTGAAGAGGCATTGAGAGGAGACACAAAAGAAGTAGATGCTGGCTGAGAAATAATGGAGGGAGGGCTTCCTGTATGATCTGATGTATCTGCAGATTCAACTGTACTGGTAACATCAGAAACTGTTTTCGTGAGCATGTCTGTGATCTTTCTGCAGCCTCCTACATCTTTCTTTTTCTGTTCTTCTTCTTGAATTTTCTTCTTTCTTTTCTGTGACCCACTCGCATAAGAATGTGCAACATCACGTTCACGAGATGCCATAATGAGGATGTATCACTGAATTCCAGCAGTTATACTACAGCTTTATACGTCATTAGTAAATATTGTAGATGAATGGTTCAGAGAACCGACACGTTGATAAATTAGACACGTGGGCAACTCCTGGGTATCTTTATTGAGAAAACGTTTCGCCACACAGTGGCTTCATCGGTCCATACAGAGGAGAATGAGGTAATCAGTCCCTCAACCTTGAGCCGCTGTGGTCAGTCCATCAATCTTGATTAGAATACGGCATATGTGCAGAGAAGGAGCTTATAAACTGTAGGCAGGAGAGGTGCAGCAGTCGTAGGTGGTGTCACATTTGTTAAATGTGGAAGTAGGTCATGCCCAAGGGTTAGGCAAGTGAAGAATTCCCAAGTATTAAGATCCCAAGAAGTTGCAGTGTCTGACAGGATTGTAGGTGAATGGTTTAGAGAACCGACAAGTTGATAAATTAGACACATGGGCAACTCTTGGGTATCTTTATTGAGGAAACATTTCGCCACACAGTGGCTTCATCAGTCCATACAAAGGAGAATCTTGAAGAACAGGAGGAGAATGAGGTAATCAGTCCCTCAACCTTGAGTCGATGTGGTCAGTCCATCAGTCTTGAATAGAATACAGCATATGTGCGGAGAAGGAGCTTCTAAACCGTAGGCAGGAGAGGTGCAGCAGTTGTAGGTGGTGTCACATTTGTTCAATGTGGACTGACCACATCGATTCAAGGATGAGGGATTGATTACCTCATTCTCCTCCTGTTCTTCAAGATACTCCTTTGTATGGATTGATGAAGCCACTGTGTGGCCAAATGTTTCCTCAATAAAGATACCCAAGAGTTGCCCATGTGTCTAATTTATCAACGTGTCAGTTCTCTGAACTGCAACTTCTTGGGATCTTAATACTTGGGAATTCTTCGCTTGCCTAACCCTTGGGCACGACCTACTTCCACATTGAACAAATGTGACACCACCTACGACTGCTGCACCTCTCCTGCCTGTGGTTTATAAGCTCCTTCTCCACACATATGCCGTATTCTGTTCAAGATTGATGGACTGACCACATCAACTCAAGGTTGAGGGGACTGATTACCTCATTCTCCTCCTGTTCTTCAAGATTCTAGAACCTTTGTATGGACTGATGAAGCCACTGTGTGGCGAAACGTTTCCTCAATAAAGATAACCAAGAGTTGCCCATATGTCTAATTTGTCATTAGTAAGGCCTTACCTAGATTATGCAGCTCAGTTCTGGTCCCCATATTACAGAATGGATATAAATTCGTTAGAAAACATTCAGCGATGAATGACAAAATTAATTGATTGCACTAGGAATCTTCCGTATAAAGAAAGATTTAAGTTCCTTAATTTGGATTCACTTGTAAGATGAAGAATGAGGGAAGACATGATGGAAGTGTATAAGTGGAAGATAGGTATTAATAAAGGGGATACAAATAAGGCAGTAGTTCCCAAACTTTTTCAGCTTGTTACCCAATTTAACATGCCACATAAAGCATGTTACCCCTTTCACAAAATGTTGTTATTATTGATATATATGGCTAAACGTGAACGTATACAGCCTCGCATACTCTGCTAATCCTAGCATATAAAATTAATAATAGCTACAAATTCACAGTAACAGTGGGTAAATACTAACTATATACTGCACAGGGCAGTACACATACATACCAGCTTATGTCTACCTCGGCTGATGCTCACAGATAAACTGACAGTGTGAAATAGAGGCAGCCTCAGGAAGTGAGTGACACGTACTGGACAGGTCGATCTGGGCTACTGAGTGACTTTTGTCCTGAAGCATACTTGTCAAAATACTTTTGGGTTTCCACACACTTAGCTATATATTTCTTCTTTTCTAATACTGTATATTAGTTTTTGATGTTTATTGTTATTTGTTTAACTTTATTACTTACTTATAATAGGTTTACTTTACAACTTTATATACTAAGACAAAGTTAACAATAATCCTCACACCGGGTACCGCATTGTTTTCTTGATTTTCAGAATTCATAACTTTTTTTCTGTCACCCCTCCATTACCCCCCAAAAATGGTTAAATTACCCCCAGGGGGTAATTTACCCCCAGTTTGGGAACCACTGAAATAAGGGCTTGAGGATCTCTCTCCAAGAGAGAACGCGCAATAATGGATTCAAATTAGACAAGTTTAAATTTAGAAAGGATCTAGGAAAGTATTGGCTTGGAAATAGGGTAGTTGATGAGTGGAACAGTCTACCTAGTACGGTTATCGAAGCTAAAACCTTGGGGAGTTTCAAATTTAGGTTGGATAAATACATGGGTGAGAGGGGTTGGATTTGAGTGGGACTTGCACATGAGTGAATTGAATTATCAAAGCTTATTTCTTGCATGCCGTTGAAAATTGGGTTGGGCAAATATTTTGTTAGTGGGATGGATTGTGAAGGACCTGTCTAGTATGGGCCATCAGACCTGCGAGGTAGAGGTGGTTTTGTGGGCAAGGGGCTTGGACTTCCAGCAAGCATGTGTGAGCATGTTAGATGGGAGTGAATTGAGATGAATGGTTTTTGGGACCTGACGAGCTGTTGGAGTGTGAGTAGGGTAATATTTAGTGAAGGGATTCAGGGAAACTGGTTATTTTTTATATAGCCAGACTTGAGTACTGGAAATGGGCAGTACAGTGCCTGCACTTTAAAGGAGGGATTTAGGATATTGGCAGTTTGGAGGGGTATGTTATATCTCTTTATATATACTTCTAAACTGTTGTACCTGAGCACCTCTGCAAAAACAGTGACTATGTGCGAGTGAGGTGAAAGTGTTAAATGATTATGAAAGTATTTTCTTTTTGGGGATTTTATTTCTTATTGAGTCACCCTGCCTCAGTGGGAGATGGCCAACTTGTTGAAAAAAAAAAGTATGTATGAAGCACATACCATTGAGAAAACCCAGATCAGATATAGAGAAAGAATGTAGGAGATGGCAGAGAAGAAGGAAATAGGTTACTGAATTGCTTAAAAACACAAATATGCTGCAACAGAGGAAAGATGGGCTTAGCCAAGAGATCACTGAATTGGAGCAAAAACTTACGATGTCATACCTAACAGAAGAAGTACAATGGGAACAAAGGGTCATACAGGATATTGCAAGAAACCCAGAATACATTTCTATTCCTATGCAAAATCCAAGCTAAGAACTACCTGTAGAATTGGACCATTATTGAGTGGAGATTCATATACTGACAATGAACAAGAAATGAGTGAAATTCTAAAAGAAGAGTATGAGTTGGTGTTCAGCAACCCACTAAATGGTAGCATGGTAGAAAATTCAGAAACATTTTTCACTCCAGCAGAAGGCTGCATAGACCAACTAACTGACCTTAGTACAAATCCAATAGATTTTGAAAAGTGGATAACATTCCCATTCACTCAGCACCTGAACCAGATTCATGGAATGCCCTGTTTATAAAGAAGTGCAAAGTACCACTAGCATGACAGATCAGGGTCCAGAGGCCAAATTTCAGCATGTGCACCAATGTCCAAGAATTTTCAAAAAATAATTTTGTATGAAATTTGATGGAAAATTGACAAAATTATACTCTCAAATTTGGTGTCAGTGATATTTACACATTGGTGATTTTGCCGACTTTGACTCCCATTTTAGGCCAATTACATTATTCCAGTCGACCAAATTCATAGCTATTTCACTAGTATTATGTACCTCTATTCTATCAACTGAGCACAAGAAATTGCCAAGTCAACTGTTTCAACTACAAAATAGTGATAGGAAATTGGTAATTTGGCTAATTTAATGCAAAGTTCAAAATATTCCAATTTCAAAATAGGGTCCAGAATAAACAATGCAGACATTCCTGGCACTAAACTAACATTTCTGCTGTTCATTAGTTATGTTTTGAGGCTTTACAAATGAACTCTATTTTGATTTTTTAATCACATAATGAATTTTTATTCAAACCAAAAAATAGAAGATTTACTGTTATGCAATATTGTAATAATTGTATAAATAATATCACCACATTTGTGAACACACATTAGACTTATCAGCTGGTGTGTATTAGATGTGTGAGGTCATTTGTTTACTCTTGAACATCGGCAAAAATTTAACATTTCCGCTACTTTGAGCTCAGTTTCAAGCCATTTTCAGTACTAAAACCAATCAAAATCATCTCTATTTCTGTAATATATCTTCTATTCTATCAAAAGAGACCAAGAAATCGCAAATACAACTATAAAAAAATAGGAAAAAACACTGCAAAGTCGCTGTTATAATCGAAAATTACGGTCTCAGTTTTTTTCCTCTCATTATACACAGTGTGCTGCAGGATTTGTTTTATGTGGTGCACACATACCACATAGATGTATTCTCTCATATCTAGGCCCAAATTTACCACTCACAGGTTATCAGAGTGAGTTTGGACCCTCAACATAAAGCCACAGATCTACGGCACGGACCCTGAAAGGGTTAGAGTTCAGACATAGCTCCTTTGCATAAGGGAGGTAGTAGAACTCTAGCTAAAAATTACAAACCAGTAGCCCTAACTTCTCATGTCATAAAAATCTTCGAAAGAGTGATGAGAGGGCAGATTACAAATTTCATGGACCAGCATAACCAAAACCAGCATGGTTTTAGAGAAGGACAATCATGCCTGTCAAAGCTGCTGAACCACTGACAGAATTATGGAGAAGTTGGAAGATGACCAAAATGCAGAAGTGATTTACACAGATTTTGCAAAGGCATTTGACAGATGTGATCGTGGAGTGATAGCGCACAAAATGAGGGCCAGGGGCATTACAGGGAAGGTAGGCAGATGGATTTTCGTATTCCTAAGACACACAACACAAAAAGTAGTAGTGAACAGAGTAGGATCTAGCATCAGTGAGGTAAAATGCTCAGTGCCCCAAGGCACTATCCTGGCACATCTGCTGTTTCTCATTCTCGTAGCAGACATAGATAAAAACACCCGTCACACTTTTGTATCATCATTTGCAGATAACACTAAAACAAGCATGAAAGTCACTATGATAGAGGACACTGAAAAATTACAGGATTACATAAGCAGGGTTTTCCAGTGGGCAGTGGAGAAAAACATGACATTCAGTGGTGATGAGTTCCAGCTGCTTAGGTATGGAAAGAATGAAGAACTCAAAAGGAACACTATACAAAACTCAAGAGGGTTGCCAAATGGAATGAAAGGAACATGTAAAAGACTTGGGGAGTAATTATGTCAGTCTGACCTTTCTTGTCAAGAACATAACAAAACAAAGATCAGGACAGCCAGGTAGATGATGGGGTGAATATTGAGAATTTTCACAAGAAGAGAAATAATGCCAATGGTGATTCTTAAAATCACTAGTGCTCACTCATTTAGAATATTGCTCAGTGCTGATGACCCCATTCAAAGCAGGAAAAATATCAGAGCTGGAACAAATAGAGATCATTTACAACTCATATTGAGCCAGTAAAATGCCTAAATTACTGGGAACGCCTTCAAGTCTTAAACATGTACTCACTGGAACAAAGGAGAGAAAGATACGTGATAATATATACCTGGAACGTACTCGAGGGCCTGGTCCCAAATCTGCACACTGCCATAACAACATATAGTGGACCCCCGGATATCGTAGTTGTTGGATTTCATAATATTTGGAATTAGTAACTTTTTTCGTCAAAATATTGGCTCGGTGATCATCATTGAGCTTGGTAATAGTCATTTGTCCCAAATGCATCTGCATGGCAACAGCAGGCGACACTGTGTGCCATTGTTTATCAGCCAGTGAGCATGATCCCATGCGTTCATATGATACATTTCATATTATTCCATTCTTTTTAGTGGTTTCAACTACTAAATAAGCCACCATGGGCCCAAAGAAAGTTCCTAGTGCCAGCCAGCCCTTTGGTAAAGGGCTGAGAGAAAGGGGAGAATGTGCCTTCTTCAGTGATTCTGTGATATATACAGTGGACCCCCGGATATTGTAGTCGTTAGATTTCATATTATTCGGAAATTGTAAAGTTTTTTCGTCAAAATATTGGCTCGGTGATCATCACTGAGCTCAGTAAGTCATTTGTCCTGAATGTGTCTGCACGGTAACAGCGGCCTAACACTCAGTGTGCCATTGTTTATCAGCCACTGAGCATGATCCCATGCACTCATATGATACATTTCATATTATTCCATTCTTTTTAGTGCTTGCAACTAAACAAGCCACCATGGGCCCAAAGAAAGTTCCTAGTGCCGGCCAACCCTTTGGTAAAAGGCTGAGAGAGAAGGGAGAATGTGCCTTCTTCAGTGATTCTGTGATGTGTACAATACTAAAGCAGCAGGAGTCTATAAAGGCTATAGTGTCAGCCAGCGATAAAGTGTAGCAAGTAAATTAAGCGATTAATCCATAGAAAAAAGGACAGCACAAAACTGAGTCCTCAAATGTTGTTGGAGGTATACGTATAGGGCTACTGACAAACACTGCTGCCTCTGCTGCCACCATTACCATCACTATGTAAGGCTTATCTTTCAGTGGCCCTTATACACCCAACAACAAATAATGCAACACTTGTCGGTTAGGGAGAGAGACATATGACATGTTTTATTCATTCTAGAGTATATATCATGTTTTTATGTTATTAATATTGTTTATGTCTTGATAGATGAATTGTGCTGGATAAGCCGTAGAGTTGATATTAGTGTCATATTGAAGGACTATCTTATCCTGTCTCCCAACATTCCCATGCTGCCACCACAGTTCCTAACATCTGCCAGAAACAGACCTCTCTGGAACACTTTTTTGAGAGATGGGGCTTCTTCCAGGGTGGCTCCTTGGCGTGGTGAAGAGGCTCTTGGTCTGAGGAATTAGACCTGTCGGTCTCCTTCCTCAGATCGAACCTAATTACCCCCCAATCCCCCCTTCCTTCTCCCATCCTCCCCTTTTTCCTTTCCTCCTCCTCCTCCCCACCCCTCCCTTTTGCCCTTCCTTTTTGGCCTTTGGGATTTTTTCCCACAGGCATGCTAGTTCCTAGGTAGGGGAAAGGGTACCGGGGTCCATCCCATTCCATTGAGGTTCTTGGCGGTGGTGTAGTTTGCCGTGGAATCTGGATTGCCTAGGGATGTCCAGATCCCTCTCCGGTATCCCGGAGGGTGGCTTTGGGTGTCTCTCGGGCGACGGGTGTATCTCTGGAAGCCACCTTTTGGATTCCGGGGGTGGTGGCTGAAGGAGGTATGCTTTGTGGCGGATATCCAGCCGCCCTCTCTTTTGTCCACCGAGGTAGCTCGGCAGATGTGAGGTTGCTATCCTGGATTGCTGGTTTACTGGCATGATGGGTAGGGTATGGCACAGGTTCCATGCTGCATCTGTGCCACTTGCGGTGCTGAGGTCCTCTTGGGTGCGGAGGGAGATTTCTGGCTCTTTCATTCCTCCTAGGAACTATCCCTCCCTGGTCTCCCCTTTTTTTTTATTCTTTTTTATTTATTTTTATTTTCTTTTCTTCTTTCTTTTTTTTTCTTAAAAACAAAAAGAAAAGTAACCTAACCATGGCAACACTAGTCCATGAAACTGATTCCCCCGGGCCCCTTCTTGATACCGCACCCCGTTCTGACCCCACCTCATCTTTGAACCACTCTTCGGACACTCCTCATGCCTCTGTACCTCTTGCCGGTGCTGTTTCCTCACCTGCGTCAGGTACTGAGGTCTTGACTGACTCCTTCGATTTATCTGACCTCCGCTTTCGTTTGACTATGCTTCCAGCCTCTCCCTCTACGGTGTGGCAATTTTCAAATCGCCAGCCCGTTCCATGGACCAACTCTGGTCCCACGCCTAAACGCCAATGACAATTACCTGCTGATGATACTTTTCCACCTTCTCGTTCTTCTCAGAAAAGATCGACACGTCCTGCACTCCCTTTCCACGCTCAGTTTCAGACTGCACAATGGACTAAATTCTTCACTTTACGACCGACTTCCTCTACTGCCTATCTTTCTGACCACAGTATTGGTAAGGCACTCCTACGCCATGTTGGTAAAGATATTTCTTTTCATGCTCTTAAGAGCGGTACGCGCATCATCACTGTACAGAATGCTACCCAAGCTCATGATCTTTCTCTTCTTTCCCATATTGATACTGTTCCTGTCACTATTGAAAAACATCATTCCCTCAATTCTTGTAGTGGTACCATCATTCTGCCCCATACCATAGTTCATCAAAATTTCCAGACATGTGGCAATGACATTCTTGAACAGCTGGAACTCCAAGATCTCCCAATCCTCAAGGTAGACGCTTATGTTCTTCCTGCCCGCGGGCGGAGACGATACCCTAGCAATGTGGCTCACTTAACTTTTGACAGCCGTGAACTCCCATCCTCAGTTTATGTAGCAGGACATTGGTTACAAGTTCGAAAGGTAATCCCTACACTGCAACAGTGTAGAAATTGCTGTGGATTTGGCCATCCAGCGAAATATTGCAGATCTATAGCCGATCTGGTGCCGATAACCATTCTAATACATCTTGCAATCGACCTCCCTCTTGCCTTAATTGTCATGAGGCTCACCTTTCGTACTCTCGCCGTTGCCAAGTCTACTTAAATGAGCGGGAAATCCGTTACCTCAAAGAGGCAGAAGGTCTCCCTTATGCCATGGCAGTTTCTCATCTCCTCCTCCAAGGAAGACTACCTCGTGTTTCTTATTCCCATGTTTCAAAATGTCCCCCCACTTCTGGGGTCCCCTCTTCTGCAGCCTCCTCTGTGATTACCTCTCCCATAGTCACTCCTGTATCTAATTCTTTTGCTGTCCTAGGCTCAGATGTCTCTACTTCAATGCCTCAGTCTGTTCTCGCTTCTTCGTGTTCTCCCTCACAAGCCTCAGTATCGACGAGATCTCGTACGACACCTCCTCCCAATCGTCCCTCTACTTCTCAGAAGTCAAAAAAAGGTCCTTTAACTCCTCCTTCCCTTCTTCCACCTCCTCATTTTACCTTCCCTGTCTCTGTACCTGGTTCTTCCCCTCTCACTGGCTCTGTTACAAGTGTAGAGGTTAACCCTCCTCCTTGTACTGTACCTTCCTCCCCTGTTCCCTCCCAAGTTTCTTCCTCTTCTGCCACCTCCCAGGTTTCTGCCTCTTTTGTCCCCTTCCACGCTTCTTCTCCAGTTCCCTTCGCCCTTTTAACCCCCCCTACCTTGGTACAGTCCATTACAGTTTCAATCTTTACTCATCCTCCCCCTACCATCTCCAATATTGTCTCCCATACGACGTCTCTGAATTCCGAAACATTTGAAGCAATCTCTGAATATATTGCAGAGACCAAACCATCAATGGATACTGATCCACCCTCTGTTCCTTCTCTATCCTCTCCTCCATCTGCGCAACTCCTTTCTTCACAGCGCACCGTTCCTTCGCTGCTTGAACGTTTTCCGCTGCCTCTGCATGTGGACTTTTCTAACTGCTCTAGTCCGTAGGAACCCTTACCTGTGGATTTCAGGTATCTTTATCATTGCCAATCATGGCCTATTTACAGTGGAATATATGCGGCCTCAGGGGTAATCGGGGTGAGCTTCAGATGTTACTCTCCCAGTTTTCCCCTGTTGGTGTTTGCTTACAGGAACTAAAATTACACTCTGCTGTTATCTATCCCATCTCAGGCTATAATTTATTGTATTCTTCAGATCCTTTTCCTGATGGGACCTTTAATGAAAGTGCCCTTCTTCTACGCACTGATATTCTGTACCATCAGCTATTTGTTTGTACTTCGCTGCATTACACAGCAGCCCGTATCCACTTGCATAGGTGGTATACGCTCTGTTCTTTATATCTCTCTCCTTCTCGGGCATTATCTATTCCGGATATTGCCTTTCTTGTTTCATCATTACCGCCACGGCTTCTGTTACTTGGCGATTTTAATGCCCATCATTTCCTCTGGGGGGGGGGGTCTCACTGTGATTCCCGTGGCATTCAGTTAGAGGCTTTCCTTCCTACCCACCCCCTCCATGTTTTAAATACAGGTACTCACACCCATTTTGATCCTCGGACTCACACTCTCTCTTGCATCGATCTCTCAGTCTGCTCTTCCTCTGCTGCATTAGACTTCACCTGGTCTGTTCTCCTGGATTTACATGACAGCGATCATTTCCCAATCATTCTTACTTCCCCTTCGTATTCACCACCTCTTCGTATCCCACGCTGGCAATTTGATCAGGCAAATTGGAACCTTTACTCACAACTAACTGTTTTTAGTGAGGTTCCTTCTTCGTCCTCCATTGATGAGCTTTTACACCTCTTCTCGTCCTCCGTTTTAACCGCAGCTTCTCATTCTATACCCCAAACTTCAGGCAGGCATTCTCAGAAATGCATGCCTTGGTGGTCTTCTGCTTGTGCTCGTGCAGTACGTTTGTAACGCGCTGCATGCGGCAGGTACCAGTACAATAGAACCATGGAGAGACTTCTTGATTTTAAGCAGAAGCGTGTGATTGCTCGCCGTGTCATCCGTGATGCTAAATGCACTTGCTGGCGAGATTATGTCTCCAACATCACCTCTGCTTCCTCTATGAGTGCAGTCTGGAAAAAAGTACGAAAACTGAGTGGTAAATATTCTCCTGACCCGGCTCCTGTTCTGTGGGTTGCCGGTGTTGATATAGCAAACTCAGTAGATGTTGCCAATGAAATTGGCAGTCATCTGGTTCGTATTTCTCAGGGGCTCCATCAATGCCCCTCGTTTCTTTCCTCAAAGTCTGCCAGAGAGTTAGCACCCTTGGACTTTTCTTCTCTCAGAGAAGAACAGTATAATGTGCCTTTCACACTTCAAGAACTGGAGGCAACACTCTCAGCTTGCCGATTATCGGCAGCTGGGCCCGACGACATTCATATTCATATGCTACAATATTTACATCAGTCAGCCCTTGCAGTCCTATTATGCCTTTTCAGTCTTATTTGGTCACAAGGAG
The DNA here is from genome assembly GCF_026875155.1 of Cherax quadricarinatus. NCBI lineage: Eukaryota > Metazoa > Arthropoda > Malacostraca > Decapoda > Parastacidae > Cherax > Cherax quadricarinatus. Next base: position 96,950,368 of record NC_069404.1, on the reverse strand, counting down.
TTCTTCCACAGCTGTGGAAATCTGCCATTGTTCTCCCTTTCCGCAAACCAGGCACTATGGGACATGAAACCTCCCACTATCGTCCCATTGCTCTTACCAGTGCAGTTTGCAAAGTGATGGAACGCCTGGTAAATAGATGTTTAGTGTGGTATTTAGAGACACACAACAATCTCTCCATTTGTCAATATGGCTTTCGTAAGGGACGTTCTACCATAGACCCCTTGCTACGCTTGGATACGTATGTTCGTAATGCCTTTGCGAATAACCACTCAGTTATTGCCATATTTTTTGACCTTGAGAAGGCATATGACACAACTTGGAGGTATAATTTAGCCTAAGCCCACTCCATATGCCTCCGAGGCAATCTACCATCCTTCCTTAAGAACTTTTTAACTGACAGGCATTTCCGTGTTCGGGTTAATAATGTGCTCTCCCCGGACTTTATCCAAGCTGAAGGTGTCCCCCAGGGATGTGTTCTGAGCACAGCACTTTTTCTCCTATCTATAAATGATTTGGCCTCTAGTCTTCCATCAAATATTTGGTCATCACTCTATGTTGATGAGTTCGCTATTGCCTGTGCAGGTGCTGACTGTCGCCTAATTACAGTTTCTCTCCAGCATGCGGTCAACCGTGTTTCCAATTGGTCCACCACACATGGGTTTAAATTTTCCAGTACCAAAACTCACCAAATTACTTTCACTAGACGCTCTATCATCTCCAATCATCGTTTGTACCTCTATGGCTCCCGTATCCCTGAACGTGATACAGTCAGGTTTCTGGACCTCCTCTTTGACCGTAGGTTATCCTGGAAACCTCACATTACCTCTCTGAAGGCAATTTGTCACAGCCGGCTGAGCCTTCTTAAAACCCTTGCTCATCTTTCATGGGGAGCTGATCGTCAAACTCTCCTTCACCTACATTCCACCCTCATTTTATCGAAACTTGATTATAGTGACCAGATCTATTCAGCGGCCTCTCCTGCTACTCTCTCTAGCCTTAACCCCATTCATCACGTTTATGCCTTGGTGCTTTTCGCTCTTTCCCTGTTGAGAGCCTCTATGCAGAAGCGAACGTTCCATCCTTATCTGATCGCCGTGATGCCCATTGCCTTCGCTGCTATGTACGTTCTCATGATCTCCGCAATCCTTCCATTTATAGAATGGTCACAGATATTAGTAGACATTATTTGTTCACCGCCCCTGTTTGCTCCATCAATTCTCTCTTCACCTACATTTGCTCTTATCTTCTCTTCAGTTACCACCTTTCTATGTTCGTGTAGCATCTCGCTTTTCCCTACCCCCCTGGGAAGTTCCAGGTGTTCGAGTCTGTTCTTTCTCTCTCCCTTGCTCGAAAGCCCAACTGTCTATGGTCGCTTCCCGCTCTCTTTTTCTTGACCACTTCCACTCTCATTCTCATGCCATTGCAGTGTACACAGATGGCTCTAAGTCCTCTGATGGCGTAGGATTCGCAGCAGTGTTTCCGGACTGCGTCGTACGAGGGCATTTACTATCTTCGGCTAGTATTTTTACTGCTGAATTGTATGCCATTCTTGCAGCACTTATCTGTATTGCATCTATGCCTATGTCATCATTTGTGGTTGTCTCAGACTCTCTTAGTGCTTTACATGCTATACAGAAATTTGATACACCTCACCCCTTAGTCCTCGGTATCCAACTTTGGCTACGCCGCATCTTTACCAAGCATAAAGATATTGTTTTTTGTTGGGTCGCTAGTCATGTTGACGTACAGGGCAATGAACAGGCAGACACTGCTGTTCGGTCAGCAGTACATGACCTGGAAACATAAACACATATGCAGTATAATGTGATCCTTTATTGACTACGTTTTGCCCACACAGTGGGCTTTTTCAAGTCACAAACAGAACTACCTGGGGTGGAAGGAACGCGAGTATTTATAGTCAGGTTCAGAATGCTGAGGTCAGGTGGAGAATGCTGCATCTGATGATGTACCGAGTGGGGTTATAGAGTCTAAAATCTTGGGTAGCTTGGAAAGGAGATTGGACAAGTTTGTGAGCAGACCTTCTACAGTGTTCTTATGTGGGATAACAATGAAGAAGCTTCTTGGCAAGTGGTTCAGCTATGTTATAGAAGCCACTATTCTGGTTGAAGTTGTCGGATATAGAAATAAGTGATGATTCCAGGATTCTTCGGAATTGAGTGTTGTCTTCTGTGGCGATAAGTCTTGAGTTTCTGTAGTTTATCAAGTGGTTGTGTGAATTACGGTGTTGTACGCAGGCATTCCTTGTGTCGTCAGACCTGCTTGCGTATTGGTGTTCTGAAATACGTGTTTGGAGGTCCCTTGATGTTTCACCAACGTATAACTTGTAATGACTGCAACAAGTTATAGGTTGGCGAAACATCAAGGGACCTCCAAACACGTATTTCAGAACACCAATACGCAAGCAGGTCTGACGACACAAGGAATGCCTGCGTACAACACCGTAATTCACACAACCACTTGATAAACTACAGAAACTCAAGACTTATCGCCACAGAAGACAACACTCAATTCCGAAGAATCCTGGAATCATCACTTATTTCTATATCCGACAACTTCAACCAGAATAGTGGCTTCTATAACATAGCTGAACCACTTGCCAAGAAGCTTCTTCATTGTTATCCCACATAAGAACACTGTAGAAGGTCTGCTCACAAACTTGTCCAATCTCCTTTCCAAGCTACCCAAGATTTTAGACTCTATAACCCCACTCGGTACATCATCAGATGCAGCATTCTCCACCTGACCTCAGCATTCTGAACCTGACTATAAATACTCGCGTTCCTTCCACCCCAGGTAGTTCTGTTTGTGACTTGAAAAAGCCCACTGTGTGGGCAAAACGTAGTCAATAAAGGATCACATTATACTACATACGTGTTTATGTTTCCATTGTGTCGGTATTTTATACCATTTATTTCCAGTACATGACCTACCAGTTTCATATAGAGGTATTCCATTTACGGACTATTTTGCTGCAATAGCTACCCACCTTCACACCTGTTGGCAACAACGTTGGTCTACTCTGCTTGGTAACAAACTTCAGTTTATTAAACCGAGTACATGTATAGGTTACTGGCCGTCTTCTTGTCACCAGTGTCGAGGTTGGGAGACTACTCTCTCTCGTCTTCGCATTGGCCATACTAATTTTACTCATGGATATCTCATGGAGAGGCGCCCTGCTCCTCTCTGAGAATTGTCAGGTTCCATTATCAGTCAGCCACATTCTGTTAGACTGCCCACTTTATCAACGAGCACGCAGAATTTACCTCCATCGTCGTCTTCGCTCCGCTGCTCTCTCTTTACCTTCCCTTCTCGCTGATGGACCCACCTTTCATCCAGACTCTCTCATTGACTTTTTGACAACAACTGACTTACTTCACAAACTCTGATACCTTCAGCCCTTTCTACCTCAATCTCTTGCTACCCCCTCCCCCAGCACTATCCCCTGCCCCGCTGTTTTCTGTAACCTACTGATCATCCCTCCCCCCGTCTACCGCCCAATACCCTCGCTTCTTTCCCTACCCTACAGCGCTGTATAGCCCTTGTGGCTTAGTGCTTCTTTTTGATTATAATAATAATAATGAGGGATAGGGGTCCAGTGACTCTCAGGCTGGTCCTAGTGGCATTAACCCTTTGACTTTCGGTCATATGTATACGTACGTCCTACAAGCCAATGTGTTTGACGTATATATACTCAAAAATTCTAGTGGCTTCAAATCAAGCAGGAGAAAGCTGGTAGGCCCACATGTGAGAGAATGGGTCTGTGTGGTCAGTGTGCACTGTATAAAAAAAATCCTGCAGCACGCAGTGCTTAATGAGAGAAAAAAACTCCGACCGTGTTTTTGGATTAAAACGCCGACTTTGAGGTGTATTTTTGTATATTTTTTATAGTTATATTCTCATTTTCATAGTCTCATTTGATACACTGGAAAACATATTATAGAAATAGAGGTGTTATTGATTGGTTTTACTATGAAAAGGACCTTGAAATGTTTGATTTTTGCCAATGTTAAAGAGTAAACAAATAATGTCATTGTCCAATAAGTGTCCAACTAGCCATTTCAATATGCAGTCATGAATGGGGTGACATTATTTATAAAATTATTACAATATTTCAGTAGTCTGCATAACAGTAAATCTTCTGGTTTTTTGTTTGAATAAAAATTCAAAATAGAAAGCAAGAGTAATATCAGAGGGGCCTGGAGACATGACTGATGAACAAAGAAAATGTTATTTTAGAGCCAGGAATGTCTGCATTGGACTATTTTGAAATTGGCATATTTTTTAATTTGTGTGAAATTGGCCAAATTGCCAATTTCTGACCATGTTATTGGGTAGTTGAAATTAGTAAATGGGCAGTGTCTTGTACTCAATCGGTAGAACATAAGGAGTCCTAAAACAATAGTTATGAATTTGGTCGACTGGAACAATGGAATTAGCCAAAAATAGGGCTCAAAGTGGGCAAAATCGCCAATTCGTAAATATCGCCTAGGTCACTAACTTCGTGAGAGCGTAATTCCGTAAGTTTTTCATCAAATTTCATATTTTTGGTGTCATTACCATTGGGAAAAGATTCTCTTATCATCTCATAAGACTTTTTTTTTTTTTTTTTTTCAAATATTTTGTGACACCAGGAGACACCTCAGTATTTGGGGTTGCAACAGTCAAAGGGTTAAAAAACAAAGAAGGAAAGTAACCTCGGAAAAGGACTTGTTACCTGAAGTCTTTATGGAAGGGGATTCCCCTTCCAAACAGTAATTTCTCCATCCTCTTCCCTCTTCAATACACAAAGAAGAGTCTTCAGTAAAGGTAAGTGTCATGTTTTTATTCTTTGTGTCTCATTGTTTTCTGTGTAGGTAAATGTATATTTCATGTAAAAAAATAATTTTTTTTAATACTTTTGGGTATCTGGAACAGATTAATTGGATTTACATTATTTCTTATGGGGAAAATGAATTTGGAAACCATCAAATTGAGCTTTAGTCACACTCTCTGGAACGGATTAATTACGATAACCGAAGGTCCATTGTACTGGAGTGAGAGATGTGGGAGGAAGTGCAAAATAAACCCAGTAAGGATCAGGGGTGTGGTGGGAACAATAAGGGAAAACTGTATCAACATTTGGGTTCCCAGACTATTCAACATCTTACCAGAAGATATCAAAAACATGGTTGGAACAAGGGTAGAAGCCTTCAAGAGGAAACTGGACAAGTATCTTCACCAGGTGCCAGATCAACCAGGCTGTGATGGATGTGTGTGACAGCAGGTCTCCATCAACAGCCTGGTTGACCAGGCAAGCACCAGACGAGCCTGGCCCATGGCTGGACTCCGAGAGTAGTGGAGCTCTCAACTCTTCAAAGATATGTCAAAGGTAAAGATGTCATTGGCAGATGAGAGTTGAAAGTTTTTGATATGTAGCATTGAGGTTATTGGCAATACAAAGTCATGAAGAAATGTTTGAGATATGTGAGATCAAACATAGTTCCTTAGATTAGTGAAAGTAGAATTCAGATGCAGTAGTGATTAGATGTCACTAGTTGAGTAATAGTATTTACTTTTTTTTTTTACATGCTTTAATAAGAGATTTGAAAGAATGGTAAGAATTTTCTCTATATTTACCTGTCATTGTTGAATTTTGTGCAAGAAAAACTACGTTATTTTTTAAAACATTTCAGAGGAGGCAGAAGAAGCCATTTCAGAAGAGACAAGTGAATTAGTAGCAGCAGTACATTCTGGTCCTGGTGGGGAGATGGCCATAATTACAATGGAGTGCTTACTGATTACACTAGAGACAGGCTCTGTCACTTCACCTATTCCACTCATCAAACTTCAGACCAGTGTGTCTGCAAGTGCCACAGGCTTCCGCTCTCAGAAAGTGAGTGTGTTGAAATAGTATAAATAAGAATAAAATTCGAGGATTATATGAATTAAAATAAGGGTCAGATGCAAAAAGTGGGTCAATAAGTGTGTATGCACCTGGAGAAGAGAAGAGTGTAGAGGAGAGAGAGAGATTTTGGGAGATAAGTGAGTGTGTAGGAACTTTTGAACCAAATGAGAGTAATTGTGGTAGGGGACCTAAATGTTAAAGTAGGAGAAACATTTAAAGGTGTGGTAGGTAAGTTTGGGGTACCAGGTGTAAATGATGAGGGCCCTTTGATTGAACTTTGTATAGAAAGGGGTTTGGTTATAGGTAATACATATTTAAAGGAAAAGAGGATAAAAAAGTATACAAGATATGATGTAGGGCATAATGACACTAGTTCGTTGGACTACGTATTGGTAGATTAACCCGTAAACGGTCCAAACGTATATATACGTTTTTTCAACATTTGAAAATATGTAAAAAAAGTAATTTTTTTTTTTTACATTTGAAAATGTGTAAAAAAAACTTTGATCTACTTTTTTTTTGTTATATTTGAAAATGTTAAAAAAAAAAAGATCTACTTTTGGAGCACTACACATGTGAACGTAGATCTGCTTGGACCATTTACGGGTTAAAGACTGTTTGGTAGACTTCAGGATGTACATGTTTATAAAGGGGCCACAGATATATCAGATTACTTTTTAGTTGTAGCTACAGTGAGAATAAAAGGTAAATGAGATACAAGGAAAATGAAAGTAGCAGGTAAGAGAGAGGTGGAGATTTCAACATAAACATACTACACGATCAGGATCCACCGAATTCACAAACACAATGAGTAACTGCCTGTTGCTACCAACAATATCTAAACCTACAAGAATCACCGAGACAAGCATCTCCTTAATAGACCACATCTTTACAAACACCATATCCCCTTTAACCCTTTGAGGGTCGACAGGCCCTCTCCGAAACTCGTTCTCAGGGTCAGCCAAATTTAAAAAAAAAAAAAAATTATTTTCTCTTATGAAAAGATAGAGAATCTTTTCCCGATCATAAAGACACCAAAAGTTTGAAATTTGATCGAAAACTTACGGAATTATGCTCTCGCAAAGTTAGCAGTCTCGGCGATGTTCACGCATCGGCGATTTTGCCCACTTTGAGCCCCATTTTCGGCCAATTTCACTGTACTAGTCGACAAAAAACATGAATATTTCGCTAGAACTCCATTTTTTCTATCGAATGGGTGCAAGAAACCACCCATTTATGAAATTCAACTATCCAGTACAGTGGTCAGAATTTAGCAATTTTGCCAATTTCACACAAATTTCAAAAGATGCCAATTTCCAAATAGGGTCCAGAATAAACAAGAAAGACATTCCTGGCACTAAAATCACATTTCTTCTAGTCATTAGTCACGTCTCAAGGCCCCTCTTATATTCTTTTGCTTTCCACTTTGAATTTTTATTCTCACAAAAAATATAAGATTTACTGTTATGCAGACTACTGCATTAGTGTAAAAAATGGTATAAATATTATTGGTGCACTTGTGAAAGAATATTAGACTCACCAGTTGACGTGTATTGGACACTTGGCACGATTTGTTTACTTTTGAAGTTTGGTAAAAATCAAACATTTCTGCTACTTTGAGCTCAATTTCAAGGCACCTTTCATTGTAAAACCAGTCAACCAGTGTACAATTTCTGTAATATGTCTTCCATTCTATAAAATGAAACCAAGAAAACTAGAATACAACAATAAATACCATACGAAAATACACTGCAAATTCGCTGATTTATTCCAAAAAAATTATCAAAGTTTTTTTTTTCTCATTATGCACTGTGTGCTGCAGGATTTTTTTTAGACTGTGCACACTGACCACATAGACCCATTCTTTCATATGAAGGCCTACCAGCTTTCTCCCACTAGATTTGAGGCCGCTAGAATTTATGCGTACTAGTACGTCAAAAACCCCTACGCGTAAGACGTACTAGTACGACCAAAACCCTCAAAGGGTTAAAATCAGGCATAATCACAGACAACATGACAGACCACTACCCAACCTTTCTCATAACTGATCTGGGCAAACTGCCACAAGACATCACTAAAGTAACCTTCAGACTACATAACAAGACAGCTGTTAACAACTTTATAGCTATGAATAATGTCGATTGGCAAAATGAGCTGGAAACATATACAGACATGAATGAATGTATAAATAATTTTCTAAAAAAAAGTAAAAAGCCTCTATAACAAACATTGCCCCAAAAAAACTAAACAGATCACAGCAAAGAGACTGAATAGTCCCTGGCTAACACCCAGCATCCTCAAATCCATTAACACAAAGCACAAATATGAAAAACAGTATAGAATGGGTCAAATAACTAGAGAACAGTCTAAACGTTACTCGCCAGCACTTACCAGCCTGATAAGAAGATCTAAAAAGTTGTATTATGAAAACAGACTACATAACATCAAAGGTGATAAGGAAAAAACCTGGAAAACTATCTGAAATTCTTGGAAATAAAAAGTTATCCAAAAACAAAACAATCAAACTAACAAAATCAGATGAACCCCTACTCACACCTACTGAAACAGCAAACAGACTCAATGTTTTCTTCTCCACCATAGTTAAAAATCTAGTGAACAAAATACCAAGTGTATACACCCTTCCATCAGACTACCTCATAGGTACCTACCCAAATATGCTATTCTTAGCTCCAACCAACCCCACAGAAGTTACACTCATCATAAACACCCTTAAAAACAAGGCAGGAGACATAAACAGCTTGCCTGCTTGTATGTACAAAAAAGCTTCTCAAGTATTGTCACCAATTATTGCAACGCTCTTTAACAAATCCATTGAATCGGCTACCTTCCCAACAGTCCTCAAAATAGTGAGGGTCACTCCGATCCACAAAGGAGGTGTCCAAGCTGACTTGAATAACTATAGACCAATATCTAACTTACCATTTGCTCTCTAAAATCTTTGAAAAATTAATGCATAGACGGATCTATTCCTACCTCGTCTCACACAACATATTAAACCCTTGTCAGATTAGATTCAGGAATAATAAAAGCACGAATGATGCTATCATACGCGTGCTAGAACTAATCTATACCACACTCGAAAAGAAATAAGTCCCGCTGGGCATTTTCATGATTTACGTAAAGCTTTCGATACAGTTGACCATGAACTACTGTACTCCAAATTAACGCACTATGGTATCAGAGGCCACTCCCTCAACTACTTAAAATCATACCTTGTAACAGAACTCAATATGTGTATGCAAATGATGCAAACTCTTCCACCCAACCAATCATAGTAGGAGTTCCACAAGGAAGCTTCTTGGCCCACTCCTCTTTCTCATCTACATCAAATGATCTACCGAATGCATCACAGCTACTCAAACCCATATTATTTGCAGATGACACTACATATGTTTTTTCCCCAACCCATACACGGTTATATAGCAAACACAGTCAGTGCTAAATTTTGCAGAAAATATCTGCCGGGATGATGACTAATAAACTTACCCCTGATTATTGATAAAACGTACTTCATTCACTTTGGAAACAAAGCTGCAAATGATCCCATTAACATAACGCTAAATAAATCATCATTCACAAGCTCGGAGGGAAAATTCCTAGGTATCCCCCTTTGCAGTAGCCTTAATTTTCTGGACACACATAAAACAAATCACCAAGAAAATCCCCAAAGACTGTAGGTATACTATCAAAGATAAGGTACTACGTTCCACATCAGCTCTCCTGGCACTGTACCATACACTTATACACCCTTATCTTACATATGGAATTTGTGCATGGGGATCAACAACATCCAATCACCTAAAACCCCTCAAAAACCCAGCAAAAGGCAGCGTAAGAATGATAACAAATTTCCCCACTCCTGCCAGCACACTCCACTAATTTTCAAAAGTCTGAATCTGCTCACCATTAAAAACACCCATACTTATTCATGTCCCTACTACATACACAGAACAATACACGAAAAATATAAACCCTTCACTCAAACTTCTCCTCACCAACTTAAACGGACACATGACCACAACGCAAGACGGATCTCTTTTTGATATACCTCGTGTCCTTATCACACTGTGTAAAAACTCTATGCACATAAAGGGCCCTAAAATATGGAATTCATTACCAGAAGATATTAAAGAAACCCCCAGTCTGAAAATCAGTTAAGACTCTTCTCAAAAGCCACTTAATCACCCTAGACTAAATGCTAAATACTCAGTACACACACACTCACCTATGTACTCCCACATAATAACTTCAACAATCACTTTGAACCTTTTATCCATTGTTGACAGGAATATAATTGAACCATTGTTTTCCACAAAAAGCATTTTAGACTATATGAATATATCCTTTGTCTTGTATAAATTTAATTCACTTATAATTAATAATCTACTGTTCAACTATGAAATAATTACTGTCCTACTGTACAACTATGATAAAATCCTTAGTGTCAAGTAGTCTGTAAGCCAATAATGTTAAGTTGGCCCATAATGCCAATGTATAATAGAGGCTCTCTTGCTTTGCAACCCACTACTGTAAATATAAAAATCTCAATGTACTGTTTGCAAAGACATAAAATAAATAAATAAATAAATAAGCTAGAGGAGGATGCAGTTAGGGTAAGATATAAACAACTATTGGAGGATAGATGGGTTAGTGAGAGTATAGGCAATGAGGTTGAAGATGTATGGGGTAGGTTTAAAACTGTAGTGTTAGTGTTAAGCAGAAGTTTGTGGTTACAGGAAAGTGGGTACGGGAGGGAAGAAAAGCGATTGGTGGAATGATGTAGAGAGAGTAGTAAGAGAGAAAATATTAGCATATGAGAGGTCTTTACAAAGTAGAAGTGATGCAAGGAGGTAGGAGTATATGGAAAAAAAAAGTGAGGTTAAGAGTGGTGAAGCAATGTAAAAAGCTAGCAAATGAGAGAGTGGGTGAGATGTTAATAACAGATTTTTTTGAAAATAAGAAAAAGTTTTGGTGTGAGACTAATATGTTGAGGAGGCCTTGGGAACAAATGGATTTGATAGTTAAAAAGTAGGAGAGTAGAGTTATTAATGGAGAGTTAGAGGTATTGGGAAGATGGAGGGAATATTTTAAGGAATTGTTAAATGTTGATGAAGATAGGGAAGCTGTGATTTCATATATAGGGCAAGGAGGAATAACATCTTGTAGGATAGAGGAATAGAGAGGTGTGAGCGTGGGGGAAATTCGTGAGGCACTGGGTAAAATGAAAGGGGGTAAGGCAGCTGGGATTGATGGGATAAAGATAGAATTGTTAAAAGCAGGTGAGGATATAGTTTTGGAGGGGTTGGCACATTTATTTAATAAATATGCAAGATTACAGGTATGTCTTGCTACTTCTACCCTTTCACTTAGGTCCCCACTACACATACATGTACACGTTTATTTATACACACTCATCTGAGTTTTCTTTGATTTTATCTTAATAGTTCTTGGTCTTATTACTTTTCCTTTTATATCCAAGGGGAAGTGGAATAACAATCTTTCCTCCGTAAGCCATATGTGTTGTAAAAGTCAACTAAAATGCCGGGAACAATGGGCTAGTAACTCCTTTTCCTGTAAAGATTACTAAAAAGAATAACAAGAAAATTGTCAAAGTGGGAAGTCTGAATGTGCGTGGATGTTGTGCAGATGATAAGAAAGAGATGATTGTGGATGTTAGAATGAGGAAGAAGCTGGATGTCCTGGCTTTAAGTGAACAAAGCTGAAAGGGGGTGGGAGAGTTTCAGTGGAGAGGAATAAATGGGATTAGGTCAGGGGTTTCAAATAGAGATAGAGCTAAAGAAGGAGTAGCAATAATGTTGAGGGATAAGATATGGCAGAAAAAGAGGGACTATAAATGTATTAATTCAAGGATTATGTGGAGTAAAATAAAGATTGGATGTGAAAGTGGATTATAGTAAGTGTAATGCACCTGGAGAAGAGAGAAGTGTAGAGGAGAGAGAGAGATTTTGGGAAATGTTGAGTGAATGCATTGAGAGTTTTGAACCAAGTGTGAGAGTACTTGTGGTTGGGGATTTCAATGCTAAAGTGGGTAAAAATGTTGTGAGGGAGTATAGGGTAAATTTGGGTGCTAGGATAAATGTAAATGGGGAGCCTTTAATGAGCTAATGTAGAAAGAGATTTGGGAATAAGTAATACAAATTATGAAAAAGAGGATAAATAAATTACAAGGTATGATGTAAGCACTAATGAAGTAGTTTGTTAGGAATATGTATTGTGGATAAAAGGTTGAGTAGGCTTTAGGATGTACATGTTTATAGAGGGGAACTTATATATTGGAAACATTATTTAGTTCTAGCTACAGTTAGAGTGAGAGGTAGAATGCGACAAGAGGAAGGTGGCAACAACAAGAGGAGGAAGGAAAGTGTATAAACTAAGGGAGGAGGAAGTTCGGGTGAGATATAAGCGGACTATTTGGGAGAAAAAGGGGGGCTAGTGCAAAGATGGGGAGTGGGGGGGTTGAAGAGGGTTGGATGAGTTTTAAAAATGCAGTATTAAATGTGGGGCAGAAGTTTGTGGTTATAGGGGGTGGAGGCAGGGGAAAGAGGAAGTGATTGTGTGGAAATTTAAAGTAAAGGGTGTGATAAAAGAGAAAAAGTTAGCTTATGAGAGGTTTTTTTTGAAAGCAGAAGTGTTATAAGAAGAGCAGAGTATATGGAGAGTAAAAGAAAGGTGAAGAGAGTGGTGAGAGAGTGCAAAAGGAGAGCAGATGATAGAGTGGGAGAGGCACTGTCAAGAAATTTTAATGAAAATAAGAAAAAATTTTGGAGTGAGCTAAACAAGTTAAGAAAGCCTAGGGAACGTATGGATTTGTCAGTTAAAAACAGAGTAGGGGAGTTAGTAGATGGGGAGGGGGAGGTACTAGGTAGATTCAAATTCAAAGTTTATTCTCTATAAAGATTACAATGTTGAATTTACAGAATTTGGTTGTTGTGTGGTTTACATGTAGTTAAATAATGATTACAGAGTGTACCACTAGAACGCCTAGCATGGCTAGGCATTTCGGGCAGACTTAGTTTAATTCTTTATTTTAAAATATTACAAATTATGAGGTAAGTTGGTATTATGGCTAAGTGACTAAATACTAGTTTGTGAGTTTAGCAATGTGAATGCTTTTGTTTTGGCACAGTACATAGTTTCAGTATTGGAGTATCATAGGATTCATTATTTTAAGATTGAGATTAATATTTCTGTTTATGGTCAAATGGGTGAGTGAGTGTAAGTGTGAACCACCAGGTGGTATTCGTGTAGTTAGTTGATGGGGTTTATCAGGGAGATAAGATGTTTTCTAATGGTAGTTTTGAAGGTGATGAATGTGTCTGCAGTTCTAGAGTTCTCGGGTAGGGTGTTCCAGATTTTAGGGCCTTTGACATACATTGAATTTTTGTAAAGGTTTAGTCGGACATGGGGAATGTCATAGAGACGTTTGTGTCTGGTGTTATGCCTGTGGGTTCTGTCACAACTATCAAGAAAGCGTTTTAGGTCAAGGTTGATATTGGAGTTTAAGGTCCTGTAGATGTAGATTGCACAGTAGTAAGTGTGGATGTACTGAACAGGGAGTAAGTTTAGATCTATGAAGAGTGGGGGGGGGGGGTGTTGCCAGGGATGGGATTTAGTGATTATTCTTAGTGCAGCTTTTTGTTGGGTTATTATTGGCTTTAGGTGTGTTGCTGCAGTTGATCCCCAAGCACAAATAGCATAGGTGAGGTATGGATAAATAAGTGAGTGGTATAGTGTGAGAAGGGCATTTTGCGGCACATAGTATCGTATCTTGGAGAGGATCCCAACTGTTTTGGATACTTTTTTGGTTATGTGTTGGATATGGGTGCTGAAATTCAGGTTGTTGTCAAGGTATAGGCCTAGGAATTTGCCCTCATTATGTCTGGTAATTAGAGTGTTGTCAATCTTAATGTTAATTTGTGCATCTCCTGCTCTGCTACCAAACATAATATAGTAGGTTTTGTCAGTGTTAAGTGTAAGTTTATTGGCTGTCATCCAAGTCGATATTTTGATCAGCTCCTCGTTAACAATGGTGTTGAGGGTGGCAAGATTAGGGTGAGAGATGACATAAGTCGTGTCGTCAGCAAAGAGAATGGGTTTCAGGTGTTGGGATACGTTTGGAAGATCATTGATGTATGTGAGGAAGAGCAGGGGACCAAGGACACTTCCCTGTGGAACTCCAGTATCAAGTGGCCGTGTTGTTGATGCTGTGTCTTTAATGGTAACATACTGATACCTATTAGTAAGGTAAGATTTGAAATAAGCAAGCGCATGGCCTCTTATACCGTAATGGTCAAGTTTGTGGAGTAGGATGTCGTGGTCTACTGTGTCAAAAGCTTTTCTTAGGTCAATAAAATTCCTAGTGGATATTCCTTATTTTCCAATGCTGTGTAAAGCAGATCTAGCATTTTTATGATTGCATCATTAGTGCTTTTATTTTTCCTAAATCCAAATTGGCAGGGGTTGAGTATGTTTTGTGCTGTTATAAATGAATATAGTCTCCTGTGCACGAGTTTCTCAAAGATTTTGGATAGCAATGGTAAGTTTGATATTGGCCTATAGTTGTTTAAGTCTATAGGGTCACCACCTTTATGTATTGGTGTAACCCTTGTCATCTTGAGTAGTTTCGGGAAGGTGCTAGTTTCTAGTGACTTGTTAAAAAGTAATGAAATAGCATGCGAAAGGATATGGGCCGCTCGCTTGTACAGTAATGGTGGGACATGAGACAGATTCCCTGAGTTGTTTTTAAGTGACTTTATAATCTCGGTGACTTCAGATGGCAAGAATATTTTGAGGAACTTTTAATTGTTGAGGAAGAAAGGGAGGTGGTAATTTCATGCACTGGCCAGGGAGGTATACCATCTTTTAGGAGTGAAGAAGAGCAGAATGTAAGTGTGGGGGAGGTACGTGAGGCATTACGCAGAATGAAAGGGGGTAAAGCAGCTGCAACTGATGGGATCATGACAGAAATCTTAAAAGCAGGGGGGGATATAGTGTTGGAGTAGTTGGTACTTTTATTTAATAAATGTATGAAAGAGGGGAAGGTACCTAGGGATTGGCGGAGAGCATGTATAGTCCTTTTATATAAAGGGAAGGGGGACAAAAGAGATTGTAAAAATTATAGAGGAATAAGTTTATTGAGTATACCAGGAAAAGCGTACGGTAGGGTTATTATTGAAAGAATTATAGGTAAGACAGAATGTAGGATTGTGGATGAGCAAGGAGGTTTCAGAGTGGGTAGGGGATGTGTAGATCAAGTGTTTACATTGAAGTATATATGTGAACAGTATTTAGATAAAGGTAGGGAAGTTTTTATTGCATTTATGGATTTAGAAAAGGCATGTGATAGAGTGGATAGGGGAGTAATGTGGCAGATGTTGCAAGTATATGGAATAGGTGGTAAGTTGCTAAATGCTGTAAAGAGTTTTTATGAAGATTGTGAGGCTTAGGTTAGGGTGTGTAGAAGAGAGGGAGACTACTTCCCGGTAAAAGTAGGTCTTAGACAGGGATGTGTAATGTCACCATGGTTGTTTATTATATTTATAGATGAGGTTGTTAACCCTTTGAGGGTTTCGGACGTACTAGTACGGCTTACGACCCAGGGTTTTTGACGTACTAGTACGCCTAAATTCTAGTGCCCTCAAATCTAGTGGGAGAAAGCTGGTAGGCCTTCATATGAAAGAATGGGTCTATGTGGTCAGTGTGCACAGTCTAAAAAAAATCCTGCAGCACACAGTGCATAATGAGAAAAAAAAAACTTTGACCATTTTTTTGGAATAAAACAGCGACTTTGCACTGTATTTTCGTATGGTATTTATTGTTGTATTCTAGTTTTCTTGGTCTCATTTTATAGAATGGAAGACATATTACAGAAATTGAGATGATTTTGACTGGTTTTACAATGAAAGATACCTTGAAATTGAGCTCAAAGTAGCAGAAATGTTCGATTTTTACCAAATTTCAAAAGTAAACAAATCGTGCCAAGCGTGCAATACATGTCAACTGGCGAGTCTAATATTCTTTCACAAGTGCACCAATAATATTTATACTATTTTGTACACTAATGCAGTA
>NC_069404.1:96881578-96933853 GCF_026875155.1 Cherax quadricarinatus | reverse complement strand
TTTTTTACGCCGTATAATTTAAATTTTAAAACTTTGGTTCAGTTTGTGGGAAGGAAAAAAAAAAATTCTCTTTTGCTCAAGCGGCCACCTTGCTGTGGAGCAGCCGGGGAGCCATCCCCTACCACTCCCTAACACCACCCCCCCATCCCCTACCACTCCCTGACACCACACCCCACCATCCCAGCATTTGTAATTCATACATGTAGTCTTTCTTTGTTACAAGGCAGCTGTGTTTGTCAATTGTGTTATGATAATTTAATTACTATATCTTGTATCTGTCAAGCAATCATGACACCCAGTAGCCATACTGGTGTTGCTGAAGGGAGGCCGTATGAGTAACATCTCGACCCCTTTATTTTTCAACCGATTACGTTCATTTTTGGTGTACTATGTACAATGTACGATGTACAATGTATGCAATTTATAAATAAGAATTATTTACATTATAATTTATAAATAAGAAATACAGTGGACCCCCGAGTTTCGGCAGCCTCGACTTTCGTGAAATTTGACCTTCGGCGAGTTTTTTTGGAAAAATTTGGCCTCGAGTTTCGTTTCGGCAACCGTCCGGTACCCGTCCGCCCGTCACCACGCACACCAAGCCAGTCTCCCACGCCATTCACACTCAGTGTGCCATTGTTTACCAACACGTGACCATCACCCCGCGGGTTCATACAATACATTTCATAATAATCCATTGTTTTTTTGTGCTTGCAACTGCTAAATAAGTCATCATGGACCCAAGGAAAGCTAGTGCAAGCCCTTTGGTAAATAAAGTGAGTGATGGGGATGTGGAAGAGTTGGTGGAGGACCACAGGGAAGAGCTAACCACTGACAAACTGCAAGAGTTTCAACTGGAACAGCATCAGACCACAGCCGAGGAACTTGCTTCAGAGAAGGAGGAAGAGGGAGTGGATGAGGTGCCTTCTTCAGTGATTAAGGACATGTGTGGAATGTGGAATGAGTTGCAAAGTTTTGTTGAAAAGTATCACCCTGACCAAGCTGAAACAAGCCATATCTGCAACATGTACAATGGCAGTGTTGTTTCCTACTTCAGGGAAATCTTAAAGAAATGCCAGGAAAAGACCTCTCTGGACAGATATTTTATGCAACAGGGGTCCAGTGACTCAAGTTGTTCCCAGTGGCATTATAAGAAGGGAAGTAACCCCAGATAAGGACTTGCTACCTCAAGTCCTAATGGAAGGAGATTCTCCTTCCAAACACTAGTGTACACCTTCCTCCTATCCCCTCCTCCCGTCTTCCATCCACCCAGAAGTCTTCAGTAAAGATAAGTGTAATGTTATTATTATTTTAAATGCATGTACTTGATTTCTGATTGTTTTCATTATATAAATCTTTATTTAATTTGAAAAAAATATTTTAATATTTTTGGATGTCTGGAACGGATTAATTTTATTTCTAATATTTCTTATGGGGAAAATGGTTTCGAGTTCCGTGAATTTTGACCTTCAGCGGGCTCTCTGGAACGGATTAATCACAAAACTCGGGGGTCCACTGTATTTACAGTTTAATTTATAAATAAGTAAGTTTATTCAAGTATACACAAATACAGTTACATAGATTATCATACATAGCAGCATGTGTAAAGTACCTAGGATAACCCAAAAAAGTCAGACAGTGTGACTTACATATTTCCATTGGGGTCCTTTTATATTTACACTTAATATATTTACTTTTATACTTACACTTTTATATTTACACTTACCTTGGAGGAGATGTTAGTTTAATTAGTTAGTTTGATGGAGGAGATGCTGGCAGAGGTTTAGGGTGGTGGAAGACAGCAGGCCAGCATATGTTCAGCAGATATACACACATCCAACAACATTGGAGAGTTACTTTCGTGTCATTTTTCTATCACTTACTTGCTTAACTTAATTGCTACACTGTTAATTCTACACTTTATTGCTGGCTGGCACTATAGCCTTTATTGATACCTGCTGCTTTAGTATCACACATATCGTAGAATCACTGAATCACTGCAGAAGGCACATTCTCCCCTCTCTCTTCCTCCTCCACTTTGGTATTTTGCTACGAGTTTTTTTCTCGAATTTTATTCTGTTTCTTTCCTTCTTTATCACAGGGCTGGCACTAGAAACTTTCTTTGGGCCCATGATGGCTTATTTAGCAGTTACAAGCACTAAAAACACTGGAACAATACAAAATATATCGCAGGTACATGTGGAATCGATCGAAACGGCTTGTAAACACTGGAACACTGGCTGTACATGATGTCTTGGAGTGGCTGGGCCTGTTCAGGCCGTGCTCAGGCCGCATGAACACATTCAGGATGAAAGCCTTTAGATGAGTTTGTCGCCATTGGTAGAGCCAATTTTTTGATGCCGAAGAGTGCCGTTAGTCGATTTTGGCATTAGTCAATGCCACCGTTGGTTGAGGGTCCATTGTATCTCATAGCATGCAATTACAGAAGACGCTGATTTCAGGACCATAACTGGCACGTTAAATGAGGTGTGATTGTTCCTTAATAGTTTAAGTAGAGTACACATCAAGATTCTGCTGGTACAATATTAATATTCAGTAGTAATTTTAAAGAAATTTATGTAATACACTAGCACATAAGCCGTTTTCCACAAAAGAGGAGTGACTAAAGAAAATACATTCACTATTACTCATTCCAAAATGGTCTAAAAGTGCAAGGACATCACAATTCAAATAATTCACCAAAATGCAAAAACCCCACCTACTCTTCAGAGTGCATTCCCTTCACATCCCACCTTCAGAACTAAAATACAACAAATTACAAATAGTATGTTCTTATTGCCAACTTAATCATTTATCTTCTTGATTATTTAAATATACAGAGAACCCATGAGAGAGGTTGAAATACTCAGATATAAAAAAATAAGATTTCTACCTCAAAATGTAGTGTCCAAGGTACATGCTCAGGAGAACCTAGTTTTTCAGTCACCTCCACTGGCTCCAGTAATGGCTCCCACACTGCTAAACGGGGATTGTAATAAGCAAGTTCTGTGCTTACTTCTCCAGTTAGGTCACCTAAAAATAAGAATATGCTTTGATGACAGTGATTTAAAACTTGACAATCTTGAATTTTTATGCATATTAAATGTACAGCAAGTTAAACTTGATTAAAAGTGATGAGAGATATAAGGCACCCAAGATCAAAGATAAAAGCTAACATTACTTCTTTATATCAGTTACTACATATTACAGGCCTCAATTTTTTGTTTTTGTTTTATTAACACATCGGCCATTTCCCATCAAGGTAGGGTGGCCAGAAAAAGAAAAACTTTAACCAATATTCACTGCATCACTCTTGCCAGAGGCATGCTTACACTCCTTCAGAGTGCAGGCACTGTACTTCCCATCACCATGACTCAAGTCTGGCCTGCCAGTTTCCCTGAATCCGTTCATATTACCCTGCTCACATTCCAACAGCACATCAAGTCCTGAAAACCATTTGTCCCCATTCACTCCTACTTAACACACTCACACATGCATGCTGGAAATCCAAGCCCATCCCACACAAAACCTCCTTTACCCCCTCCCTCCAACCTTACCTAAGCTGATCTCTAACCCGCCCTCCCTCCACTACAGATTTATACACTCTCGAAGTCGTTCTGTTTTGCTCTGTCCTCTCTACATGTCCAAACCACCTCAACAACCCCTCTGCAGCCCTCCGGATAACAGTTTTGGTAATCCCACACCTCCTCCTTATTTCCAAACTATGAATTCCCTGCACTGAATTAACACAACACACTGCCCTCTGACATGACTTCTCCAATGCCTCCAGCCTTCTCCTTGTTGCAACATTCACCACCCATCCTTCACACCCATATAAGAGCTTTGATATAACTACACTCTCATACATTCCCCTCTTTGCTTCCATGGACAAAGTTCTTTGTTTCCACAGACTCCTCAAAGCACCACTCACCTTTTTTCCCTCAACCAATTCTATGATTCACCTCATCTTTCATAGACCCATCTGCTGACACGTCCACTCCTAAATATCTGAATATATTCACCTCCATTCTCTCTCCTTCCAATCTGTAATCCAATCTTTCATTACCTAATTTTATCCTCATCACCTTACTCTTTCCTATATTCACTTTTAATTTTCTTCTTTTACATACCCTACCAAACTCATCCACCAACCTCTGCAACTTCTCTTCAGAATCTCCCAAAAACAGTGTCATCAGCAAGGAGCAACTGTGACAATTCCCACTTTGTGTTATATTCTTTATCTTTTAACCCCGCACCTCTTGCCAACACCTGGGCATTTACTTGTCTTACAACCCCATCTATAAATATATTAAACAAACATGGTCACATTCTTGTCTAAGGCCTACTTTTACTGGGAAATAATCTCCCTCTCTCCTACATACTCTAACCTGAGCCTCACTATCCTTGTAAAAAGTCTTGACTGCTTTCAATAACCTACTTCCTATTCCATACATCTGCAACATCTGCCACACTGCCCCAATATCCACCCTGTCATATGCCTTTTTCAAATCCACACCTGCCATAAAAACCTCTTTACCCTTATCTAAACAGTGTTCACCTATATGTTTCACTGTAAACACTTGCTGTACACACTCCCTACCCTTCCTAAAGCCTCCTTGTTCATCTTCTATCTTACTCTCCATCTTACTCTTAAATCTTTCAATAATAACTACCATATACTTTGCAAGGTATACTCAACAGATTTCTTCTCTATAATTTTTGTGCTCTCTGTTGTCCTCTTTGCTTTTATACAAAGCCAATCCCTAGGTACCTTACCCTCTTCCACTTTTTTTTTTTCAACAAGTCGGCCGTCTCCCACCGAGGCAGGGTGACCCAAAAAGAAAGAAAATCCCCAAAAAGAAAATACTTTCATCATCGTTCAACACTTTCACCTCACACATAATCACTGTTTTTGCAGAGGTGCTCAGAACACAACAGTTTAGAAGCATATACCTATAAAGATACACAACATATCCTTCCAAACTGCTAATATCCCAAAACCCCTCCTTTAGAGTGCAGGCATTGTACTTCCCATTTCCAGGACTCAAGTCCGGCTATATAAAAATAACCGGTTTCCCTGAATCCCTTCACTAAATATTACCCTGCTCACACTCCAACAGATCGTCAGGTCCCAAATACCATTTGTCTCCATTCACTCCTATCGAACACGCTCATGCACGCCTGCTGGAAGTCCAAACCCCTCACCCAAAACACCTCCCTTACCCCTTCCTTTCAACCTTTACGAGGATGACCCCTACCCCGCCTTCCTTCTCCTACAGATTTAATGCTCTCCATGTCATTCTACTTTGATCCATTCTCTCTAAATGACCAAACCACCTCGACAACCCCTCTTCAGCCCTCTGACTAATATTTTGTTAACTCCACACCTCCTAATTTCCACACTCCGAATTTTCTGCATAATATTTATACCACACATTGCCCTTAGACAGGACATCTCCACTGCCTCCAACCGCCTCCTCGCTGCTGCATTCACAGCCCAAGGTTCACACCCATATAAGAGTGTTGGTACTACTATACTTTCATACATTCCCTTCTTTGCCTCCAAAGATAACGTTTTTTGACTCCACATATACCTCAACGCAACACTCACCTTTTTTCCTTCATCAATTCTATGATTAACCTCATCCTTCATAAATCCATCCGGCGACACGTCAACTCCCAAGTATCTGAAAACATTCACTTCTTCCATACTCCTCCTCCCTAATTTGATATCCAATTTTTCTTTATCTAAATCATTTGATACTCTCATCACCTTACTCTTTTCTATGTTCACTTTCAACTTTCTACCTTTACACACACTCCCAAACTCGTCCACTAACCTTTGCAATTTTCCTTTAGAATCTCCCATAAGCACAGTATTATCAGCAAAAAGTAACTGCATCAATTCCCATTTTGTATTCGATTCCCCATAATTTAATCCCACCCCTCTCCCGAACACCCTAGCATTTACTTCTTTAACAACCTCATCTATAAATATAATAAACAACCATATTGACATTACACATCCCTGTCTAAGACCTACTTTTACCGGGAAGTAGTCTCCCTCTCTTCTACACACCCTAACCTGAGCCTCACTATCCTCATAAAAACTCTTTACAGCATTTAGCAACTTACCACCTATTCCATATACTTGCAACATCTGCCACATTGCTCCCCTATCCACTCTATCACATGCCTTTTCTAAATCCATAAATGCAATAAAATCTTCCCTACCTTTATCTAAATACTGTTCACATATATACTTCAATGTAAACACTTGATCTACACATCCCCTACCCACTCTGAAACCTCCTTGCTCATCCACAATCCTACATTCTGTCTTACCTATAATTCTTTCAATAATATCCCAACCGTACGCTTTTCCTGGTATACTCAATAAACTTATTCCTCTATAATTTTTACAATCTCTTTTGTCCCTCTTCCCTTTATATAAAAGGACTATACATGCTCTCCGCCAATCCCTAGGTACCTTCCCCTTTTTCGTACATTTATTAAACAAAAGTACCAACTACTCCAACACTATATCCCCCCCTGCTTTTAAGATTTCTGTCATGATCCCATCAGTTGCAGCTGCTTTATCCCCTTTCATTCTACGTAATGCCTCACGTACTTCCCCCACACTTACATTCTGCTCTTCTTCACTCCTAAAAGATGGTACACCTCCCTGGCCAGTGCATGAAATTACCGCCTCCCTTTCTTCCTCAACATTTAAAAGTTCCTCAAAATATTCTTGCCATCTACCTAGTACCTCCCCTCCCCATCTACTACTCCCCTACTCTGTTTTTAACTGACAAATCCATATGTTCCCTAGGCTTTCTTAACTTGTTTAGCTCACTCCAAAATTTTTTCTTATTTTCATTAAAATTTCTTGACAGTGCCTTTCCCACTCTATCATCTGCTCTCCTTTTGCACAATCTCACCATTCTCTTCACCTTTCTTTTACTCTCCATATACTCTGCTCTTCTTATAACACTTCTGCTTTCTAAAAACCTCTCATAAGCTAACTTTTTCTCTTTTATCACACCCTTTACTTCATCATTCCACCAATCACTCCTCTTTCCTCCTGCCTCCACCCCCCTATAACCACAAACTTCTGCCCCACATTCTAATACTGCATTTTTAAAACTCATCCAACCCTCTTCAACCCCCTCCACTACCCATCTTTGTACTAGCCCACCTTTCTGCCAATAGTCGCTTATATCTCACCCAAACTTCCTCCTCCATTAGTTTATACACTTTCACTTCCCTCCTACTTGTTGTTGCTATCTTCCTCTTGTCCCATCTACCTCTTACTCTAACTGTAGCTACAACTAAATAATGATCCGATATATCAGTTGCCCCTCTATAAACATGTACATCCTGGAGCCTACCCATTAACCTTTTATCCACCAATACATAATCTAACAAACTACTTTCATTACATGCTACATCATACCTTGTATATTTATTTATCCTCTTTTTCATAAAATAAGTATTACTTATTACCAAATCTCTTTCTACACATAGCTCAATTAAAGGCTCCCCATTTACATTTATCCCGAGCACCCCAAATTTACCTACTACTCCCTCCACAACATTTTTACCCACTTTAGCATTGAAATCCCAAACCACAAGTACTCTCACACTTGGTTCAAAACTCTCCATGCATTCACTCAACATTTCCCAAAATCTCTCTCTCTCTACACTTCTCTCTTCTCCAGGTGCATATACACTTACTATAACCCACTTTTCACATCCAACCTTTATTTTACTCCACATAATCCTTGAATTAATACATTTATAGTCCCTCTTTTCCTGCCATAGCTTATCCTTCAACATTATTGCTACTCCTTCTTTAGCTCTAACTCTATTTGAAACCCCTGACCTAATCCCATTTATTCCTCTCCACTCAAAACTCTCCCACCCCCTTCAGCTTTGTTTCACTTAAAGCCAAGACATCCAGCTTCTTCTCATTCATAACATCCACAATCATCTCTTTCTTATCATTTGCACAACATCCATGCACACTCAGACTTCCCACTTTGACAATTTTCTTGTTATTCTTTTTAGTAATCTTTACAGGAAAAGGGGTTACTAGCCCACTGTTCCCGGCATTTTAGTTGACTTTTACAACACGCATGGCTTACGGAGGAAAGATTCTTATTCCACTTCCCCATGGATATAAAAGGAAAAGTAATAAGACCAAGAACTATTAAGATAAAATCAAAGAAAACTCAGATGAGTGTGTATAAATAAACGTGTACATGTATGTGTAGTGTGACCTAAGTGTAAGTAGAAGTAGCAAGACATACCTGTAATCTTGCATATT
This sequence comes from Cherax quadricarinatus, assembly GCF_026875155.1. Lineage (NCBI taxonomy): Eukaryota > Metazoa > Arthropoda > Malacostraca > Decapoda > Parastacidae > Cherax > Cherax quadricarinatus. The sequence goes on along the minus strand of NC_069404.1, from coordinate 96,925,524 downwards.
TATTAAATAAAAGTGCCAACCCCTCCAAAACTATATCCTCACCTGCTTTTAACAATTCTATCTTTATCCCATCAATCCCAGCTGCCTTACCCCCTTTCATTTTACCCAGTGCCTCACGAATTTCCCCCACGCTCACACCTCTCTATTCCTCTATCCTACAAGATGTTATTCCTCCTTGTCCTATATATGAAATCACAGCTTCCCTATCTTCATCAACATTTAACAATTCCTTAAAATATTCCCTCCATCTTCCCAATACTTCTAACTCTCCATTAATAACTCTACTCTCCTATTTTTTAACTATCAAATCCATTTGTTCCCAAGGCCTCCTCAACATATTAGGATCACACCAAAACTTTTTCTTATTTTCAAAAAAATCTGTTATTAATATCTCACCCACTCTCTCATTTCCTAGCTTTTTACACTGCTTCACCACTCTTAACCTCACTTTTTTTTTCCATATACTCCTACCTCCTTGCATCACTTCTACTTTGTAAAGACCTCTCATATGCTAATATTTTCTCTCTTACTACTCTCTCTACATCATTCCACCAATCGCTTTTCTTCCCTCCCGTACCCACTTTCCTGTAACCACAAACTTCTGCTTAACACTAACACTACAGTTTTAAACCTACCCCATACATCTTCAACCTCATTGCCTATACTCTCACTAGCCCATCTATTCTCCAATAGTTGTTTATATCTTACCCTAACTGCATCCTCCTCTAGCTTATTTATTTATTTTATGTCTTTGCAAACAGTACATTGAGATTTTTATATTTACAATAGTGGGTTGCAAAGCAAGAGAGCCTCTGTTATACCTAGGCATTATGGGCCAACTAAACATTATTGGCTTACAGACTACTTAACACTAAGGATTTTATCATAGTTGTACAGTAGGACAGTAATTATTTCATAGTTGAACAGTAGATTATTAATTATAAGTGAATTAAATTTATATAAGACAAAGGATATATTCATATAGTCTAAAATGCTTTTTGTGGAAAACAATGGTTCAATTATATTCCTGTCAACAATGGATAAAAGGTTCAAAGTGATTGTTGAAGTTATTATGTGGGAGTACATAGGTGAGTGAGTGTGTACTGAGTATTTAGCGTTTAGTCTAGGGCGATCAAGTGGCTTTTGAGAAGAGTCTTAAACTGATTTTCAGACTGGGTTACTTTAATATCTTCTGGTAATGAATTCCATATTTTAGGGCCCTTTATGTGCATAGAGTTTTTACACAGTGTGATAAGGACACGAGGTATATCAAAAAGAGATCCGTCTTGTGTTGTGGTCGTGTGTCCTGTTTAAGTTGGTGAGGAGAAGTTTGAGTGAAGGGTTTATATTTGCGTGTATTGTTCTGTGTATGTAGTAGGCACATGAATAAGTATGGATGTTCTTAATGGTGAGCAGATTCAGACTTTTGAAAATCAGTGGAGTGTGCTGGCGGGAGTGGGAATTCGTTATCCTTCTTACTGCTGCCTTTTGCTGGGTTATGAGGGGTTTTAGGTGATTGGATGTTGTTGATCCCCATGCACAAATTCCATATGTAATATAAGGGTGTATGAGTGTATAGTACAGTGCCAGGAGAGCTGATTGTGAAACGTAGTACCTTATCTTTGATAGTTTGCCTACAGTCTTGGAGATTTTCTTGGTGATTTGTTTTGTGTGTGTCCAGAACTTAAGGCTACTGTCAAGGTGGATACCTAGGAATTTTCCCTCCGAGTCTTGTGAATGATGATTCATTTAGCGTTATGTTAATGGGATCATTTGCAGCTTTGTTTCCAAAGTGAATGAAGTACGTTTTATCAATATTCAGGGTAAGTTTATTAGTCATCATCCAGGCAGATATTTTCTGCAATTCAGCACTGACTGTTTGCTAGTATGACCGTGTATGGGTGGGAAAAGACATATGTAGTGTCATCTGCAAATAATATGGGTTTGAGTAGCTGTGATGCATTCAGTAGATCATTGATGTAGATGAGAAAGAGGAGTGGTCCAAGGAAGCTTCCTTGTGGAACTCCTACTATGATTGGTTGGGTGGAAGAGTTTGCATCATCTGCATACACATATTGAGTTCTGTTACTAAGGTATGATTTTAAGTAGTTGAGTGGCCTCTGATACCATAGTGCGTTAACTTGGTGTACAGTAGTTCATGGTCGACTGTATCGAAAGCTTTACTTAAATCAATGAAAATGCCCAGCGGGACTTATTTCTTTTCGAGTGCGGTATAGATTAGTTCAAGCACGCGTATGATAGCATCATTCGTGCTTTTATTATTCCTGAATCCAATCTGACAAGGGTTTAATATGTTGTGTAAGACGAGGTAGGAATAGATCCGTCTATGCATTAATTTTTCAAAGATTTTAGAGAGCAGTGGTAAGTTGGATATTGGTCTATAGTTATTCAAGTCAGCTTGGACACCTCCTTTGTGGATCGGAGTGACCCTCACTATTTTGAGGATTGTTGGGAAGGTAGCCGATTCAATGGATTTGTTAAAGAGCGTTGCAATAATTGGTGACAATACTTGAGAAGCTTTTTTGTACATGAAAGCAGGCAAGCTGTTTATGTCTCCTGCCTTGTTTTTAAGGGTGTTTATGATGAGTGTAACTTCTGTGGGGTTAATTGGAGCTAGGAATAGCGTATTTGGGTAGGTACCTATGAGGTAGTCTGATGGAAGGGTGTATACACTTGGTATTTTGTTCACTAGATTTTTACCTATGGTGGAGAAGAAAACATTGAGTCTGTTCGCTGTTTCAGTTGGTGTGAGTTGGGGTTCATCTGATTTTGTTAGTTTGATTGTTTTGTTTTTTGATAACTTTTTATTTCCAAGAATTTCAGATAGAGTTTTCCAGGTTTTTTCCATATCACCTTTGATGTTAAGTAGTCTATTTTCATAATACAATTTTTTAGATCTTCTTATCAGGCTGGTAAGTGCTGGCGAGTAACGTTTAGACTATTCTCTAGTTATTTGACCCATTCTATACTGTTTTTCATATTTGTGCTTTGTGTTAATGGATTTGAGGATGCTTGGTGTTAGCCAGGGACTATTCAGTCTCTTTGCAGTGATCTGTTTAGTTTTTTGGGGGCAATGTTTGTTATAGAGGCTTTTTGCTTTTTTTTTAGAAAATTATTTATACATTCATTCATGTCTGTATATGTTTCGAGCTCATTTTGCCAATCGACATTATTCATAGCTATAAAGTTGTTAACAGCTGTCTCATTATGTAGTCTGAAGGTTACTTTAGTGATGTCTTGTGGCAGTTTGCCCAGATCAGTTATGAGAAAGGTTGGGTAGTGGTCTGTTGTGTTGTCTGTGATTATGCCTGATTTTAAAGGGGATATGGTGTTTGTAAAGATGTGGTCTATTAAGGAGATGCTTGTCTCGGTGATTCTTGTATGTTTAGATATTGTTGGTAGCAACAGGCAGTTACTCATTGTGTTTGTGAATTCGGTTACTTGTGGGTCCTGATCGTGTAATATGTTTATGTTGAAATCTCCACCTCTCTTTTACCTGCTACTTTCATTTTCCTTGTATCTCATTTACCTTTTACTCTCAGTGTAGCTACAACTAAAAAGTAATCTGATATATCTGTGGCCCCTTTATAAACATGTACATCCTGAAGTCTACCAAACAGTCTTTAACCCGTAAACAGTCCAAGCAGATCTACATTCACATGTGTAGTGCTCCAAAAGTAGATCTATGTTTTTTTAACATTTTCAAATATGACAAAAAAAAAAGTAGATCAAAGTTTTTTTTACACATTTTCAAATGTAAAAAAAAAAAAAAATTACTTTTTTTACATACTTTCAAATGTTGAAAAAATGTATACATACGTTTGGACCGTTTACGGGTTAATCTACCAATACTTAGTCCAACGAACTACTGTCACTATGCCCTACATCATATCTTGTATACTTTTTTATCCTCTTTTCCTTTAAATATGTATTACCTATAACCAAACCCCTTTCTATACAAAGTTCAATCAAAGGGCCCTCATCATTTACACCTGGTACCCCAAACTTACCCACCACACCTTTAAATGTTTCTCCTACTTTAACATTTAGGTCCCCTACCACAATTACTCTCATTTGGTTCAAAAGTTCCTATACACTCGCTTATCTCCCAAAATCTCTCTCTCTCTCCTCTACACTCTTCTCTTCTCCAGGTGCATACACACTTATTGACCCACTTTTTGCATCTGACCCTTATTTTAATTCATATAATCCTTGAATTTTATTCTTATTTATACTATTTCAACACACTCACTTTCTGAGAGCGGAAGCCTGTGGCACTTGCAGACACACTGGTCTGAAGTTTGATGAGTGGAATAGGTGATGTGACAGAGCCTGTCTCTAGTGTAATCAGTAAGCACTCCATTGTAATTATGGCCATCTCCCCACCAGGACCAGAATGTACTGCTGCTACTAATTCACTTGTCTCTTCTGAAATGGCTTCTTCTGCCTCCTCTGAAATGTTTTAAAAAATAACGTAGTTTTTCTTGCGCAAAATTCAACAATGACAAGTAAATATAGAGAATATTCTTACCATTCTTTCAAATCTCTTATTAGAGCATGTAAAAAAAAAAGTAAATACTATTACTCAACTAGTTACATCTAATCACTACTGCATCTGAATTCTACTTTCACTAATCTAAGGAACTATGTTTGATCTCACATATCTCAAACATTTCTTCATGACTTTGTATTGCCAATAACCTCAATGCTACATATCAAAAACTTTCAACTCTCATCTGCCAATAATATCTTTACCTTTGACATATCTTTGAAGAGTTGAGAGCTCCACTACTCTCGGAGTCCAGCCATGGGCCAGGCTCGTCTGGTGCTTGCCTGGTCAACCAGGCTGTTGATGGAGACCTGCTGCCACACACATCCATCACAGCCTGGTTGATCTGGCACCTGGTGAAGATACTTGTCCAGTTTCCTCTTGAAGGCTTCTACCCTTGTTCCAACCGTGTTTTTGATATCTTCTGGTAAGATGTTGAATAGTCTGGGACCCCAAATGTTGATACAGTTTTCCCTTATTGTCCCCACCACACCCCTGATCCTTACTGGGTTTATTTTGCACTTCCTCCCACATCTCTCACTCCAATACAATGGACCTTCGGTTATCATAATTAATCCGTTCCAGAGAGTGTGACTAAAGCCCAATTTGATGGTTTCCAAATTCATTTTCCCCATAAGAAATAATGTAAATCCAATTAATCAGTTCCAGATACCCAAAAGTATTAAAAAAATAATTTTTTTACATGAAATATACATTTACCTACACAGAAAACAATGAGACACGAAGAATAAAAACATGACACTTACCTTTATTGAAGACTCTTCTTTGTGTATTGAAGAGGGAAGAGGATGGAGAAATTACTGTTTGAAAGGGGAATCCCCTTCCATAAAGACTTCAGGTAACAAGTCTTTTTCCGAGGTTACTTTCCTTCTTTGTTTTTTAACCCTTTGACTGTTGCAACCCCAAATACTGAGGTGTCTCCTGGTGTTGCAAAATATTTGAAAAAAAAAAAAAAATCTTATGAAATGATAGAGAATCTTTTCCCAATGGTAATGACACCAAAAATATGAAATTTGATGAAAAACTTATGGAATTACGCTCTCACGAATTTAGTGACCTAGGCGATATTTACGAATTGGCGATTTTGCCCACTTTGAGCCCTATTTTTGGCTAATTCCATTGTTCCAGTCGACCAAATTCATAACTATTGTTTTAGGACTCCTTATGTTCTATCGATTGAGTACAAGAAACTGCGCATTTACTAATTTCAACTGCCCAATAACGTGGTCAGAAATTGGCAATTTGGCCAATTTCACACAAATTAAAAAAATATGCCAATTTCAAAATAGTCCAATGCAGACATTCCTGGCTCTAAAATAACATTTTCTTTGTTCATCAGTCACATTTCCAGGCCCCTCTGATATTACTCTTGCTTTCTATTTTGAATTTTTATTCAAACAAAAAACCAGAAGATTTACTGTTATGCAGACTACTGAAATATTGTAATAATTTTATAAATAATGCCACCCCATTCATGACTGCATATTGAAATGGCTAGTTGGACACTTATTGGACAATGACATCATTTGTTTACTCTTTAACACTGGCAAAAATCAAACATTTCAAGGTCCTTTTCATAGTAAAACCAATCAAAATCACCTCTATTTCTATAATACGTTTTCCAGTGCATCAAATGGAACTATGAAAATGAGAATATAACCATAAAAAATATACAAAAATACACCTCAAAGTCGGCGTTTTAATCCAAAAACACGGTCGGAGTTTTTTTCTCTCATTAAGCACTGCGTGCTGCAGGATTTTTTTTATACAGTGCACACTGATCACACAGACCCATTCTCTCACATGTGGGCCTACCAGCTTTCTCCTGCTTGATTTGAAGCCACTAGAATTTTTGAGTATATATACGTCAAACACATTGGCTTGTAGGATGTACATATACATATGACCAAAAGTCAAAGGGTTAATGCCACTAGGACCAGCCTGAGAGTCACTGGATCCCTATCTCTCATTATTATTATTATAATCAAAAAGAAGCACTAAGCCACAAGGGCTATACAGCGCTGCAGGGTAGGGAAAGAAGCGAGGGTATTGGGCGGTAGAAGGGGGAAGGGTGATCAGTAGGTTACAGAAAACAGCGGGGCAGGGGATAGTGCGGGGGTAGAGGGTAGCAAGAGATTGAGGTATAAAGGGCTGAAGGTATCAGAGTTTGTGAAGTAAGTCAGTTGTTGTCAAAAAGTCAATGAGAGAGTCCGGAAGAAAGGTGGGTCCATCAGCGAGAAGGGAAGGTAAAGAGAGAGCAGCGGAGCGAACACGACGATGGAGGTAAATTCTGCGTGCTCGTTGATAAAGTGGGCAGTCTAACAGAATGTGGCTGACTGATAATGGAACCTGACAATTCTCACAGAGAGGAGCAGGGCGCCTCTCCATGAGATATACATAAGTAAGACGAGTATGGCCAATGTGAAGACGAGAGAGAGTAGTCTCCCAACCTCGACACTGGTGACAAGAAGACGGCCAGTAACCTATACTCGGTTTAATAGACTGAAGTTTGTTACCGAGCAGACTAGACAAACGATGTTGCCAACAGGTGTGAAGGTGGGTAGCTATTGCAGCAAAATAGTCCGTAAATGGAATACCTCTACATGAAACTGGTAGGTCATGTACTGCTGACCGAACAGCAGTGTCTGCCTGTTCATTGCCCTGTACGTCAACATGACTAGCGACCCAACAAAAAACATTATCTTCATGCTTGGTAAAGATGCAGCGTAGCAAAGTTGGATACCGAGGACTAAGGGGTGAGGTGTATCAAATTTCTGTATAGCCTGTAAAGCACTAAGAGAGTCTGAGACAACCACAAATGATGACAGGCATAGATGCAATACGCATAAGTGCTGCAAGAATGGCATACAATTCAGCAGTAAAAATACTAGCCAAAGATAGCAAATGCCCTCGTACGACGCTGCCCGGAAACACTGCTGCGAATCCTATGCCGTCAGAGGACTTAGAGCCATCTGTGTACACTGCAATGGCATGAGAATGAGAGTGGAAGTGGTCAAGAAAAAGAGAGCGGGAAGCGACCATAGACAGTTGGGCTTTCGAGCAAGGGAGAGAGAAAGAACAGACTCGAACAGCTGGAACTTCCCAGGGGGGTAGGGAAAAGCGAGATGCTACATGAACATAGAAAGGTGGTAATTGAAGAGAAGACAAGAGCGAATGTAGGCGGAGAGAGAAGGGACGGAGCAAACAGGGGCGGCAAACAAATAATGTCTACTAATATCTGTGACCATTCTATAAATGGAAGGATTGCGGAGATCATGAGAATGTACATAGCAGCGAAGGCAATGGGCATCACGGCGATCAGATAAGGATGGAATGTTCGCTTCTGCATAGAGGCTCTCAACAGCGGAAGAGCGAAAAGCACCAAGGCATAAACGTAATCCTTGGTGATGAATGGGGTTAAGGCTAGAGAGAGTAGCAGGAGAGGCTGCTGAATAGATCTGGTCACCATAATCAAGTTTCGATAAAATGAGGGTGGAATGTAGGTGAAGGAGAGTTCAACAATCAGCTCCCCATGAAAGATGAGCAAGGGTTTTAAGAAGGTTCAGCCGGCTGTGACAAGTTGCCTTCAGAGAGGTAATGTGAGGTTTCCAGGATAACCTACGGTCAAAGAGGAGGTCCAGAAACCTGACTGTATCACGTTCAGGGATACGGGAGCCAATGAGGTACAAAGGATGATTGGAGATGACAGAGCGTCTAGTGAAAGTAATTTGGCGAGTTTTGGTACTGGAAAATTTAAACCCATGTGTGATGGCCCAATTGGAAACATGGTCAACCGCATGCTGGAGAGAAACTGTAATTAGGCGACAGTCAGCGCCTGCACAGGCAATAGCGAACTCATCAACATAGAGTGATGACCAAATATTTGATGGAAGACTAGAGGCCAAATCATTTATAGCTAGGAGAAAAAGTGCTGTGCTCAGAACACATCCCTGGGGGACACCTTCAGCTTGGATAAAGTCCGGGGAGAGCCCATTATTAACCCGAACACGGAAATGCCTGTCAGTTAAAAAGTTCTTAAGGAAGGATGGTAGATTGCCTCGGAGGCATAAGGAGTGGGCTTGAGCTAAATTATACCTCCAAGATGTGTCATATGCCTTCTCAAGGTAAAAAAATATGGCAATAACTGAGTGGTTATTCGCAAAGGCATTACGAACATACGTATCCAAGCGTAGTAAGGGGTCTATGGTAGAACGTCCCTTATGAAAGCCATATTGACGAGTGGAGAGACTGTTGTGTGTCTCTAAATACCACACTAAACATCTATTTACTAGGCATTCCATCACTTTGCAAACTGCACTGGAAAGAGCAATGGGACGATAGTGGGAGGCTTCATGTCCCGTAGTACCCGGTTTGCGGAAAGGGAGAATAATGGCAGATTTCCACAGCTGTGGAAGAACTCCTTGTGACCAAATAAGACTGAAAAGGCATAATAGGACTGCAAGGGCTGACTGATGTAAATATTGTAGCATACGAATATGAATGTCGTCGGGCGCAGCTGCCAATAATCGGCAAGCTGAGAGTGTTGCCTCCAGTTCTTGAAGTGTAAAACGCACATTATACTGTTCTTCTCTGAGAGAAGAAAAGTCCAAGGGTGCTAACTCTCTGGCAGACTTTGAGGAAAGAAACGAGGGGCATTGATGGAGCCCCTGAGAAATATGGACCAGATGATTGCCAATTTCATTGGCAACATCTAGTGGGTTTGCTATATCAACACCGGCAACCCGCAGAACAGGAGCCGGGTCAGGAGAATATTTACCACTCAGTTTTCGTACTTTTTTCCAGACTGCACTCATAGAGGAAGCAGAGGTGATGTTGGAGACAATCTTGCCAGCAAGTGCGCTTAGCATCACGGATGACACTGCGAGCAATCACATGCTTCTGCTTAAAATCAAGAAGTCTCTCCGTGGTTCTATTGTACTGGTACCTGCCGCATACAGCGCGTTACAAACGTACTGCACGAGCACAAGCAAGAGACCACCAAGGCACGCATTTCTGAGAATGCCTGCCCGAAGTTTGGGGTATAGAATGAGAAGCTGCAGTTAAAACGGAGGACGAGAAGAGGTGTAAAAGCTCATCAATGGAGGACGAAGAAGGAACCTCGCTAAAAACAGTTAGTTGTGAGTAAAGGTTCCAATTTGCCTGATCAAATTGCCAGCGTGGGATACAAAGAGGTGGTGAATACGAAGGGGAAGTAAGAATGATTGGGAAATGATCGCTGTCATGTAAATCCGGGAGAACAGACCAGGTGAAGTCTAATGCAGCGGAGGAAGAGCAGACTGAGAGATCGATGCAAGAGAGAGTGTGAGTCCGAGGATCAAAATGGGTGTGAGTACCTGTATTTAAAACATGGAGGGGGTGGTAAGCAAGGAAAGCCTCTAACTGAATGCCACGGGAATCACAGTGAGACCCCCCCCCCAGAGGAAATGATGGGCATTAAAATCGCCAAGTAACAGAAGTGGTGGCGGTAATGATGAAACAAGAAAGGCAATATCCGGAATAGATAATGCCCGAAAGGAGAGAGATATAAAGAACAGAGCATATACCACCTATGCAAGTGGATATGGGCTGCTGTGTAATGCAGCGAAGTACAAACAAATAGCTGATGGTACGGAATATCAGTGCGTAGAAGATGGGCACTTTCATTAAAGGTCCATCAGGAAAAGGATCTGAAGAATACAATAAATTATAGCCTGAGATGGGATAGATAACAGCAGAGTGTAATTTTAGTTCCTGTAAGCAAACACCAACAGGGAAAAACTGGGAGAGTAACATCTGAAGCTCACCCCGATTACCCCTGAGGCCGCGTATATTCCACTGTAAATAGGCCATGATTGGCAATGATAAAGATACCTGAAATCCGCAGGTAAGGGTTCCTACGGACTAGAGGAGTTAGAAAAGTCCACATGCGGAGGCAGCGGAAAACGTTCAAGCAGCGAAGGAACGGTGCGCTGTGAAGAAAGGAGTTGCGCAGATGGAGGAGAGGAGAGAGAAGGAACAGAGGGTGGATCAGTATCCATTGATGGTTTGGTCTCTGCAATATATTCAGAGATTGCTTCAAGTGTTTCGGAATTCAGAGACGTCGTATGGGAGACAATATTGGAGATGGTAGGGGGAGGATGAGTAAAGATTGAAACTGTAATGGACTGTACCAAGGTAGGGGGGGGGGGGCAAAAGGGCGAAGGGAACTGGAGAAGAAGCGTGGAAGGGGACAGAAGAGGCAGAAACCTGGGAGGTGGCAGAAGAGGAAGAAACTTGGGAGGGAACAGGGGAGGAAGGTACAGTACAAGGAGGAGGGTGAACCTCTACACTTGTAACAGAGCCAGTGAGAGAGAAGAACCAGTAACAGAGACCAGGGAAGGTAAAATGAGGAGGTGGAAGAAGGGAAGGAGGAGTTAAAGGACCTTTTTTTGACTTCTGAGAAGTAGAGGGACGATTGGGAGAAGGTGTCGTACGAGATCTCATCGATACTGAGGCTTGTGAGGGAGAACACGAAGCGAGAACAGACTGAGATGTTGAAGTAGAGACATCTGAGCCTAGGACAGCAAAAGAATTAGATACAGGAGTGACTATGGGAGAGGTAATCACAGAGGAGGTTGCAGAAGAGGGGACCCCAGAAGTGGGGGGACATTTTGAAACATGGGAATAAGAAACACGAGGTAGTCTCCCTTGGAGGAGGAGATGAGAAACTGCCATGGCATAATGGAGACCTGCCTCTGAGATAACGGATTTCCCGCTCATTTAAGTAGACTTGGCAACGGCGAGAGTACAGAAGGGTGAGCCTCATGACAATTAAGGCAAGAGGGAGGTCGATTGCAAGACATTAGAATGGTCATCGGCACCACAGACTGGGCATTCGGCTATAGATCTGCAATATTTCGCTGGATGGCCAAATCGCCAGCAATTTCTACACTGTTGCAGTGTAGGGATCACCTTTGTAACTTGTAACCGATGTCCTGCTACATAAACTGAGGATGGGAGTTCACGGCTATCAAAAGTTAAGCGAGCCACATTGCTAGGGTATTGTCTCTGCCTGCGGGCAGGAAGAACATAAGCGTCTACCTTGAGGATTGGGAGATCTTGGAGTTCCAGCTGTTCAAGAATGTCATTGCCACATGTCTGGAAATTTTGTTGAACTATGGTATGGGGCAGAATGATGGTACCACTACAAGAATTGAGGGAATGATGTTTTTCAATAGTGACATGAACAGTATCAATATGGGAAAGAAGAGAAAGATCATGAGCTTGGGTAGCATTCTGTACAGTGATGATGCGCGTACCACTCTTAAGAACATGAAAAGAAATATCTTTACCATCATGGCATAGGAGTGCCTTGCCAATACTGTGGTAGGAAAGATAGGCAGTAGAGGAAGTCGGTCGTAAAGTGAAGAATTTAGTCCATTGTGCATTCTGAAACTGAGCGTGGAAAGGGAGTGCAGGACGTGTCGATCTTTTCTGAGAAGAACGCGAAGGTGGAAAAGTATCATCAGCAGGTAATTGTCGTTGGCGTTTAGGCATGGGACCAGAGTTGGTCCAACGTGGAACGGGCCGGTGATTTGAAAATTGCCGCACCGTAGAGGGAGAGGCCGGAAGCATAGTCAAAGGAGAGCGGAGGTCAGATAAATCGAAGGAGTCAGTCAAGACCTCAGTACCTGAAGCGGGTGAGGACACAGCACTGGCAAGAGGTACAGAGGCATGAGGAGTGTCCGAAGAGTGGTCCAAAGATGAGGTGGGGTCAGAACGGGGTGCGGTATCAAGAAGGGGCCCGGGAAAATCAGGTTCATGGACTAGTGCTGCCATGGTTAGGTTACTTTTCTTTTTGTTTTTAAGAAAAAAAAAGAAAGAAGAAAATAAAAATAAATAAAAAAGAATAAAAAAAAGGGGGGACCAGGGAGGGATAGTTCCTAGGAGGAATGAAAGGGCCAGAAATCTCCCTCCGCACCCAAGAGGACCTCAGCACCCCAAGTGGCGCATATGCAGCATGGAACCCGTGCCATACCCTACCCATCATGCCAGTAACTGCCTGTGCTACCTACGTGAGACTGATGAGAAAGGTCTTGGGTAATAGGCAAAATGTTTGTTTATTTATTTTTTATTTATTTATTTATTATCACACTGGCCGATTCCCACCAAGGCAGGGTGGCCCGAAAAAGAAAAACTTTCACCATCATTCACTCCATCACTGTCTTGCCAGAAGGGTGCTTTACACTACAGTTTTTAAACTGCAGCATTAACACCCCTCCTTCAGAGTGCAGGCACTGTACTTCCCATCTCCAGGACTCAAGTCCGGCCTGCCGGTTTCCCTGAATCCCTTCATAAATGTTACTTTGCTCACACTCCAACAGCACGTCAAGTATTAAAAAACCATTTGTCTCCATTCACTCCTATAAAACACGCTCACGCATGCCTGCTGGAAGTCAAAGCCCCTCGCACACAAAACCTCCTTTACCCCCTCCCTCCATCCCTTCCTAGGCCGACCCCTACCCCGCCCTTCCTTCCACTACAGACTGATACACTCTTGAAGTCATCTGTTTCGCTACCATTCTCTCTACATGTCCGAAACCACCTCACAACCCTTCCTCAGCCCTCTGGACAACAGTTTTGGTAATCCGCACCCCCCTCCTAACTTCCAAACTAAAGAATTCTCTGCTTTATTTCACACCACACATTGCCCTCAGACATGGGCATCTCCACTGCCTCCAGCCTTCTCCTCGCTGCAACTTCATTTACCCCGCTTCACACCCATATAAGAGCGTTGGTAAAAACTTTCCCTCTCATACATTCCCCTCTTTGCCTCTAAGGAAAAAAGTTCTTTGTCTCCACAGACTCCTAAGTCACCACTCCACAACTTTTTCCCTCATCAATTCTATGATTCACCTCATCTTTCATAGACATCCGCTGACACGCACTCCCAAAAAAATCAATACGTTCACCTCCTCCATACTTCCTCTCCTCCAATCTGATATTCAAACTTTCATCACCTAATCTTTTTGTTATCCTCATAACCCTTTCTCTTTCCTGTATTCCCCTTTAAATTTTTCTTTTTTTGCACACCCTACCAAATTATCCACCAATCTCCATTTCTTTTCAAAATTCCCAAAAAGCACAGTGCACACAAAGAGCAGTGTGACAACCCCCCACTTTGTGTTGATTCTTTATTTTTAAAAACCCCATGCCTCTTGCCAAGACCCTCGCATTTACTTCTCTTACAACCCCATCTATAATATATTAAACAACCACGGTGACATCACACATCCTTGCTAAGGCCTACTTTTACTGGAAAAAATTTCCCTTTTCCTACATACCTAACTTGAGCCCCACTATCCTCGTAAAAACCTTTACTGCTTTCAGTAACCAAAATCCTACACCATACACTTGCAAATCTGCCCATTGCCCCCCTATCCCCCTGTCATACGCCTTTTCCAAATCCATAAAAGCCACAAAGCCTCTTTAGCCTTTCTAAATACTGTTCACTTATAGTTTCACTGTAAACACCTGGTCCACAAAACCCCCTACCCTTTTCCCAAAGCCCCCTTTTTCTCCTATCCTATTTTTTCCCCCCCATTTTAATTTAAAAAACCGGGAAAAAAAGGGGGGGGCCTCTCTTTAAAAAATCCATTCAAAAAATTGGGCTACCCAACGGGGGTTCCTTTAAACCCAAAAAATTTTCTTTCAAATCCCAATTTTAAGTTCAGTTAGGGACACCTTTTTTTAAACCTTTTTTAAAAATGGGGGGGGATTACCCTTTAAAAATTTAACAAACCCCTTCAGGGGACCTCCCGGGGGGGAAAAACTAATTTTTTTTTAATTTGGGTTCCATTTGTGTCTTGCCCCAAACGGAAATTTTTAAATTATCAAAAAAAAAAAAAAAAAAAAAAAAAAAAAAAAAAAAAAAAAAAAAAAAAAAAAAAAAAAAAAAAAAAAAAAAAAAAAAAAAAAAAAAAAAAAATTGCCAACTTAAAAAACCGGAACATTTTAGTCACAAGGGACCCCAAAGGTCAGAATTAAATCAAAGGTCTCAACCTCAGGTTTTTCCTCCCTTTTTAGAAACAAGCCCACCTCAAATTTTCAACATAATTTTTTCCGAAAATTCTTCCAAAGACGAGGTTTAGGGGTTTTTAAACGTTTCTATCAAAATGCCGGGGGAAAATTTATTTCATGGACATGCTCCCCGTTAATACTTTCTTTTTTTCTTTAGAAAAAAAAAAGAAGAAAATAAAAATTTTTAAGTAAAAAAGGAAATTTAAAAAAAAACCCACCCGCCCAGGATAGTTTCCTATAGGAATTTTTTAAAGCCCCAGAAATTTTCCCCTCGCCCCAGAGGGTTACCCTTTCCCCCACCCCCAAATGGCCAATGAGGCTGGAAACCCCCGGCCATACTTTCATCCAAGCAATAACGCCCTTCTTAACCTACTAATCAAAAAAGTCTTTGGGTAAATAGGAAAATTTTTTTTATTTATTTTTATTTTTTATTTATTTATTTATTTATTTATTTAGTAATTTAAGCATACATTAAAGAGGTACAAAAAATACAGGTAAGAGCAGCATGCCAAAGCCACTTATATGCATGCATTACGGGCTGGCTTAAAATTAACTTAAGATTAACTAAGCAATGATGAAATCAGTGATAAGACATTATTGTAAACAGATAACTATAAAATACAAATGAGTATTACAAAGACAGGTCCTATGGTTGCATGCATTGCTGTTCATTCAGTAGAATGGAGTATTCTGTTAGGTAGTGTATTTAAAAAAAATAACAAGTTAGGTTTAACATTTGTGTGATATAATTGTGAGTAACATTTAGGATATACAATTTATATGGTTCAGTTATTCAGTATTTATTTGGTTTTGAGTGAGTAAGTGAACTTTGAGAAGAGACTTGAATTTATAAACAGGTAGTGTTTCTTTTATATTTACAGGTAATAAATTCCAGATTTTAGGGCCTTTTATGTGCATTGAGTTTTTGCATAGCGTGAGATGGACACGAGGAACATCAAAGAGTGATCTGTGCCTTGTATTATGGTCATGTGTTCTGTTGAGGTTGGCAAGGAGATGTTTGAGGGGAGGGTTAATATCAGAGTTAAGTGTTCTATTTATGTAATAAGTGCAATAATAAGTATGGATGTTTTGTATAGTGAGTAGGTTGAGTGTTTTGAATATTGGTGGAGTGTGCTGCCTGTAGTGAGAATTTGTTATCATTCTAACTGCAGCCTTTTGTTGGGTAATTAGTGGTCTGAGATGGTTAGTTGTTGTTGAGCCCCATGCACAAATTCCATAGGTGAGATAGGGGTAAATAAGAGTGATAAAGGGCCAGGAGGGCTGACTGTGGAACATAGTAACGTATCTTCGATAGTATGCCTACAGTCTTGGAAATTTTCTTAGAAATTTGTTGTATATGTGTATGAAATTTGAGTCTATTATTGAGGTGGATTCCTAAGAATTTTCCCTCTGTTAGCTTTGTGATAGGTGATCCGTTTATCGTTATGTTAAGAGGTACATCTGTAGCTCTGCTACCAAACTGAATGAAGTAGGTTTTGTCAATGTTTAGTGTAAGTTTGTTAGTCCTCATCCAGGTAGATATTTTCTGTAATTCGGTGTTTACAGTATTGGCTAGCGTGACTGGGCTCGGGTGAGAGAAGATGTATGTGGTGTCATCTGCAAAAAGTGTGGGTTTGAGTAATTGCGAAGCATTTGGTAGGTCATTTATGTATAGGACAAAGAGAAGAGGGCCAAGGACACTTCCCTGTGGGACACCAACTGTAATTGGTTGTGCGGAAGAGCTTGCCCCATTTGCGTACACATTATTGGCTTCTGTTGCTGAGGTAAGACTTGAGGTAGTTGAGGGAGTGCCCTCTAATACCATAGTGTGACAATTTTACATGGAGCAAGTCATGGTCAACTGTATCAAAAGCTTTACGCAAGTCAATGAAGATCCCCAGTGGGACTTCTTTTTTCTCTATTGCAGAGTATATATGTTCTAGCATGTGTATAATAGCATCATTAGTATTTTTATTAGGCCTGAATCCAAATTGGCAGGGGTTGAGAATGTTATGGGAGATGAGGTAGGAGTGGATTCGTTTATGAATTAATTTTTCGAAGATTTTTGAGAGAGGGTGTAAATTGGATATTGGCCTATAGTTATTCAACTCTGTTTGGTCTCCTCCTTTATGGATCGGGGTGACCCTTGCTATTTTGAGAACTGTAGGAAAGGTGGAGGATTCAATGGATTTGTTAAAGAGTGTTGCAATGATTGGTGATAGTACTTGTGATGCTTTTTTGTATATAAAGGGTGGTAAGGTATTTAAATCTCCTGCCTTGTTTTTCAGTGCATTGATAATAAGGGAGACTTTGTATGGGTTAGTCAGAGCTAGGAACAGTGTGTTCGGGTAGTTGCCAGTGAGGTAGTCATTTGGTGGGGCATCTGAGCTTGGGATATTATTGGCAAGGTTTTGACCTATAGTGGAGAAGAAATCATTGAGTCTGTCTGCTGTTTCTGTTGGTGGGAGTTGGGGTTCATCTGATTTTGCTAATTTTATTTCGCTATGTCGTGATATCTTTTTTGTTCCCAGAATTTCTGATAGGGTCTTCCAGGTCTTTTTTATATCACCTCGTAAGTTGGATAATCTGTTCTCATAATACAATTTTTTTGCCCTTCTTATCAGGCTGGTTAGGATTGACGAGTAACGTTTTGTTTGGTCTCTGGTTATGTGACCCATTCTGTACTGTTTTTCATATCGGTGTTTTGTATTTATGGATTTGAGAATGCTGGGTGTTAGCCAGGGACTGTTCAGTCTCTCAGTATATTTTGATAACATTTACGTAATGACATCCATGTGGAGCAAGCATATCCAAACATTAACATCAGTTTTACGTAGGTTACGCTCACATGGCCTCACTGCCAAGCCAAAGAAATGCTTCCTTGGGTATAACAAGATTAGATATCTCGGACTGATCCTTTCTAATAACTCTTTGCTGCCTCTCCCCAGTAAGATTGAAGCTTTATTAGAGCATAAATTCCCCAAAACCAAGTAGCTCATGCGTAGTTTTCTTGGTTCCGTAAATTTTTATGCACGGTTTATCCCGAACCTCACTGATCTTACAGGCATCTTATCTGACTACCTTAAAAAGTCTGTGAAGGAACCTCTTGAACTTTCCGACGTAGCTTGAGAAAAGTTTAATGAGATTAAGGACATCTCTTAAAGACCCTATACTCAAAATTCCAGATGTTAATAAGCCATTTTTTTGAAGGACTGATGCCTCCAATACCGGCTTAGGTGCGGTGTTACTACAGTACCATGATGATACTCCCTTCCCTGTATGCTTCCTAAGCCGGAAACTTCTTCCTGCAGAAACGAGATACTCCACCATAGAAAAGGAATGTTTGGCCCTTGTGTGGGGTATCTCCAAACTCAAATTTTATTTACTGGATAAAGAATTTATTTTAGAAACGGATCACAAACCTCTGATATACCTAGAAACTTTTAAGGGAACCAACAGTCGCCTCTTAAGGTGGACATTGGCACTCCAAACTTCTAAGTTTCATATTGTGTATATCAATGGTTCATCCAATTATTTCTCTGACTGGTTAAGTCATGACAGTCAGTAGATTTGTTGCCTTACGCTACTTCGTATTAGAACTTTTTCCTCGCGTATTCTTCTTATACTCCTTGACTATAAGTATTGGTATGGGGGAGTGTGAGGGAAAAGTTCAACAGATAGGAGTAGCGAGCGAGTATATGGTAACGATAGTTTGACTGCCGGCTGCTTGTTAAAGTAGGGTCAGTCTAGCTCCCGCTATCCCCTCCCCCCCCTTTCACCCCACCCCGAAAGGTGACGTGTAGGGCTCCGGCCAAACAGTAATCACTCGACTTACAGCTCCCAGCACAACCGTAAGTAAAAGCCTCTGCTCCTATTCTAGTGGATACTGGTTGAAAGCTTCACTTTTGAACAATAATAAACTTAATCCTTTCAGTTTTAGTCTCCACATGAGACTTTTAGAAAATCACCACCTTTTTTAAGTACCTTGCACTTATCATGGAGAGTGATTTCTTAAGCAGTGGGTAAACTGTTTCTCTTTCCAGCATGGAATGACAGATCGGGTCACCTGCAAACCAACGAGAAGTGTTGAAGGAGACGGACTGAAAATCGGTCTTGGGACATCACTTCATGATCTACCTATCTGATTAATTGTATAGGACACTGTCCCTCATCTTTGCAGTGGTAAAGAATCTGTGTTCCTGTCATCTGGACTGACTATTCAAGGCTATAGACTCTGTGAAGAACTAGTCGTTGGGTTGTCACTCAACACCTGTGACCCCCCCCCCCACATCATCATCAACGGCTACAATTTCTACAAGACGGTGTCAACCTCAACCAGACACCCCAGTATAACTGTACATATTAGCGTTGATTCAAATATCATTTTTCCATTTCATTTCTCATTTTTCTTTCAAGGAGGATACAAATTCATATTTCAATGTTTTATCTTTGCATTAATAAATAATGAAGTGTTTATCTTTGTGATTATTTCTTTTTCTATTCATTAATTTTCCTGAGGAGCCAGCCTTGGTAATACTGTCTGAAGTTGTTACAGGGCTGAGTAAGCCTTCACAACTTAAAGTTCATTGAACATCGGCAAAAATCGAACATTTCCGCTACTTTGAGCTCAATTTCAAGGTACTTTTCGTCATGAAAGAAATCAAAATCCTGTCTATTTCTGTAATATATCTTCTATTCTATCAAATGAGACCAAAAAAAACGTGAATACAACCATAAAAACCATACGAAAATATACTGCAAAGAGGCGGCTAATGGCTGAGAAGTGAACTCCCTTATTTATCGTCCGTCTTTTTTATTTTTGTTGTACGTTAAGAAGCATCTTTCCATCATACATTGCCCAAGTTTCAATAAGACAGCTCAACAAACAACCAAGAAAAAAACAATATTTGCCAAAAATCTCATATGGCAAGCCAAAGCCAGGTACCGGAAATAAGTCACTGACTTTTTTTGGTTATCCTAGGTTCTCTATACATACACTGCTATGCATGATAATCTATGTAACTGTATTTGTGTATACCTGAATAAACTTATTTACTTCTAGTCTGTCAACTGAGTACAAGAAACCGCCCATTCACTTATTTCAACTACCTAATAAAGTGGTTAGAAATTGGCAAATTGGCTGATTTCACGCAAATTTCAACAGATGCCAATTTCAAAATAGGATCCAGAATAAACAATGCAGACATTCCTGGCACTAAAATAACATTTTCTCTGTTCATCAGTCATGGCTCCAGGCCCCTCTTATATTACTCTTGCTTACCATTTGGAATTTTTATTCACAAAAAAATAAAAGATTTACTGTTATGCAGACTGCTGCATTATTGTAATAATTGTATAAATAATGTCAACCCATTCTTGACTCTGTATTGAATTTAGACTGGCAGGCGGACAGGTATTGGACGGTGACATCATTTGTTTACTCTTGAGCTTCGCTAAAGAATAGAACATTTTCGCTACTGTGAGAGCAATTTCAAGGTACTTTTCACCATGAAAGCAATCAAAATCATATCTATTTCTGTAATATATCTTTCATTCTATCAAATGAGACCGAAAAAATGAGAATATAACCATAAAAACCATACAAAAATGTACCGCTAAGTAGCTGGTAATGGCTGAGAAGTGAACTCTGCTATTTATGGTCTGATTTCTTTCATTTTTGGTGTACATTAAGAAGTATCTTTCCATCATACATTGCCCAAGTTTGAATAAGATAACCTAACAAACAACTGAGAAAATAATAATATAATAATAATAATAATAATAATAATAATAATAATAATAATAATAATTTTATTTACTACACGTACATGTACACGGTACACAGGCCTAGGTGACATCAGTGACATACTACTATATAGAAAGCCACTTGTTATGCAGAGTATTTCAAGCAAATTAGGTCAGTGTCCCAGGATAACACCCACACTAGTCGGCTAACACCCAGGTACCCATTTACTGATGGGTAAACATAGACAACAGGTGTAAAGAAACACGCCTAATGTTTCTACCCTGGCTGGGAATCGAATATTTACCAAAAATCATATATGGCTAACCCAAGCCAGGTACTAGAAATAAGCCACGTTGACTTTTTTGGGTTATCCTAGGTTCTCTACACATATGCTGCTATGTGTGACAATCTATATAGAGAAAATAACTTTTCTGTTTCAGGTTTATGGTGCAGTACAAGTTTATATCACAGTTAGTCCTGTGATACACTCTGTTTTCTCTAATGTAAGCCCCCAAGACAAGGATAGGAGAATGGTATTTGTATACCATATCCTCTTCATACCTCCGTCGAACTGCTTGGTGTTATGCCAAATATTATTCATTCTGGAGTATTTAACATGTTTTATGTTATTTATATTGTTTATTATGTCATATTAGATCAACTGTGATAGGCAAATAAGCTGTAGTAATGATATTAGCGCAATAATAAAGCATTCTCCTGCTTCACAAGACTGAGCTCATGGAAACCGACAGTGGCTTCAAAGCCACCTTATCTTTAATGGATAATGTACTGTGTAGGTGCTTTACATAATGAGAAGCATTTCTTTTATTCATTGGAACCATGGCTAGGGCTAAAAGTAAGCAGGTTAAAACAATAAATGGAGAAAAAGAAATTGGAATGACTTATGCAGCAAGTAGCGCCACCAAACAGTACCAGCAGGTTGGTGTGGCGTCCCTGGAAATTTGAAATTATGCTAGCCAAAATTAGTGCCGAATAACTGAAGGAACCGAATAACTGATTGCCGGATTTGTGATGGCGGACATGTAATAATAATAATAATAATAATAATAATAATAATAATAATAATAATAATAATAATAATTAATAATAATAATAACAATCGCTCTGGAGTTCTATTAATGTCATATGTATTACATATAGATTTGGTAGCTGACATTTAGTGTTTTCTAGAGTGATTATTAACTATTATTATTATTATTATTATTATTATTATTATTATTATCGACATACCTTGTTCACTGAATTTAATCATTTCTTAAGATGCTATGAGAGATGCAGAAAATATACACACACAGACGAACACACTAGCTAACCCAGTTACTGTGAACTTCTTGTGTACTTCTTCCATTTTCCTCTTGTTTATCTTTTTCTAAGTGCTGCTGCACTTCTATCTTATACTATGGGGTGCACAATAAAGAACAAATTTGTACAAATATGTAGTCTTGGAGACGTTGAAAGCTAGTGTACCGAGTGGCTTAGGAAGGAGATCGAGATGCTTGGCGCTGAAACGCTGCACTGCCAGTTTCCATGACCCAAGTTCTCACACGGCACACAATACCGACTCATCAGAGAGCCCATCGTAAGTTTGAGTTGTCAGTAAATTAATACGTCAATAAGTGGGGAGAGGCTGTAGTGAGCACATTCTCAAACAATTTTCAGAAATGTGTTGACATAAGGAGAGGGAACCTATTGTGTGTATATCATTTAACACAAAAATGTATAGTATGTAGCATGTTGGAAATCTTTTTTACAAATAATGATGTTCTGACAGTGCAAAACACCTATAATGAACCGAAAAATACTTTCAAAATAATATCTGGAAACAAAGCACTCATTAATGGTAATGTCAACCACTCACTGATGAGTATTCAATCCCAAACCAATTCACAAGCAAACTGATGACAATACCAACAGCTATGAAGGCAAACTATGGTTACACTTAACTAACATGACAGAAAACTTTGCATTTTCAGTGTAACTTACCTACAGCCAAGAAGGCAAACTCTGCTTGATGCAGAGGCTTCTGCTCCCATATTCCTGTCCAGTCACAGACTTTCTCTGTGATTTCCTCTGCAGCAGCCTCTAAGCTGGATAATGTTGTTCCAATACTACTCAACAATTCTATGGTCCCTGTTAGTGAGGAAAAAATAATGGGTTAAATCATAAACATTGCTAATTATCAACACATTTTACCATGAATTTTATGTGCAATTAACCCTTTCATTGTCTTCCACACAGATGTACATTACAGTGGTCAGTGTAGCTTACGTATGTCTATCTTAGTCACAGTGCCCCTAAATTTGATGCAATCAGTAAATTCTGGACTAGACATGAGTTAAGGGATCCATGAGGTGGGTCTGCAGAAGAAAAGACAGTGAATGAGGTGATGGAGCAAGTGGCCAGAAGTGCAGGGACGTGGAGAAATTCAAACCCAGGAGCAATGTAAAGTAAAATAAAGTTTATTTCTTTGTAAAGATTACAATGTGTAATTGCAATTTTGATTTGCTAAGTACAAAGATAGCCACTATCATGCCGAGGCATTCTGGGCAAACTAATCCTAATACGTAGTAACTAATTAAAACTAAATAAGATAATAGTACATAGTAACTATACTTAAAACTAGACAAGAAATAGTGGTTAACTGTTTTACTATCTTATTAAACTTGATACAACTGAGAGGTATTAAGGTGGAGTAGGGTTTGGTAAAATAATCTTGAAACTGCACAAAAAATCTACCTTACAAGTATTGGTGCAGGTGGTAATATTTTATGGAATGGCAGAATTAAAAGCCAGGTGGTCACATGATAAAACTAATTAGCAGATGTTTTGGTTGGTATGGTTAATATTGTTAGATAAAATAATTTTTTAGCAAAGTCCTAAATTTATAAGCTGTCTGGGGATCCTTGACCTGTTCCGGTAGCGAGATCCAGATCTTTGGGCCCTTCACGTGCATAGCATTCTTGCATAGTGAGAGATTGACTCCAGGGATGTTGAAAAGTGCCTTATGCCTTGTATTGTGGCTGTGCATTCTGTTGTAACTGTCAAGTAGTAGTTTTAGGGGAGGGTTTACAGTGGAGTTTAAAGTTCTGTATATGTAGTAGGCACAATAATAAGAGTGTATGTCTTGCATATTTAGCAAGTTGAGTCTTTTGAGAAGTGGTGGGGTGTGCTGTCTAGCACAGGAGCTGGTTATTACCCACACAGCAGGTTTTTGTTGGATTATTCAGGGTCTAAGGTGGTTGGCTGTGGTTGAGCCCCAGGCACAAATACCATAGGAGAGGTAAGGATAAATTAGAGAGAGAGACAGGGTAAGGAGAGTCATTCATGGTACATAGTATCATATCTTGGAGACGATTCCTACCGATTTGGAAATTTTCTTGGCTACATGATGGGTATGGGACTGGAATTTAAGATTACAGTCAAGGAGAATTTGCCCTCCGTGTGTCTTGACATAGGGGGAACCATTTAACAATACAGTGGAACCTCGGATTATGAATTTAATCCATTCCATGGTCTTGTTCGTATCAATTTGACTACCCAATATGGTGGTCAGAAATTGGCAATTTGGCCAATTTCACGCAAACTAAAAAAGATGCCAATTTCAAAATAGGGTCCAGAATAAACAAGGTAGACATTCGTGGCACTAAAATAACATGCTCTGTTCATTAGTCACATCTCTAGGCCCCTCTTATATTATTATTGCTTTCTATTTTGATTTTTTATTCATACAAAAAAATACAAAATTTACTGTTATGCAGACTACTGCATTATTGTAAAAATGGTACAAATAATATCAGTGCACTAGTGAAGGAATATTAGACTCCCCAGTTGACGTGTATTGGACGTGTGGTGTGATTTACTTACTCCTGAACATCGGTAAAAATCGAATATTTCTGCTACTTTGAGCTCAGTTTCAAGGTCGTTTTCATCGTCAAAGTAATGAAAATCATCTCTATTTCTGTAATATGTTTTCCATTTTATCACCTAAGACCATGAAAACGTGAATACAACGATAAATACTATACGAAAATACACCTCAAAGTCGGCGTTTTATTCCAAAAAACCGATCAGTTTTTTTTTTCTCATTACGCAATGTGTGCTGCAGGATT
The DNA here is from genome assembly GCF_026875155.1 of Cherax quadricarinatus. Lineage (NCBI taxonomy): Eukaryota > Metazoa > Arthropoda > Malacostraca > Decapoda > Parastacidae > Cherax > Cherax quadricarinatus. The sequence continues at coordinate 96,900,998 of NC_069404.1, read as the reverse complement.
TTTTTTATGTGGTGCACACTGACCACACAGACCCATTCTCTCACATGTGGGCCTACCAGCTTCTCCCGCTTGATTTGAAGCCACTAGAATTATTGAGTATATATACGTCAGAAACATTGGCTCGTAAGACGTATTTATACGTCGAAAACAGTCAAAGGGTTAATTGAAGTGCAATTAATTCGCTCCAGCTGAATTCCTGCTCTCAGGAGGCATGACAAAATAACCCTAATAACAACTTCACAGCTTATTTATCTGTCACAATTCATCTAATATGACATAAAAAAACAATATAAATAACATAGAAACCTGACATACACAATAGAATGAATAAAGTATGTCATTACATGGACGGCAGAGGAAGGAGTATTGTGGGCAGGAGTGGTCGCACATTCTCGCTATAAAAACGTCAGAGGTGTTATTACAAGAGAAAATGGAGTTTGTGAGGCTAACTGAATTAGATCTGGTGTACATACAACATTTACATACCTTGGAGAAGAAATGCAGAGCGGCATATTCTGTCAGGAGTTCACACTTTTCTTTGAACTGCTATGTACAAATTTTATGTTTATCTCACTACACTACGTATTCACTGACTTTTTGGCTTTTTCTCCATGCCAACAGCAGCTTTTCCATCTTTTCATTGACAGAGGTCCACTGTTTAGAAATTACTGTAACACCCTTTGCTGGTGCTAAAGCCTCTATACACTCCTTCTGCTTTAGTATTGTACATATAATAGAGGAGTTATGCTTATACTCACTCGCCAAGTCCTTAACCCTCATACCTAGTCTGTGCTTATCAATAATTTCTTGCTTTAATTCCATGCAGATCATCCTCTTTTTCTTCTTGGCACTGTCCTTTGCACATGCTTTCAATGGACCCATGGTTAGAAGAAAAAAATCTGGCAAATTAACTGCATGAAACGTAAGGAAATCACGAGAATTCCTTGCACAGTGAGGGTAGCTCCGTAAGCACATGTGCACTGGTGAGCATTGTTTTGATTGACATTGCTATCTGGTGGTGGTGTTGTCAAACTAAATTATACACAGTATGTACATACATGTACTATTATAATTATTATTGTACTAATACGAATTATATATTATTAATATTTTATTATATAGTATTATATTATTATATTTATAATTATTATTATGCATTACATGTATTATTATTAGTACGTATGTATGATTATTATTATTATTCCTTTTTTTTTTAACAAGTCGGCCATCTCCCACCAAGGCAGGGTGACCCAAAAAGAAAGAAAATCCCCAAAATGAAAATACTTTCATCATCATTCAACACATTCACCTCACTCACACATAATCACTGTTTTTGCAGAGGTGCTCAGAATACAAGTTTAGAAGCATACACATATAAAGATACACAACATATCCTTCCAAACTGCCAATATCACAAACCCCTCCTTTAAAGTGCAGGCATTGTACTTCCCATTTCCAGGACTCAAGTTCGACTATATAAAAATAACTGATTTCCCTGAATCCCTTCACTAAATATTACCTTGCTCGCACTCCAACAGCTCGTCAGGTCCCAAATACCATTCATCTCCAATCACTCCTATCTAACATGTTCACGCACGCCTGCTGGAAGTCCAAGCACCTCACCCACAAAACCTCCTTTACCCCCTCCCTCCGACCTTTTCGAGGATGACCCCTACCCCGCCTTCCTTCCCCTACAGATTTATATGCTTTCCATGGCATTCTACTTTGATCCATTCTCTCTAAATGACCAAGCCACCTCAACAACCCCTCTTCAGCCCTCTGTCTAATACTTTTATTAACTCCACACCTTCTCCTAATTTCCACACTCTGAATTTTCTGCATAATATTTACACCACACATTGCCCTTAGACAGGACATCACTGCCTCCAGCCAACTCCTTGCTGCAGCATTTACAACCCAAGCTTCACACCCATATAAGAGTGTTGGTATTACTACACTTTCATACATTCCTTTCTTTGCCTCCATAGGTAACGTTTTTTGTCTCCACATATACCTCAAAGCACCCCTCGCCTTTTTTCTTTCATCAATTCTATGATTAACCTCATCCTATATAAATCCATCTGCTGACACATCAACTCCCAAATATCTGAAAACATTCACTTCTTCCATACTCCTCGTCCCAATTTGATATCCAATTTTTCTTTATCTAAATCATTTGATACCCTCATCACCTTACTCTTTTCTATGTTCACTTTCAACTTTCTACCTTTACACACACTCCCAAACTCATCCACTAACCTTTGTAATTTTCTTCAGAATCTCCTATAAGCACAGTATCATCAGCAAAAAGTAACTGTGTCAATTCCCATTTTGTATTTGATTCCCCATAATTTAATCCCACCCCTCTCCCGAACACCCTAGCATTTACTTCTTTTACAACCCCATCTATAAATTTATTAAACAACCATGGTGACATTACACATCCCTGTCTAAGACCTACTTTTACTGGGAAGTAGTCTCCCTCTCTTCTACACATCCTAACCTGAGCCTCACTATCCTCATAAAAACTCTTTACAGCATTTAGCAACTTACCACCTGTTCCATATACTTGCAGCACTGCCACATTGCTCCCCTATCCACTCTATCATATGCCTTTTCTAAATCCATAAATGCAATAAAAACTTCCCTACCTTTATCTAAATACTGTTCACATATATGCTTCAATGTAAACACTTCATCTACACATCCCCTACCCACTCTGAAACCTCCTTGCTCATCCGCAATCCTACATTCTGTCTTACCTCTAATTCTTTCAATTATAACCCTACTGTACACTTTTCCTGGTATGCTCCTTAAAGTTATTCCTCTATAATTTTTACAATCTCTTTTGTCCCCCTTCCCTTTATATAACAGGACTATACATGCTCACTGCCAATTGCTAGGTACCTTCCCCTCTTTCATAAATTCATTGAACAAAAATACCAACCACTCCAACAATATATCCCCCCCTGCTTTTAATATTTCTGTCATGATCCCATCAGTTCCAGCTGCTTTACCCCCTTTCATTCTACATAATGCCTCACGCACCTCTCCCACACTCACATCCTGCTCTTCTTCACTCCTAAAAGATGATACACCTCCCTGGCCAGTGCATGAAATTACCGCCTCCCTTTCTTCGATGACATTTATAAGTTCCTCAAAATATTCTTGCCATCTACCCAACACCTCCATCTCCCCATCTACTAACTCTCCTACTCTGTTTTTAACTGACAAATCCATATTTTCCCTAGGCTTTCTTAATTTGTTTAACTCACTCCAAATTTTTTTCTTATTTTCATTAAAATTTCTTGACAGTGCCTCTCCCACTCTATCATCTGCTCTCCTTTAGCACTCTCTCACCACTCTCTTCACCTTTCTTTTACTCTCCATATACTCTACTCTTCTTAGAACACTTCTGCTTTGTAAAAACCTCTCATAAGTTAACTTTTCTCTTTTATCACACCCTTTACTTCATCATTCCACCAATCACTCCTCTTTCCTCCTGCCCCCACCCTCCTATAACCACAAACTTCTGCCCCACATTCTAATACTGCATTTTTAAAACTCTTCCAACACTCTTCAACCCCCCCACTACTCATACTTGCACCAGCCCATCTTTCTGTCAATAGTTGCTTATATCTCACCCGAACTTTTTCCTCCTTTAATTTATACGCTGTTACCTCCCTCTTACTTGTTGCTGCCATTTTCCTCTTGTCCTATCTACCTCTTACTGTAACTGTAGCTACAACTAAATAATGATCTGATATATCAGTTGGCCCTCTATAAACGTGTACATCCTGGAGCCTACCCATCAACCTTTTATCCACCAATACATTATCTAACAAACTACTTTCATTACATGCTATATCATATCTAGTATATTTATCCTCTTTTTCATAAAATATTATTGTATTAAAATATTAAATTATTATTTTCATAAAATATTATTTCCATAAATATTATTATTATTATTATTAATTATTATTAATTTAGGGACCTGGAGCACAGATCCAATTCCCTAGATCAAGAGCCGCTCATCACATACGTATGTACTACTACTACTACTAATAAAAATAATAATAATAATTTAAATAATAATAATAATAATAATAATAATAATACAATATAAGAGTAATAACAATAAAAACAGTAAGGAGAAACTTCAAAAGGCTGCCATTAGTTGGCACCACCATGAGCAAACACTGGTAACCGCTACTAGTACACTTTTCACCTGTCTAGACTTTACTCGTCTTAAGTAGGCATTTCTGCCTGTAATGCCTCAGCATGATAGCAACTTTCTTTGCTCCAATCATATTATGATATGTAAACACACACTGTAACCTTAGCAAAGAAATATTTATTTTATTTTTATTTATTTATTTATATAAAGAACCTCCCTGGAGGAGAAAGTCTGCATCCTAAAATTTTGTTCGTATCCTGAAGCAAAAAATCAACCAAAAGACTGTTCGTATCCTGAAAAATTCGTATGGTAGGGCATTCGTAAGCCAAGGTTCCACTGTATGTTACGTTGGATATTTAAGGCTCTGTTGCCAAACAGCATGAAGTATGTTTTGTCTATGTTGAGAATGAGTTTGTTGGTCATCATCCAAGTATGTATATATCTTTAGCAGTTCATTGTTTAGTGTTTCTAAGTACAGCCGGGTCTGAATGGGAGTAGACACAGAACTGGTTTAAGGAGTTGGGATGCATTGGGGAGATAATTGATGTAGATGAGAAAGAGGAGTGGGCCTAGGACACTACCCTGGGGTACTCCTACAGCTACAGGTTGGATAGCAGAGTTGACTTCATTTGCATGCACATACTGGTGTCTGTCATTAAGATAGGATTCTAGGTAGTCAAGACAATGTCCTATGATGCGGTAATGATTCAGTTTGAGGTGCAAGAGATTGTGGTCGACTGTATCAAATGCTTTTTGTAGGTTGATAAAGAGCCCCAGAGGCTATTAATTTTTACCAAGAGCTGTGTATATTAGTTCAAGCATTTGTATAACAGCGACATTCGTACTTTTTTTGGTCTAAACCCAAAGTGGCATAGGTTAAATATATTGTTGGATGTAAGGTAGGAGTAAAGTCACCTGTGTATTATTTTTTTGAATATCTTGGAAAGTAAGGGCAAGTTTGATATGGGTCTATAGTTGTTCAAGTCAGTTGGATCACTTCCTTTGTGGATTGGGGTGACCCTTGCTATCTTAAGTATAGATGGGAAGGTTGAGGACGTTACAGATTTGTTAAACATTGTTGCAATAATGGGTGACAGCTCATGTGCAGCTTTTTTATATATGAATGGTGGCAAGTTATCCAGATCACCTGATTTGTTTTTAATGATTTAATGATGAGTGAGACTTCAGTGGAATTAGGAGACAGAAATAGAGTATTTGGGTAGTTGCCAGTGAGGTACTCATTTGGCTGGGTATTTGAGCTAGGAATTCGACTTGCTAGGTTTGATTCTACAGTAGAGAAGAAGACATTAAATTTGTCAGCTGTGTCTATAGGTTGTATGTGAGGTTCATCTGGTTCAGTTAAGTTTCTCTCACTAATTCTAGATGGTTTCCTAGAGCCCAAAATTCTGGAGAGGGTTTGCCAGGTACTTTTCATATCACCTTGAGACTATGACCGCGGGTTCAATCCCGGCCGGGGGTATGGTTCATATCACCTTTTATTTCACTAAATCTATTTTCATAATACATTTGCTTTGATTTTCGTATTAGTTTTGTGAGTACTTATGTGTATCTTTTAGTAAATTCATTAGTAATTAGGCCTAATATGAACTGTTTAGGCCTAATATGAACTGTTTTTCAAGTAGTTGTTGTTTTATTAATAGAACTGAGGATACTTTTAGTTACCATGGGCTGTTTAGTCTCTTTTCTGTGATTTGTTTCATTTTGATTGGACAATGCTTGTTATAGAGGTTTAGGGTTTTACTGTCAGCTAACTCTCTCTGCCAATCAATGGAACCTAGTGCTAGTTTTAGGTTGTTTATCGATGACTCATCAAGCAGGCGAAATGAGATCTTACTTTTTCTTGAGGCAATATAGATAAGTTGGTTATGAGAAAGGTAGGGTAGTGGTCTATGGTGTTGTCTGTGATTATACTTGCTTGTAGTGGGGATATTATGTTGGTCCAGATATGGTCAAGTAATGAGGCACTTGACTCAGAGATTCTTGTTGACTTCGTTATAGAGGGTAGCAACAAGCTCTTGTTCATAGTATTTGTGAAATCAGCTACTGGAGGGTCAGTTGCTTGGATGAGGTTTATGTTGAAATCTCCTGCTAGTATCAGATGGTGTTTATTCAACACTGACTCAATTATCATGTTTCTACGGTTACTGCTAAAAGTGCAAGTATTTGTGTATGGTAGTCTGTAGGCTGCACCAACTGTTATAGGTGTCCTAAGTGTTCTTGATGTGAATTTTGCTATTATATATTCGCCGTTTACGTCCCGTACATCAGTTGATTTCACACATTCTAGTTCATCAGAGTAACAGATGGCATTGCCTCCTCCTGATTGGTCGGGCCTACAGTTATGTATGGCTGTGTAACCAGATATGGTAAATATGTCTGTCAAATCTTGTCTGAGCCAGGTTTCAGTAAGTATAATGAAAGTTATACAGTGGAACCTCAAAAATCGAACGTATCACATATCGAACGTTTCTAAAATAAGACCATTTTTTCGGACAAACTGTGTCCCTATTATCGAACACGCCCCTATTTTCGGACCGCCGGGTACAGGACCTGTCCGCGTCCCCGCGCAGGCGCCATGAGCAGTCTAGCTTTGTTTATGCTTGAGTGAACACTAACCTGCGATCTCATTCACACATTTTACGATTATTTAATTGTGTTTAGTGCTTGTGGGGCTGTGAAATAAGTTGCCATGGGCCCAAAGAAACTTGCTAGCGGTACCCCTGTGGTAAAGAAAGTGAGAAACACCATAGATGTGAAGAAGGAAATAATACAGAAGTATGAGATTGGAGTGAGACTTGTTGAGCTTGCCAGGATGTACAGAGGACTGTGGACAGATATTTTGCGAGACAGAAATAGACGACTGTGGACAGTTATTTTATGAGAGACTGTGGGCAGTTATTTTGTGAGACAGAAACAGACTGTGGAGTTATTTTGTGAGACAGAAACAGACGACTGTGGAGTTATTTTGTGAGAAACAGTCAATTGTGGACAGTTATTTTGCGAGACAGAAACAGACGACTGTGGACAGTTACAGTGGACCCCTGCATACCGATTTTAATCCGTGCAAGAGGGCTCATTGGTATGCGAATGAATTTTCCCCATAAGAAATAATGGAAATCAAATTAATCCGTGCAAGACACCCAAAAGTATGAAAAAAAAATTTTACCACATGAAATATACATTTTCCTACACACAAAGAGAAGGATACATGCACAATAGTAGAGTAGTACATGCACAGTATATATTGTGCATGTACTAGTCTACTAAATGAAGAATAAATGACACTTACCTTTATTGAAGATGCAGCAATGACTGATGAGACACTGTGTCCTGGGAGTGCCTTTTCCTCCTGAGTACTGTAGGTCCTGTTTGGCATTTTCTTCCAGAACAGGACTTATCACACTGTGTATGTCACTACGATTCTTAAATCTCTCAAACCAACCTTTGCTGGCTTTAAATTCACCAATATGAGCACTAGTTCCAGGCATTTTTCCCTGTTCACCTGGGTGTTAGTCGACTTGTGTGGGTTGCATCCTGGGAGACAAGATTAAGGACCCCAATGGAAGTAAGTTAGACAGTCTTCGATGACACTGACTTTTTTGGGTTATCCTGGGTGGAAAATCCTCTGGGGTTGTTTCTTGGTATATTCTCAATAAGCCACACCAACAACAGTGCTACAGCAGCAGCAGACGATGCTACAGCAGCAGCAGACGATGCTACAGCAGCAGCAGACGATGCTACAGCAGCAGCAGACGATGCTACAGCAGCAGCAGATGATGCTACAGCAGCAGCAGCAGCAGACGATGCTACAGCAGCAGCAGACAATGCTACAGCAGCAGCAGCAGCAGCTGACAGTGCTACAGCAGCAGCAGACGATGCTACAGCAGCAGCAGACGATGCTACAGCAGCAGCAGCAGCTGACAGTGCAGCAGCAGCAGCTGTACCACCAATAGTAGCGATGGTTGATTGGGGTTCATTATACAACCTGGCCAGCTCGGAGACACGCACTCCACTTTCATACTTATCAATGATCTTTTTCTTCATCTCTATAGTAATTCTCACCCTTATTGCTGTAGGGTTGGCACTAGAAGCTTTCTTGGGGCCCATGGTCACTTATTTTCCAGATAAAATCACCAAAAACACTGTAATAATACGAAATGTTACGATTGTATGCTTGGATGCTACCGCGGAGGCTGGCTGGTAAACAATGCCACCGGCGGAACATGTGAGGCTGGCTAAGGCGCACATTGGACGCGTCTCGGACGAACAGCAGTGAGCGGGTTTTTGAGCGGTATGTGAGGCAAAATTTTTGCGATTAAAGTGAGCGGTATGCGGAATAAACGGTATGTGATGCCAACGGTATGCGGGGGTCCACTGTATTTTGTGAGACAGAAACAGAGGACAGTAGACAGTTATTTTGTGAGACTGGGGTCCAATGACTCTCAAGCTGGTCCTAGTGGCATTAAAATACGGAGAAGGGAAGCAACCCCAGAGAGGGCTTTGATACCGGAAGTCCTCATGGAGGGGGATTCTCCTTCCAAACAATAACCCCAACTCCCTCTCTCCTCCTCTGTATCTTCAAGATGCCATCACCAATCTTCAATAAAGGTAAGTAAAAATGTTATTTTATATTACTATACATAATTAAAGACTATAGCATTTGTTGTGTGTATGTAAAACTGTAATTAATCTCTATAAAATGTATTTTTTTTTGTGAATATTTTTGGGTTTCTGGAACAGATTAATTGTATTTCCATTATTTCTTATGGGAAATATTGCTTAGAATTTCAGACTTTTCGAATTTAGAACTAGCTCCTGGATCGGATTAAGTTCGAAATTTGAGGTTCCACTGTAGTAGCGTTTAGAGACTTCAGTAATGCAATGAGGTTATCAGTGTTTATTCAATGAACTAACATTATTGATCAAGACTGTAATGTTCTTGCTAACACTGAGAAGGGTATTAGCCTGACTAGCAGTGTAGTAATTGCAATTACTGTTAGGATTATGTGTGCAATTCAATAAGAGGTTGATATCAGGATCGATAATTGCATTCATAAGGGATATGTAGAGAAATAGCTGTCACAATTATTAAAAAACAAAAAGCAACTGATGTTAAACCACTAACATGAACAAATGAACTACCTGGAGTTTATCTGGAGAGGGTTTCGGGGGTCAACACCCTGACGGCCCAGTCTGAGACCAGGTCTCATGGTGGATCAGGGTCTGATCAACCAGGCTGTTACTGCTGGCCACATAATTATTTTAAATCTAAAAATAATGAAGCTACTGAATATAAAAGTAAAACAAAGAAAATAAGACACTGTAGCACCTGAGTTAGCACCTTGATTATTTTAGCCCTTAAACAGTTCAAACGTATATATACATTCACTCGCGCAGTGCCCCGAATATTTTGAATAAAAAAAAATTAGGGTCAGTACTTACAGAGATATGAGGCGGAGAAGTTAGCACTGGATGCTCATGTGATGGCAACGTTGAGTCTGCCGTTTGCAGAAGTGTTGCCGATATACCTTTTCTATTTTTCATATTTTATATAATTTTTATGTTCTGATAATTACAATTTATAGTAGTTCTTGTCATTTCATAACCAATCTCTGTTCTGACACTAGTATTAGGTACTGAAATTGTACTCAAACTGTCACAAACACATTGACAGGTGGACATTTACATCTGCCTTGGCCATTTACTGTTGTCTTGGAATATATACAAAGTACAGTGGACCCTCGCCTAACGAACGCATCGCATAATGTTAAATCTGCCTAACGAAGTGTTTGAGTGTAAAAATTTTGGCCCGCTTAATGATAAAAAACTCGCCCAACGTGATTCCTCCCAAAAATGTCCGTCCAGCCTGAGCACCTCAGCTGCCTTGCCGTCATTCTTTACAAGCCAGGGTGGCTGGTTGCATGCATACATTCGATACATTTAGTATTATTCCATTGTTTATAGTGTTTGTAACTGCTAAATAAGCTACCATGGGCCCAAAGAAAGCTTCTAGTGCCAGCCTTGTGGTAAAAAGGGTGAGAAATACTACCGCAGTCAGGTGTTGCTGCACCACGGTCAGCTGTTGCTGCACCACCATCAGCTGTTGCTGGACCAGTCAGCTGTTGCTGCACCACGATCAGCTGCTGCTGCACCACAGTCAGCTGCTGCTGCACCACAGTCAGCTGCTGCTGCACCACAGTCAGCTGCTGCTGCACCACAGTCAGCTGCTGCTGCACCACAGTCAGCTGCTGCTGAACCACAGTCAGCTGTTGCTGAACCACAGTCAGCTTTTGCTGAACCACGGTGAGCTGCTCCTGCACCACAGTCAGCTGCTGCTGCACCACAGTCAGCTGCTGCTGCACCACAGTCAGCTGCACCAGAGTCAGCTGCTGCTGCACCACCATCAGCTGTTTCTGACCAACATGACTCATCCTGAACCTGTCCATCCAGCACTGCCATCATTGTTTACAAGCCAGGGTGGCCAGCTGCATGCATACATTCGATACATTTTGTATTATTCCATTGTTTATAGTGCTTCTAACTGCTAAATAGGCCACCATGGGCCCAAAGAAAGCTTTTAGTGCCAACCCTGTGGTAAAACGGGTGAGAAATACTGTCGTACCACAGTCAGCTGCTGCTGCACCACCATCAGCTGTTGCTGGACCAGTCAGCTGTTGCTGCACCACCATCAGCTGTTGCTGGACCAGTCAGCTGTTGCTGCACCATGGTCAGCTGTTGCTGGACCAGTCAGCTGTTGCTGGATCAGTCAGCTGTTGCTGTACCATGGTCAGCTGTTGCTGGACCAGTCAGCTGTTGCTGGATCAGTCAGCTGTTGCTGGATCAGTCAGCTGTTGCTGCACCACGGTCAGCTGTTGCTGGACCAGTCAGCTGTTGCTGGATCAGTCAGCTGTTGCTGGACCAGACAGCTGTTGCTGGACCAGACAGCTGTTGCTGGATCAGTCAGCTGTTGCTGCACCATGGTCAGCTGTTGGTGGACCAGTCAGCTGTTGCTGGATCAGTCAGCTGCTGCTGCACCACAGTCAGCTGCTGCTGCACCACAGTCAGCTGCTGCTACACCACAGTCAGCTGCTGCTGCACCACCATCAACTGTTTCTGACCAACATGACTCGTCCCAAACCTGTCCGTCCAGCCTGAGCGCCTCAGCTGCCTTGCCATCATTGTTTACAAGCCAGGGTGGCCGGTTGCATGCATACATTCGATACATTTTGTATTATTCCATTGTTTTTCGTGCTTGTAACTGCTAAATAAGCCACCATGGGCCCAAAGAAAGGTTCTAGTGCTGCACCATCAGCTGTTGCTACAACACAGTCGGCTGTTGCTGCACCACAGTCGGTTGTTGCTGCACCACAGTCAGCTGTTGCTCCACCACAGTCGGCTGTTGCTCCACCACAGTCGGCTGTTGCTCCACCACAGTCGGCTGTTGCTGCACCACAGTCGGCTGTTGCTGCACCTCAGTCGGCTGTTGCTGCACCACAGTCGGCTGTTGCTGCACCACCATCAGCTGTTGCTGCATCACAGTCAGCTGTTGCTGCATCACAGTCAGCTGTTGCTGCACCACAGTCAGCTGTTGCTGCACCACAATCAGCTGTTGCTGCACCACAGTCAGCTGTTGCTGCACCACAGTCAGCCGTTGCTGCACCACAGTCGGCTGTTGCTGCACCACAGTCGGCTGTTGCTGCACCACAGTCGACTGTTGCTGCACCACAGTTGGCTGTTGCTCCACCACAGTTGGCTGTTGCTCCACCACAGTCTGCTGTTTCTCCACCACAGTCGGCTGTTGCTCCACCACAGTCGGCTGTTGCTCCACCATAGTCAGCTGTAATACTCAAAGATGTGGAGAGAGGGTTAGACACCCAGGATAACCCAAGAAAGTTAGTGCATCAATGAGGGCTAACTTCTTTCCATTGGGGTCCTTAATCTTGGCCCCCAGGATGTGACCCACAACAGTCAACTAACACCCAGGTGAACAGGAAAAAATGCCTGGAACTAGTGCTCATATTGGTGAATTTAAGGCCAGCAAAGGTTGGTTTGAGAGATTTAAGAATTGTAGTGCCATACACAGTGCAATAAGGCATGGCGAAGCTGAAAAATTCATCCCCCAACAAGTGTTCAATTGCGACAAAACAGGCCTGTTCTGGAAGAAAATGCCGAACAGGACCTACATTACTCAGGAGGAAAAGGCACTCCTAGGACATACACCTGTGAAAGACAGGCTAACTCTCATGTTTTGTTGTAATGCTAGTGGGGATTGCAAAGTGAAGCCTTTACTCATGTATCACTCTGATAATCCCAGTGTTCAAGAAAAACAGTGTCTCATCACTCATCAATACTCTTCAGTAAAGGTAAGTGTTATTTTAACATTTATTTATGTAGTTATTGTGCATGTCTTATTAATTTCTTTGTAGGGAAATGTATTTTTCATGAAAAAAACAAAATTTTTTAATACTTTTGGCTGTCTGGAACGGATTAATTGGATTTCCATTATTTCTCATGGAGAAAATTAACTCGGCTAACGATAATTTTGGTTAACGATGAGCTCTCAGGAACGAATTAATATCGTTGGGCGAGGGTCCACTGTATTTATAGGTCCCAGCAATGTTTTGGATATGTGGAAGTAAATGATGAGGATGAGGAGGAGGAAGAGATTATTGATGATGATTGATGATTGATGACGACGACGACGACGACGACGACGACGACGACGACGATCAGGAGGAGGAGAAGGAGCAAGAGGAGGAGGAGAATAATACGTAATAACAACATTAGGTAATAATAAGTTCGATTGAAGCATGAAAAACAAAGTCCACCCCCTGACAGTGACATGATAAGATGAGATAACATCTGATAAGAGCTGACATTTGATGAGGATACACGAGGGTGGGGGAGGGGGCAGCAAAAAAGAAAAGATTAGAGGTGGCATTTGATGAGCATTGCCCTCCTCTTGTTTTTGCTGGTACACAAACATGTCTGTCTATTTGTCTGTGTCTAGCTTCCTGTCTATCCGTCTAGCTCTCTGTCTCAGAGAGAGCCACAAGACTGCGTCATCACATTTACTCACATCTTCAAGCAAACTTTGTTATTTTTTAAAAACACTAACAGAATACTCCATTCTACTGAATGTATAGCAATGCACACAACCATATGACCTGTCTTTGTAATACTCATTTGTGCTTTATTGTTATCTGTATACAATAATGTTTTATCACTGATTACATCATTGCTTAGTTAATCTTAAGATAATTTTAAGCCTGCCCGTAATGCTATGCATACAAGTGGCTTTGGCATGCTGCTCTTACCTGTATTTTTTTGTACCTCTGTATGTTCAAATTATTAAATAAATAAATAAATAAATAAATAAATAAATAAAGTATAGCACATTGTCTGGATTTTTTGGGTTATCCTAGGTAATTTATACTACGTATACTTGTATTTATGTGTACCTGTGAGACAGGGATAGACAGAGACAGATTAAAAGAGATAGACTGAGACAGATAGACAAAGGCAGAGACAGAGACAGACACAGATAGACAGACAGACAGACACAGATAAACAGAGAGACAGATAGACAGAGATAGACAGAAATAGACAGACTGACAGAGATCAACAAACCCTAAACTTTGGGTTAACACCACTTTCCTCTTAAAAGAGGAGTGTTAATATGATATTACATCAGTGAATCCTTGGTGTTTGCTGCACTGTTTGCTCTAGCTGGGGCTCAATTTAACTGGTGCTCAGACAAGGTACTATGTGGTCCCAGATTTTTTTAGTACTGTGCACACCGAGTGTTAAGACCCATTCTATGATGGCCAGGCATCTCAGGCCAATCCTGTCAAATTTGGAGGTAGGAAAATTAAAACGTATATATACGTTTTGGGTGCTATGCATAAGAGCATATATATACGTTTTGACCGTTTAGGGGTTAAAGTTTCGAGTATAAAATAAAACACTTAACCCTTTGAGGGTTTCAGCCGTACTAGTATGGCTTACGACCCAGGGTTTTTGACGTACTAGTACGCCTAAATACTAGTGCCCTCAAATCTAGTGGGAGAAAGCTGGTAGGCCTACATATGAAAGAATGGGTCTATGTGGTCAGTGTGCACAGTATAAAAAAAAATCCTGCAACACAAAGTGCATAATGGAATAAAACAGCGACTTTGCACTGTATTTTTGTATGGTATTTATTGTTGTATTCTAGATTTCTTGGTCTCATTTTATAGAATGGAAGACATATTACAGAAATTAAGATGATTTTGACTGGTTTTACAATGAGAAGTACCTTGAAATTGAGCTCAAAGTAGCAGAAATGTTCGATTTTTACCAAAGTTCAAAAGTAAACAAATCATGCCAAGCGTCCAATACACGTCAACTGGTGAGTCTAATATTCTTTCACAAGTGTGCCAATATTATTTATACAATTTTTTACACTAATGCAGTAGTCTGCATAACAGTAAATCTTCTATTTTTTGTGAGAATAAAAATTCAAAGTGGAAAGCAAAATAATATAAGAGGGGCCTTGAGGAAATGTCATTTTAGTGCCAGGAATGTCTTTCTTGTTTATTCTGGACCCTATTTGGAAATTGGCATTTTTTTAAATTTGTGTGAAATTTGCAAAATTTCTAAATTCTGACCACTGTACTGGATAGTTGAAACTGATAAATGGGTGGTTTCTTGCACTCATTCGATAGAAAAAAATCGAGTTCTAGCAAAATATTCATGTTTTTTGTCGATTAGTACAGTGGAATTGGCCGAAAATGGGGCTCAAAGTGGGCAAAATCGCCGATGTGTAAACATCGTCGAGACAGCTAACTTCGCGAGAGCATAATTCCGTAAGTTTTCCATCAAATTTCAAACTTTTGGTGTCATTATGATCGGGAAAAGATTCTCTATCTTTTCACAGGAATTTTTTTTTTTTTTTTTTAAATTTGGCCGACTCTGAGAACGAGTCTCGGAGAGGGCTTGTCAACCCTCAAAGGGTTAAGCACCTGAATTAGCACCTTACTTAGCACCTGTGTCTTAAGTAACTGACAATTAATTACCGTGACTCACTAATAGATATGAAAATATGGGTTAAACCAGAGGTGAATTCTACTATACTATAGCACTGTACAGTGAACCCTCGGCTAACGATGACATCACCGTACGTTAAATCCAGCATATGATACATTTTAACGCAAAAGTTTTGCCTCAGCTAATGCTAAAAAAACTCACCCTATGCAATTCGTTCAAGACGCGTCCACGTGTGGCCTGAGCGCACCTCAGTTGTCCCGTGGGTGCCAGTGTTTACAAGCCAGCCAGTGAGGTCGCATCCACGCATACAATCGGAACATTTCATATTATCACAGCGTTTTTAGTGATTGTACCTGCAAAATAAGTCACCATGGGCCCAAAGAAAGCTTCTAGTGCTTACCCTGCAGGAAAAAGGGTGAGAATTACTATGGATATGAAGAAAGAGATTAAGGAAATGTGTGCAAAGTGGATGAAAATCACCCTCACACAGCTATTGCAAGCCGTGCTGGTGACTATTACAATGACAAAGTTGTGAACCACGAAGACAAATCATAAAGGAACGGGAGGCACAGGCCTCTATGGACAGATATGTTGTGCGACAGAGGTCCAGTGACTCTCAAGCTGGTCCTAGTGGCATTACAAGAAGAAGGGAAGTAACCCCTAAAAGGACTTGATACCTCAAGTCCTAATGGAAGGGGATTACCCTTCTAAACAGCAACAACTTCCACACTCTCCCCTCCTCCCATCCCATCAATCATCACCAGATCTTCAATAAAGGTAAATGTCAGTTTGTGTGCATTAAAATTAATATTTCATGTGGTAAAATTTTTTTTTTTTTTTCATACTTTGGGGTGTCTTGCACGGATTAATTTGATTTCCATTATTTCTTATGGGGAAAATTAATTTGGCTAACGATAACTTCAGCATACGGTGAGCTTTCAGGAATGGATTAACATCGTTAGCTGAGGGTCCACTGTACATGGTTGATATTGTGTCGAGATATGGCTTAACGAGGTTTAGTCAAACCAGTGAATGAGAGGAAACATGATAGTTCTTGATCAGATGGGAGGTGAAGACGGTAACAGCTGGGCATCCTACCAGCTCTTATTCTTCAAAAAGCCATCGTTCATCAAAGCTTATGATGGCCTAATTGAAGGTACAACTGCATGAACCCACGTAGACCACAAAATGACCCAAGAATACTAAGAATGCAACTCAAATCTTGACAAAATAGATGATCTAAGGAAGACAGCCCTGCTAACCCAAACACCGCCTCCGCTGCCAGACGAACACTTAACCCAAGCTCAGGGAAATAAAGCCTTCTCCTCCATAGCTTCACAGTATCTACTTTAGTGATACTATGAAAGGAAATCACAGAAGAAACAGCAGCAGTAACAAAAGAATAACACCAAGGACACTACAACTCAACATGTCTACCCAGCAGGACGCTGGTGTATCATCAACCCTCCCCCCCCTCACCACCATCCAGGGAAGAACAACAAGAATGGCTGACTCCCCCTCCAACTCCACTCCCTTCAAAGGATTCACTCATGAACACCCAGGTATGATTATTCCTGACACTATTAGGGAATACACTGTCGACCCAGAAAATGAAAACAAAGATATTAAAGCAACACTTGCGCGATATGAATCCAAGGTCACCATCCTCAAGAACAAGATTCAAAACCTTGAAGAGAAGATTACATTGGGAAGTGCTGACACAGAAAATACTACGAAAACAGCTACAGCCAGTCACAATGAGCAAATAACAACCTTAAATATGAAGGTTGAAAAAGCAATCAAGGATCAGAATCAGAACATGCACACTCGACCGAATGAATACCTAGATTTCCAAGATGACCAAACCGAACGAGATAAGTTGTCTGAGCAGTTATAATAAACAGCCCTCACATTCCTAGTGACATAACCCAAGCTGGGTGCAAAGAAACTGTTATCAGGATAATACATGACCATGTAAAAGTTATCCTACAAAACAATGAAATCAAAGGAACGCATTTGCTAGGAAAACAAGGTAGTAGACACAGTATTATGATCAGACGTCATTAATACGATAAAAAAAAAAAATTAAATCAGCAATTACAATGAAAAATGGAGTGTACATCACCGAGTGTCTCATAAGAAAATGTCAAAACCTTCTGTTCAGGTCGAGGAAACTTGAACAGGAAAACAAATACACCAGTGTTTCACTCAAGATGGGAAAATACTAGTTAGAAAAACATCAACAGGACAATAATATACCATCTCAAATGAACATAATTTCTCTACCTTCCTTAGAAAAACTGACATTTCCGTAACAGATTAGATACGTGTCCTTAACCCTTTGACAGTTTCGGTCGCATATATATCTCTTACGAGCCACTGTTTTTGACGAATATATATTCATAAATTCTAGCGGCTTCAAATCCAGCAGGAGAATGCTGGTAGGCCCACATGTGAGAGAATGGGTCTGTGTGGTCAGTGTGCACCACATAAAAAAATCCTGTAGCACGCAGTGCATAATGAGAAATACAATACATAGACAACACCTAAACTAACTATACCTAGTTGTACTTTAGCTCATTCTAGCTCAATACATAGACAACACTAAATTCATTATATTAGACCTTAGGGCAATTACAAGAGTGAGTCTGGTGCCACTCGTAATTTTTTTTTTATAGTATTAGTTCATACCTAGTTGTACTTTCGCTCATTCTAGCACAACACATTGACAATATCAATTTCATTATGTTTATTAGTGACTATACTCTACATGACCAAAGTGCTTTAACGGTATACTTATCCAAACCTCCCACCACTACAGAAATCAGTATTAGAACTCACCACATAATACAGGATATAAACAACCACTATTTAAACCTAAAAGATGAATGATCACGTTGACCCTGATCTAAACCTCCATAATCTAACACACAATCAAAACTTATTGGAAAGTAACTTCCTTTATTACACAGCATCACAAGCCAGCACTATCCTGAACACTGCTCAAAGTCTATTAGTTCTTAACAACTACAACGTCAGGTCCTTAAGCAAACACTATGATGACCTCCTGGCACTCCTTGAGTCACTAAAGACACCCTTCTCCTGCATTATTCTTACTGAGACCTGGCTTAAGCAGGACACAATTGATATCTACCCACTACCAGGATACACAGCAAACCACAACTGCAGACCATACCAAGTTGGGGGTGGTACTGCAATCTATTACTCTAACCAACTATCTTGTATTAGCACTAACTGCTTTAGTGATGAATATGGGGAATACAATTTTTGCTAATTTTACTGTAAAAAACCTCAAGACGCCTATAACAATCGGTGCCATATACCGGATACCCCACACAAACATCCCAAACTTCAATGAGAATCTAAAGTCACTAATAACAAACAGACAAATGAACAAGCACCACCTTCTCTCAGCTGGAGATTTCAATATCAACCTTGGCCTACCAGATCAGACTGTAACTGATTTCATCAACAATATGAACAACACACTTCTCATACCAACAATAACTAAACCAACCAGGCTGACTGAGACAAGTGCAACCATAATAGACCACATATGGACCAATTTACTAGCCCCCCTGAAATCAGGGATAATCACAGATAGCACTACAGACCACTACCCTACCTTCCTCTTAACAAACATTAGTAAACCACCAATGGAATACAACAAAGTTTCATTTAGACTCCATGATGAGGCCTCAATAAGGAATTTCACAGCAGACCTAGAGACTGTTGACTGGCCTACAGAATTCTGCAATGCCAATGGTATTGACGATTGGACAGACATTTTTCTTAACAAAATACCAGGACTATACAACAAACATTGTCCTATAAAAACGAAACAGATCACAAATAAACGGCTTGGTTGCCCATGGCTAACCAGCAGCATTCTGAAATCCATTGATAAGAAACACCAATATGAAAAGCAATATAGACAGGGCTTAATACACAAAGATATTCTTAAACAATATTCAACAGTTCTCACCAAATTAATAAAGAAAGCCAAACAACTGTACTACTCCAGAAGATTCACTGACACAAGTGGAGATATAAAAAAGACCTGGAAAACACTTTCCCAGATTCTGGGGACCCACAAACTGAAAAAAAACAAAATATGTTCTAACTAAACCACATAAACACCACGCATCCCACTGAACAGCTAACAAAATA
>NC_069404.1:96839135-96881078 GCF_026875155.1 Cherax quadricarinatus | reverse complement strand
GGAGGGGGGGGAGGGGTGGAGGAGGGGGAAGGAGGGGAGGAAAAGGAGGAGGAAAAAAGGAGGAGGAAAAGGAGGAAAAGGAGGAGGAGGAGGAAAAGGAGGAGGAGGAGGAAAAGGAGGAGGAGGAGAATAATACATAATAACAATATGTAATAATAAGTTGCCTTGAAGCATGAAAAACAAAGTCCACCCCTGACAGTGACATGATGAGATAATTGATAAGAGCTGATGTTTGATGAGCATACAGAGGGTGGGGGAGGGTGCAGCAGATAAGAAAAGATTAGAGGTGATATTTGATGAGCATCGCCCTCACTTTGTTTTTGCTGGTACACAAGCCATGTCTCTGTCTGTCAAGCTCCCTGTCTAGCTCTCTGTCTGAGAGAGAGCTACAAGACTGCATCATCACCTTTACTCATATCTTCAAGCAGAGTATGTCACTTTGTCTGGATTTTTTTTGGTTATCCTAGGTAATTTACACTATGTATACTTGTATTTGTGTACCTGTGAGACAGAGATAGACAGACAGATAGAAAGAGAGAGACAGAGATACAGAGACAGATAGACAAAGACAGATAGAGACAGACACACACAGGTAGACACAGACAGAGATAGACAGAGATACAGAGATAGACAGACCCTAAACTTGGGGTTAACATCATTTTCCTCTTAAAAGAGGAGTGATAATATGACATTACATCAGTGAATCCTTGGTGTTTGCCACACTGTTTGCTCTAGCTGGCGTTCAATTTAACTGGCGCACCCACAAGGTACTAAGTGGTCCCAGATTTTTTTAATACCACGCACACAGTGTTAGGACCCATTCTATGCTGACAAGCCATGTCAGGGCAATCATGCCAAATATGAAGGCAGGAAAAATAAAACGTATACGTATATACATTTGGGGCGCTATGCGTGAGAATGTATATACAGTGGACCCCCGGTTAACGATATTTTTTCATTCCATAAGTATGTTCAGGTGCCAGTACTGACCGAATTTATTCCCATAAGGAATATTGTGAAGTAGATTAGTCCATTTCAGACCCCCAAACATACAAGTACAAATGCACTTACATAAATACACTTACATAATTGGTCGCATTCGGAGGTAATCGTTATGCGGGGGTCCACTGTATATGTTTGGACTGTTTAAGGGTTAATTGTCATTTGTTTACTATAACTTCTACCACTGAATATATCATTGCTTAATTAATCTTAAGTTAATTTTAAGCCTGCCCATAATGCTCTGTATACTTTGTACATCTGTATTTGGACATCTATGTATCATGTCCAAATAAATAAATAAATAAATAAATAAATGCATCTGAAATACTGGATCGTAACACGTATATATACGACCAAAACAGTCAAAGGGTTAATGCTCACCTGACGGCAGCATCAAGTGCTGCTGTTTGCAGAAGCATTGCCAATATACCTTTTTTCTCATTTTTATATTATTTTATATAATTTTTATGTTCTGATAATTACAATTTATAGTAGTTCTTGTCATTTCATAACCAATCTTTGTTCTGACACTAATATTAGGTACTGAAATTGTACTCAAATTGTCACAAACACACTGACAAGTAGACATTTACACCTGCCTTGGTCATTTACTATTGTCTAGGAATATATACAAAGTATTTATAGGTCCTAGCAATGTTTTGGATACATGAGAGTATAGAAGAAGCAGCAGAGGGGAGTATAGCAGCAGCGGTGGCTGCAAGTGTGGCTGCAGCTGCTGCTGTTGTTGTGCCCTTGAAGCATGATGTAAAACAAATGTCAGTGAAAAGTGTCTGCAAGGGTGCAGTGATGAGATGCGGGGTGACATTTGATGAGCCCACATGAGGGTGCAATAATAAGATGAGATAAGGGGTGACATGTGATGAGCACCAGCAAGGGTGCAGTGATAAGATGAGATAAGGGATGATATTTGATGAGTGTTGGCATCTGTCTCTCTGCTTATCTGTCTGTCTGTCTGCTTGTCTCTCTTTCCATCTCTCTGCTTGTCTCTCTGTCTCTGAAAGAGCCACTGTGAACCAACGGGTATTCTTAAGCATTATATCTAGAAGCACAGTATAGCACTTTGGATTTTTTAGGTTATCCTAGGTAATTTATACAATGTATATTTATATTTGTGTGTACCTGTGAGACAGAGATAGACAGAGACAGACATAGATAAAGACAGACAGACATATGGAGATAGAGCCAGCCAGCCACCCAGCCAACCAGCTGAACACTTATTATTTTTTTTTTTTTTTATTATCACACTGGCCGATTCCCACCAAGGCAGGGTGGCCCGAAAAAGAAAAACTTTCACCATCATTCACTCCATCACTGTCTTGCCAGAAGGGTGCTTTACACTACAGTTTTTAAATTGCAACATTAACACCCCTCCTTCAGAGTGCAGGCACTGTACTTCCCATCTCCAGGACTCAAGTCCGGCCTGCCGGTTTCCCTGAATCCCTTCATAAATGTTACTTTGCTCACACTCCAACAGCACGTCAAGTATTAAAAACCATTTGTCTCCATTCACTCCTATCAAACACGCTCATGCATGCCTGCTGGAAGTCCAAGCCCCTCGCACACAAAACCTCCTTTACCCCCTCCCTCCAACCTTTCCTAGGCCGACCCCTACCCCGCCTTCCTTCCACTACAGACTGATACACTCTTGAAGTCATTCTGTTTCGCTCCATTCTCTCTACATGTCCGAACCACCTCAACAACCCTTCCTCAGCCCTCTGGACAACAGTTTTGGTAATCCCGCACCTCCTCCTAACTTCCAAACTACGAATTCTCTGCATTATATTCACACCACACATTGCCCTCAGACATGACATCTCACTGCCTCCAGCCTTCTCCTCGCTGCAACATTCATCACCCACGCTTCACACCCATATAGAGCGTTGGTAAAACTATACTCTCATACATTCTCCTCTTTGCCTCCAAGGACAAAGTTCTTTGTCTCCACAGACTCCAAAGTGCACCACTCACTCTTTTTCCTCATCAATTCTATGATTCACCTTATCTTTCATAGACCCATCCGCTGACACGTCCACTCCCAAATATCTGAATACGTTCACTCCTCCATACTCTCTCCCTCCAATCTGATATTCAATCTTTTCATCACTAATCTTTTTGTTATCCTCTTTCCTGTATTCACCTTTAATTTTTTCTTTGCACACCCTACCAAATTCATCCACCAATCTCTGCAACTTCTCTTCAGAATCTCCCAAGAGCACAGTGTCATCAGCAAAGAGCAGCTGTGACAACTCCCACTTTGTGTGTGATTCTTTATCTTTTAACTCCACGCCTCTTGCCAAGACCCTCGCATTTACTTCTCTTACAACCCCATCTATAAATATATTAACAACCACGGTGACATCACACATCCTTGTCTAAGGCCTACTTTTACTGGAAAAAATTTCCCTCTTTCCTACATACTCTAACTTGAGCCTCACTATCCTCGTAAAAACTTTTCACTGCTTTCAGTAACCTACCTCCTACACCATACACTTGCAACATCTGCCACATTGCCCCCCTATCCACCCTGTCATACGCCTTTTCCAAATCCATAATGCCACAAAGACCTCTTTAGCCTTATCTAAATACTGTTCACTTATATGTTTTCACTGTAAACACCTGGTCCACACACCCCCTACCTTTCCTAAAGCCTCCTTGTTCATCTGCTATCCTATTCTCCGTCTTACTCTTAATTCTTTCAATTATAACTCTCCATACACTTTACCAGGTACACTCAACAGACTTATCCCCCTATAATTTTTGCACTCTCTTTTATCCCTTTGCCTTTATACAAAGGAACTATGCATGCTCTCTGCCAATCCCTAGGTACCTTACCCTCTTCCATACATTTATTAAATAATTGCACCAACCACTCCAAAACTATATCCCCACCTGCTTTTAAACATTTCTATCTTATTCCCATCAATCCCGGCTGCCTTACCCCCTTTCATTTTACCTACTGCCTCCGAACTTCCCCCACACTCACAACTGGCTCTTCCTCACTCCTACAAGATGTTATTCCTCCTTGCCTATACACGAAATCACAGCTTCCCTATCTTCATCAACATTTAACAATTCTCAAAATATTCCCTCCATCTTCCCAATACCTCTAACTCTCCATTTAATAACTCTCCTCTCCTATTTTTAACTGACAAATCCATTTGTTCTCTAGGCTTCTTAACTTGTTAATCTCACTCCAAAACTTTTTCTTATTTCAACAAAATTTGTTGATAACATCTCACCCACTCTCTCATTTGCTCTCTTTTTACATTGCTTCACCACTCTCTTAACCTCTCTCTTTTTCTCCATATACTCTTCCCTCCTTGCATCACTTCTACTTTGTAAAAACTTCTCATATGCTAACTTTTTCTCCCTTACTACTCTCTTTACATCATCATTCCACCAATCGCTCCTCTTCCCTCCTGCACCCACTTTCCTGTAACCACAAACTTCTGCTGAACACTCTAACACTACATTTTTAATTCCTACCCCATACCTCTTCGACCCCATTGCCTATGCTCTCATTAGCCCATCTATCCTCCAATAGCTGTTTATATCTTACCCTAACTGCCTCCTCTTTTAGTTTATAAACCTTCACCTCTCTCTTCCCTGATGCTTCTATTCTCCTTGTATCCCATCTACCTTTTACTCTCAGTGTAGCTACAACTAGAAAGTGATCTGATATATCTGTGGCCCCTCTATAAACATGTACATCCTGAAGTCTACTCAACAGTCTTTTATCTACCAATACATAATCCAACAAAACTACTGTCATTCGCCCTACATCATATCTTGTATACTTATTTATCCTCTTTTTCTTAAAATATGTATTACCTATAACTAAACCCCTTTCTATACGAAGTTCAATCAAGGGCTCCCATTATCATTTACACCTGGCACCCAAACTTACTACCACACCCTCTCTAAAAGTTTCTCCTACTTTAGCATTCAGGTCCCCTACCACAATTACTCTCTCACTTGGTTCAAAGGCTCCTATACATTCACTTAACATCTCCCAAAATCTCTCTCTCTCCTCTGTATTCCTCTCTTCTCCAGGTGCATACACGCTTATTATGACCCACTTCTCGCATCCAACCTTAACTTTAATCACATAATTCTTGAAATTTCCACATTTCATATTCTCTTTCTCCTTCCATAACTGATCATTTAACATTACTGCTACCCTTCCTTTGCTCTAACTCTCTCAGATACTCCTGATTTAATTCCATTTATTTCCCCCCACTGAAACTCTCCTACCCCCTTCAGCTTTGTTTCGCTTAGAGCCAGGACATTCCAACTTCTTTTCATTCATAACATCAGCAATCATCTGTTTCTTGTCATCCGCACTACATCCACGCACATTTAAGCATCCCAGTTTTATAAAGTTTTTCTTCTTCTCTTTTTTAGTAAATGTATACAGGAGAAGGGGTTACTAGCCCATTGCTCCCGGCATTTTAGTCGCCTCATACGACACGCATGGCTTACGGAGGAAAGATTCTTTTCCACTTCCCCATGGACAATAGAAGAAATAAAAAAGAACAAGAGCTATTTAGAAAAAGGAGAAAAACCTAGATGTATGTATATATATATATATATGCATGTGCGTGTCTGTGAAGTGTGACCAAAGTGTAAGTAGGAGTAGCAAGATATCCCTGTTATCTAGCGTGTTTATGAGACGTTCCAGAATTGTTTCTCTACTTAGGGCATAGGTTATAAGACATTCTGAAAGGGTATTGCACAAATGTTACACATTGGTTATTATCGAGGTTTTTGATATTTCCTCGACCACTTGTGGCCACATCCACCTCAAAGCCACCAAACTTGGAGTCATCACTTTCCTCTTAAAAGGGGAGTGTTAATATGACATCAGTGAATCCTTGGTGTTTGCCGCATTGTTTTCTCTAGCTGGCGCTCAATATAACTGGCACTCCCACAAGGTTCTAAGTGGTCCCAGTTTTTTAATACTATGCACAATGAGTGTTAAGACTCTTTCTATGCTGACCAGGCATCTCGGGCCAATTATACCAAATTTTGAGGCAGGAGAAATAAGACGTAAATATACATTTGGGGCACTAGTAATAAGAACGTATATATACATTTGAACCGTTTAGAGGTTAAAAAAATGTATAGGTACAACAACCTTGTGGCACCTTCCTCCTGAGGACAACACAGGGAGGAAGGAAAAGAAATATGAGATACATACCTGGAGACACTCTCAAGTCAACTTGGCTCAACTTGATATCTACGTGTTCTGCATGGCTGGGGGTCACACTGCACAAAAGTGACAATTCACATTTATTCAGGATCTTAAAAAAAAAAAAAAGGACATGAAGCTGTTATGTTTCATTAATTTTATACAAATACAGTACTACTAATAGTACCAGTACAAACACTTGGAACATGATGTAAAGGAAAAAAGAAAAACTAAATAACACATACAGGTCGGCCACCACTAATCCGGCAATCAGTTATCCGGTTCCATCAGTATTCCGGTACTAATTTCAGCTAGCATAATTTCAAATGTCATCCTTATACTGACTCAAATTTCATCCTTATACTGACTCAGAAATTGTGCAGATAGATGTAAATCCACAGCAGCAAGCCAGTGAAGGAGAAAGCAGTGATAAAAATGAGTAAGATGTACAAGAGTCTCCATTGACAGGTTAAGTGTATTCTAACCTAACCACTCTGTAATCCGGCAAACTCGCTAATCTGGCACGCTACAGGTCCCAATGATGCCGGATTAGTGATGGTTGACCTGTACTATGCTCAAATTTGTACATTAGCTATAAACCACCCACCTCTTGACAACAAATATACAGTGTCTAGCCTACTTACCTAACAACTTGTGTGTAAATACTAGGGGTTTACCAGGGTCAGTAGTGGTGGTACTGGCTCATTTTCGTGGCATATGTACTGGCGTAATATTGACTATTGGTACCAATGGGTATCAGCTAATTTTAATGGTGTTGGTATTGGCCTAAAATTAAGCATCAGTATTGGCAAAAAATTTTTAACATCCCATTCCCAGTAAATACAGAAATCTACAACTTTGTGAAGACATAATGACTCACTGAGAGCTGAGTGACAGTGAAAGCCAAACAACTGCCATCCTACCAGAAATGTAAACGTCACTGTCACCGCAAAGTAAGGCAACACCACATACCCAAACCAAGACAGCGGCACACAGATCATATAGTGGCACTACTAAGTGGTGATATCCAACCTAATCTAAGCCCTCATACTATGGTACAGATGCAAAACAAGCAGACAAGTGACGGTGCTAATGACGGTCTAGTAGCTAGGAATAATGACCTTAACTCTGCCTTGGTGGGAATCGGCCGGTGTGATAATAATAAAAATAAAAAAACTCTACATGTAATGCATACATAGATCAATGTGAGACAATAGAACCATTCTTATCTCAGACACCACCAGACATATGTATACACTGTACTAAGGTACGAAAGATGAACAGAAAATATACCTTACATAAATTGTGTAAAGGGTGGGTCCACAGGGAAGTGTCCTTGGCCCTCTTCTCTTTCTCATTTACATAAACGACCTAGCAAATGCATGGCAACTACTCAAACCCACACTATTTGCAGATGACACTACATACATCTTCTCTCACCCAAGCCCAGTCATGCTAGCCAATAATGTAAATACCGAATTACAGAAAATATTACTCTCAATATTAACAAAACCTACTTCATACAGTTTGGAAACAGAACGACAGATGTCCCTCTTGACATAATGATAAATGGACCACCTATCACAAAGCTCACAGAGGGAAAATTCTTAGGAATCCACCTTGATAATAGACTCAAATTTCAAACACACATACAACACATTTCCGAGAAAATCTCCAAGACCGTAGGCATATTATCAAAGATACAGTACTTTGTTCCACATTCAGCCCTCCTGGCCCTATATCACTCACTCATTTACCCCTATCTCATCTATGGAATTTGTGCATGGGGCTCAACAACAATAAACCATCTCAGACCATTAATTGCCCAACAAAAGGCTGCAGTCAGAATGATAACAAATTCCCACTACAGGCAGCATACTCCACCAATATTCAAAACTCTAAGCCTACTCACCGTACAAAACATCCATACTTATTATTTTTTTTATTATTTTTATTATCACACTGGCCGATTCCCACCAAGGCAGGGTGGCCCGAAAAAGAAAAACTTTCACCATCATTCACTCCATCACTGTCTTGCCAGAAGGGTGCTTTACACTACAGTTTTTAAACTGCAACATTAACACCCCTCCTTCAGAGTGCAGGCACTGTACTTCCCATCTCCAGGACTCAAGTCCGGCCTGCCGGTTTCCCTGAATCCCTTCATAAATGTTACCTTGCTCACACTCCAACAGCACGTCAAGTATTAAAAACCATTTGTCTCCATTCACTCCTATCAAACACGCTCACGCATGGGCCCGGAAGTCCAAGCCCTCGCACACAAACCTCCTTTACCCCCTCCCTCCAAAACCCCCCCTAGGCCCCACCCCTACCCCGCCTTCCTTCTACAGACTGATACACTTTGAAGTTATTCTTTCGCTCCATTCTCTCTACAAAGTCCGAACCCCCTCAAAAACCCTTCCTCAGCCTTGGACAACAGTTTTGGTAATCCCGCACCTCCTCCTAACTTCCAAAATACGAATTTCTGCATTTTTATTCACACCACACATTGCCCTCAGACATGACATCTCCACTGCCTCCAGCCTTCTCCTCGCTTGCAACATTCATCACCATGCTTCACACCCATATAAGAGCGTTGGTAAAACTATACTCTCTTTACATTCCCCTCTTTGCCTCCAAGGACAAAGTTTCTCTGTCTCCACAGACTCCTAAGTGCACCACTCACTTCTTTTTTCCACTCATCAATTTATGATTCCTCATCTTTATAACCATCCGCTGACACGTCCACTCCAAATTCCTGATACGTTCACTCCTCCATACTCTCTCCCTCCAATCTGATATTCAATCTTTCATCACCACTTATTATTGTACTTACTATTGTACTTATTATTGTACTTACTAAATACATAGAACACTTAACTCTGATATAAACCCTCCCCTCAAACTTCTCTTTACCAACCACAACAGAACACATGACCATAACACAAGGCATAGATCACTCTTTGATGTTCCTCGTGTCCATCTCACACTATGTAAAAATGCAATGCACATAAAAGGCCCAAAAATTAGGAATTCATTACCTGTGAATATAAAAGAAACACTGTCTTTTTATCAAATCAAGGCTCATCTTAAAAACCACTTATTCACCCACAACTAAATAAATACTGATTAACTATCTCAAACTATGTTCTTTGTAATTACATTACCTAATAGAATACTCCATTCTCTTGAATGCTCAGTAACTCATCAAATTTGATACAAATTTGTACAACTATAAAGCCTCTTATTTGAAATACTCATTTGTACTTCATGTTGTAATTTGTTTACTGTAATTTTTACCACTTAATATATCATTGCTTAGTTAATCTTAAGTTAGTTTTAAGCCTGCCCACAATGCTCTGCATAAAAGGGGCTTTTGGCATGTACACTCAACCACTGTATTTCTTTTGTACAACTATGTATCATGTCCAAATAATAATAAAATAAAATAAAAATAAAATAATGGACATATGTTCGATTATAGTAATGGTGCCACATTTCATTTTGTTTGCAACGAATGCACCTTGGCACACTTACCCTTTAGCAATGATGAAACTGATTTCCCTAATTTTAACGCAAATGACCCATTGCCATATATTGAGGGTCATTGCCATATATTGATGATTATGATTCTTTTATGAAACCAGGCCTTCACTTTAATCCTAATCTCTGCCAAAATTGGCAGAGATTAGGAGTCTAGCTAACAGAACTAGGGCAGCAGTTATATCCATCATCCTGGTTGGACAATACGGTGACTGACGAAGAGGTCAAAATAGAAGGTTACAATATAAAATGTTTAGATAAGAATACAAAAGGTGGTGGGTTATGTGCCTACATAAGAAATGACTTAGCCTATAATCTAAGACCTGATTTAACCCTTAAACTGTCCAAATGTTGATCTACCTTCACCTGCGTGACGCTCTGAATACTTTGAGAAATAAAAAAATCGTTTTTTGTTTTTAAATTAAAGAGGGCAATTTTCTGTGTGGTACACAACCAAAACAAAAAAGATATAAGATATAAGACCACTAAGTTGGCTCTGGATGCTCACCTGAGGGCAACATCCAGTCCTGCAGCTTGCAGAAGTGTTGCCGATTTACCTTTTTTTCTCGTTATTTAATTTACATAATTTTTATGTTCTGATAATTACAATTTATAATAGTTCTTGTGATTTCATAGCCAATCTTTGTTCTGACAATATTTTTTTTTTTTTTTTATTATCACACTGGCCGATTCCCACCAAGGCAGGGTGGCCCGAAAAAGAAAAACTTTCACCATCATTCACTCCATCACTGTTTTGCCAGAAGGGTGCTTTACACTACAGTTTAAACTGCAACATTAACATCCCTCCTTCAGAGTGCAGGCACTGTACTTCCCATCTCCAGGACTCAAGTCCGGCCTGCCAGTTTCCCTGAACCCCTTCATAAATGTTACTTTGCTCACACTCCAACAGCACGTCAAGTATTAAAAACCATTTGTCTCCATTCACTCCTATCAAACACGCTCACGCATGCCTGCTGGAAGTCCAAGCCCCTCGCACGCAAAACCTCCTTTACCCCCTCCCTCCAACCTTTCCTAGGCCGACCCCTACCCCGCCTTCCTTCCACTACAGACTGATACACTCTTGAAGTCACTCTGTTTCGCTCCATTCTCTCTACATGTCTGAACCACCTCAACAACCCTTCCTCAGCCCTCTGGACAACAGTTTTGGTAATCCTGCACCTCCTCCTAACTTCCAAACTACAAATTCTCTGCATTATATTCACACCACACATTGCCCTCAGAGATGACATCTCCACTGCCTCCAGCCTTCTCCTCGCTGCAACATTCATCATCCATGCTTCACACCCATATAAGAGCGTAGGTAAAATTATACTCTCATACATTCCCCTCTTTGCCTCCAAGGACAAAGTTCTTAGTCTCCACAGACTCCCAAGTGCACCACTCACCCTTTTCCCCTCATCAATTCTATGATTCACCTCATCTTTCATAGACCCATCTGCTGACACGTCCACTCCCAAATATTTGAATACATTCACCTCCTCCATACTCTCTCCCTCCAATCCGATATCCAATCTTTCATCACCTAATCTTTTTGTTATCCTCATAACCTTACTCTTTCCTGTATTCACTTTTAATTTTCTTCTTTTGCACACCCTACCAAATTCATCCACCAATCTCTGCAACTTCTCTTCAGAATCTCCCAAGAGCACAGTGTCATCAGCAAAGAGCAACTGTGACAACTCCCACTAATATTATGAACTGAAATAGTATTCAAATAGTAACAATCACACTGACAGGCCCTGGTCATTTACTATTGTCTAGAAATATATACAAAGTATTTATAGGTTCCAGCAATGTTTTAGACATGCTGGAGTATGAACCTTCTTGAAGAATGGTGTTATGACAAGGGTCAGATAAGTAACAGCCAATGACATTTGATGAATGTGCACTGCTGGAGGGAACTTTGCCTTTGTGTGTTTTTACTCTTGCACACAAACATGTCTTTGTATGTCAGTCTGTCTGCCCATCTGTCTGTATTTGTCTGTCTGCCTAACTCTGCTTATCTGTCTAGTTCAGCTTATCTGTCTTTGTCTTGTGTGTGTGCCTGGAGTATTATATGAAACTCCTTGAAGAATGGTGTTATGACAAGCACCAGATAATAAGTGACATTTGATGAATGTGTGCTGCTGGAGGGGGGAACCTTGCCTTTATATGTTTTTACTCTTGCACACAAACATGTCTCTGTATGTCTGTCTGTCAGTCTATCTGTACCCGTCTGCCTATCTAGCTCTGCTTATCTGTCTAGTTCTGCTTGTCTGCCTTTCTATCTGCCTGTGTGTGTGTGTGTGTGTGTCTGTCTCCATTTGCTTGTCTGTCTCAGGGAGCAGCTGGTAAACCTGTTGGTTTGTGGTTTATGGGCAGCTCCCAGATCGCTGAGCAAGTGACACTGCTATTACTTTTGTCATGTTGTCTTATATCTACAAATACTGTACAGCACTTGGCCTGGATTTTTGGGTTATCCTAGGTAATTTACATTATGTATAGTAACTGTATTTATGAGTACATGTGAAAGATAGAGATATAGACAGAGATACAGATAGACAGTGATTATTACCTTCACAAAAATATACTCTAATTCTGTAAGAAAAAATAATTTTTTTTTTCAAAATTTCTTGGACACTGGAGCACCACTTCAGATTTTGGCCTTGGACCCTAAAGGGGTTAACCTTATCTAAGTTCTATTTAAATGTTATCAAATTTGAAGTACAGTTAGGGTAAGCAAATAAACCAAACATCATTACAAAACTGAACCTAGCAAAATATAATATGCTCATGCATAAAATACATCATTGTGTGAACAACTGAACAGAAGTAATGCAGCCCATCAGCTGAGGCCTCATTTAGCTGTTCAGCCGAGATCTCTTATCACCTTGATTTTCTTCTTAACACAAAAATTTGAACACTAACTTCTTGCCACTTCCAGCATCACTCATATTCCTCTTGGGTGTTATGGTTACTATGCAGATACAAGACATAATGAAAATATAAAAAAAATTATTAATTAACAGAGCTCAATATGGAATGGGATGTGTATGCACAGAGCACTGAGGCATGAGGTAGTGTACATTAAGTGCAACTAGGCCTCTCCCATAAAGACAGTGGCCTAACCCACAGTCTAGCTGCCTGTGAGATGGAGGGAAAAGCTCCTGCAGTCTAGTCCTGCAGCACTCCACATTTCTCTCTAAAATTTGCACTGTCATAAATGAACTTCTGAGCCATGATTGAAAAAATGCTACGATTTTGCAACTACCATATCAAAAATATTCTAGGAGATTGCATCTTAATCGAAAGTCTAACATATTTTATTAAAAAATAATGCAACAATGAGAAGACTCGGCTAAATATTACGGATCAATCATAGAAACCCATCATTAAGAGAAATTATACAATAGGTACAGCCATACTTTACTACATCATACATAATTTTAGGTATAATAATAATATAAGCAACCACTGAAGAGCAATAGTGTACCTGTGCAAGTGTCTTCTGTCTATTTTGGGGATTATAACAGCAGGTATACATCTGAAGGTTGGCAATGCTGGCACTGATGTTCTGAGACATTGGGGTCTGCTTGATGTCACTGTTCACTTCTGCCTGTATTGCAAGGTGTGAAAGTATTAGATATGAACACAGGATTAATACTGTTAGTTTTTTTCATACTTTTACCTTTAAAAACACTAATATCTGCCATTACACAAAGACCTGGGCTGTTATCCATACACAATTCTTCACACTCCCTCAAGGATATATTGCAAGGACTACTGATACAGCTGTAAGTGAAACCACACAAGCACAAACTGCTAAACAAAACTGACAAAGGCCTGAGTTGTTTCTTCACACATTTTTTTATACTTATTAACCCTTTCCAATCAGTAGTTTTTTTTCCTTTTTAACACACTGGCCATCTCCCACAGAGCCAGGGTGGCCCAAAAAAGAAAAAAACTTTCACCATTATTCACATAATCACTGTCCTTATAGAGGCACCCAGATACTACAGTTCAGATGTTACTCCAAACAGCCAATAACTCAAACCCCTCCTTTAAAGTGCAGGCATTGTACTTCCCACCTCCAGGACTCGTGTCTGGCTAACCGGTTTCCCCGAATCCCTTAAAAATATTACCATGCTCACACTCGAACAGCTCATCGAGTCCCAAAAGCCATTCATCTCCATTCACTTCTATCTAACACGCTTACACATGCTTGCTACATATCCAAGCCCCTCCCACCCAAAACCTCTTTTACCCCTTCCCTCCATCAGGTGGAGGCAGCCACAACCCCTCCCTCTTCTTTGTTGTGGTAAACACTGCCATCTAGTGATGGCCTTTTGAAGCCGTCTATTATTATAATTATTATGTAGTACATTATTATTATATATGTATTATTATGTAGTACATTATTATTATATATGTATTATCATACGTGTTATTATTATTATTGTACTATATTATACTGTTGTCCAGAGGGCTGAGGAAGGGTTGTTGAGGTGGTTCGGACATGTAGAGAGAATGGAGCGAAACAGAATGACTTCAAGAGTGTATCAGTCTGTAGTGGAAGGAAGGCGGGGTAGGGGTTGGCCTAGGAAAGGTTGGAGGGAGGGGGTAAAGGAGGTTTTGTGTGCGAGGGGCTTGAACTTCCAGCAGGCGTGCGTGAGTGTGTTTGATAGGAGTGAATGGAGACAAATGGTTTTTAATACTCGACGTGCTGTTGGAGTGTGAGCAAAGTAACATTTATGAAGGGGTTCAGGGAAACCGGCAGGCCGGACTTGAGTCCTGGAGATGGGAAGTACAGTGCCTGCACTCTGAAGGAGGGGTGTTAATGTTGCAGTTTAAAAACTGTAGTGTAAAGCACCCTTCTGGCAAGACAGTGATGGAGTGAATGATGGTGAAAGTTTTTCTTTTTCGGGCCACCCTGCCTTGGTGGGAATCGGCCAGTGTGATAATAAATAAAAAAAAATTATACTATTATTATTATACGTATTATACGTATTATTATTATACATATTATTATTATTATTATATGCATTATTATTATTACAATATAAATAATTTGTAATTTTTCTTCACACAAAAAATATAAGATTTACTGTTATGCCTTATTGTAATAATTGTATAAATAATGTCAACCCATTCACTACTGCATACTGGAATAGACAGTGACATCATTTATTTACTCTTGAACATGGCCAAAACAACTGAACATTTCTCCTACGTTGAGCTCAATTTTAAGGTACTTTTCTTTGTGAAAGCAACCAAAATCATATCTATTTCTGCAATATATCTTCATTCTATCAAATGAGACCAAAAAACCGAGAATACAACCATAAAAACCATACGAAAATACTGTTAAGGGGTGGCTAATTGCCGAGAAGTGAACTCCATTATTTATGCATAGATTTCTCTCATTTTTGGTGTATGTTAAGAAGCACCTTTCCATCATATATTGCCCAAGTTTCAATAAGATAGTCCAACAAACAAATGAGATATAATTCCCTAGATCAAGAGCAAGAGCCCCTCACCAGCGTCAAGGACCCTGGCTCGAGGTCTGCTCGCTTATGGAAATTTTGCTTGTGTATGGAAGCAAAAAATCGATCCATCGACTGCTTGTATTTGGAAAAACTCGCACATGGATGCGCTCGCAAGTAGAGGTTCCACTGTATATATCATGTTTCTAAGTTATTAATATTGTTTATTATGTCACATTAGATGAATTGTGATAGATAAATAAGCCGTAGAGTTGGTAATCGCGTCATAGTGAAGTACTATTCTGTCATTCTTCCTGACAGCAGGAATGGATTAATTGGATTTCCATTATTTCTTATGGGGAAAATTAACTCGGATAATGATAAAATCGGGTAAGGACAAGCTCTCTGGAACGGATTAATATTGTTAACTGAGGGTCCACTGCACTTCTTTCAGCCATCTAGGAAATGATTAACACACATTCTTTAAGACCAACTCATCCATACCAAACAAAAATTTGTCTATTTCCTGTCTCTTCACCATTGCTTATAAAAGTGTTCGAAAGCCTGAATAAGATTAAAGAATTAATACATGCTTAAATTTGTACTATTTTTGCCACCTCTCCATTTTGTAATAATGCATACATGTACTTAAAATTGTACCACTTTATACCTATGTACAGTCTTGTGAAGTCTGTAAGCATTAGGATTAGTCTGCCCAAAATGCACTTGCATACTAGTTGCTTTCTTTCATGCTTAACAATATTTTATTACATGTAAACAATATTTATGTACTGCACAAAGAAATATGCTTTATTTGACGGAGTGAATTCTCCCATGATCAAGTCAGCATCCTAAAACCATGAGTGGGTTGATATCCTTTCTCTAGAAGATCCCTGGATGTATTTTGGCATGGGCATGTCATTAACACTGTCCTCAAGGAACCAATGCAACCACTGCACTGGATGCTCACCCATACTTGATCACTGAAACCACATATAGGTGAGTACACTGGTGGCTTCTATTTCCTTCATTTGAATTGTCTGCCTTATGTAATCCAATGAGCTTTGAAACTTTCTCATGTCACCAACATACTCCTGTCCACACTAATTCATTAATAGGGTTAGTGGAGGAATATTGGAGGATGTGTAATGGAGGAAATTTTAAATGAATAAAACAGAAAAGAGCACGTTACTGAGAGTAATAATTAGCATAGGCAATGCAAGATTGGATATTAGATGGGATGGAGTATTAAAGAAGTGAATGTATACAGATATTTGGAAGTGGACATATTGGCATATGGTCTGTGAAAAACAAAGATTACCACAGAATAAACAAGGAGAAAAAGGTAGTCATGTCAAGGCATTTATGGACAGAATCTTATCTATAAATGAAAAAAAGGAAAAAGTACCATAGAACAATGGCACCATTACTGTCTAAGAGTGCAAGGGATGAGTTTTAACCCTTTCAGGGTTTAGACCCCTGATTTGAAATCTGTCCACAGGATCCAAGAATTTAAAAAAAAAAAAAAAAAAAAAATATCGAACAAAATGGTAGAGAATCTTTTCCAGAAGGTAATACAGCAAAAAGAACAAAATATGACGGAAAATTGATGAAATTACACTATTGCGAATTTTGCTAAGTCAGCAATATTTACGCATCGGCGATTTTGCCCACTTTGAGTCCTATTTTAAGCCAATTACAGTGGACCCCCAGATATTGGACGGTACGGATATCAGACAAATTGGATTTCAGCCGCTATTTTGGCCAAAATTCTATCCTGGATATCGGCCAGCAACTGAGAAATCGGCTGTATTGGACGCATCCACCCTCCACACCATGTGCTTGAATCAGTCTGGCTGTGTCTCTCGGTGAGTGAGCAACACTCCATGCATTCATCCAAACATTTCGTTTAAATCCATTGTTTTTTGTGGTTGTTTATTCAGTGCAACTGTGAAATAAGCCACCATGGGCCCAAACAAAGTTCCCAGTGCCAGCCCTTAGGTAAAGAAAGTGAGAAACATGACAGAATTCAAGAAAGAAATTGTAGCAAAGTAGGGAGATTCCCCATCCAAACAATAATCAGTCCCCCATCTCTTCTCTCTGTCTTCCATACACCAACAAGAATCTTCAATAAAGGTAAATGTGATGTTAAATGTTCATTTATCCAATTCATTAGTCATTTTAATTAGTTCTCATTGTTTTGTGTATGTAAAGCTATAGCTAATCTTTAAAAAATGTATTTTTTGTTAATATTTTTGGGTGTCTGGAATGGATTAATTTTTTTTTCTTTTTTCTTTCTCTCTCTCTCTCAACAAGTCGGACGTCTCCCACCGAGGCAGGGTGACCCAAAAAGAAAGAAAATCCCCAAAAAGAAAATACTTTCATCATCATTCAACACTTTCACCTCACTCACACAATCACTGTTTTTGCAGAGGTGCCCAGAATACAACAGTTTAGAAGTATATACGTATAAAAATACACTATATATGCCTCCAAACTGCCAATATCCCAAACCCCTCCTTTAGAGTGCAGACATAATACTTCCCATTTCCAGGACTCAAGTCCTGTTATATAAAATAACCAGTTTCCCTGAATCCCTTCACTAAATATTACCCTGCTCACACTCTAACACCTCATCAGGTCCCAAATACCATTCGTCTCCATGCGCTCCTATCTAACACACTTGCTGTAAGTCCAAATCCCTCACCCACAACACCTCCTTTACTCCCTCCGTCCAACCTTTTCGAGGACGACCCCTACCCCGCCTTCCTTCCCCTACAGATTTATACGCTCTCCATGTCATTCTACTTCGATCCATTCTCTCTAAATGACCAAACCACCTCAACAAACCCTATTCAGCCCTCTGACTAATACTTTTATTACTCCACACCTTCTCCTAATTTCCACACTCCGAATTTTCTGCATATTTACACCACACATTGCCTTTAGACAAGATATCTCCACTGCCTCCAACCGTCTCCTCGCTGCAGCATTTACAACCCAAGCTTCATACCCATATAAGAGTGTTGGTACTGCTATACTTTCATATATTCCCTCCTTTGCCTCCATACATAACATTTTTTGCCTCCACATATACCTCAATGCACCACTCACCTTTTTTCCTTCATCAATTCTATGATTAACATCTTTCTTTCTTTGTTACAACACACTGGCCGTATCCCACCAAGGCGGGGTGGCCCAAAAGGAAAAACGAAAGTTTCTCCTTTTACATTTAGTAATATATACAGGAGAAGAGGTTATTAGCCCCTTGCTCCTGGCATTTTAGTTGCCTCTTACAACACGCATGGCTTACAGAGGAAGAATTCTGTTCCACTTCCCCATGGAGACAAGAGGAAATAAACAAGAACAAGAACTAGAAAGAAAATAGCAGAAAACCCTGAGGGGCGTGTGAATATATATGCTTGTACATGTATGTGTAGTGTGACCTAAGTGTAAGTAAAGTAGCAAGACGTACCTGAAATCTTGCATGTTCATGAGACAAAAAAAAAAAAAAGGACACCAGCAATCCTACCATCATGTAAAACAATTACAGGCTTTCGTTTTACACTCACTTGGCAGGAGGGTAGTACCTCCCTGGGCGGTTGCTGTCTACCAACCTACTACCTGGGATGATTAACCTCAACCTTCATAAATTCATCCGCTGACACGTCAACTCCCAAATATCAGAAAACATTCACTTCTTCCATACTCCTCCTCCCCAATTTGATATCCAATTTTTCTTTATCTAAATCATTTGATACCCTTATCACCTTACTTTTTTCTACGTTCACTTTCAACTCTCTACCTTTACACACACTCCCAAATTCATCCACTAACCTTTGCAATTTTTCTTTAGAATCTCCGGTAAGCACAGTATCAGCAGCAAAAAGTAACTGTCACTTCCCATTTTGTATTTAATTCCCCATAATTTAATCCCACCCCTCTCCCAAACACCCTAGCATTTACTTCTTTTACAACCCCATCTATAAATATATTAAACAACCATGGTGACATTGCACATCCCTAAGACCTACTTTTACTGGGAAGTAGTCTTCCTCTCTTCTACACACCCTAACCTGAGCCTCACTATCCTCATAAAAACTCTTTACAGCATTTAGTAACTTACCACCTATTCCATATACTTGCAACATCTGCCACATTGGTCTTCTATCCACTATCATATGCCTTTTCCAAATCAATAAATGCAATAAAAACTTCCCTACCTTTACCTAAATACTGTTCACATGTATGCTTTAATGTAAACACCTGATCTATACATCCCCTACCCACACTAAAACCTCCTTGCTCATCCTCAATTCTACATTCTGTCTTACCTCTAATTCTTTCAATAATAACCCTACTGTACACTTTTCCTGGTATACTCAGTAAACTTATTCCTCTATAATTTTTACAATCTCTTTTGTCCCCCTTCCTCTATAACAAGCACTGCCCTAAAAAAAACTAAACAGATGACAGCTAAGAGACTGAACAGTCCCTGGCTAACACCCAGCATTCTCAAATCCATAAATACAAAACACCAATATGAAAAACAGTACAGAACGGGTCACATAACCAGAGACCAAACAAAACGTTACTCGTCAATCCTAACCAGCCTGATAAGAAGGGCAAAAAAATTATATTATGAGAACAGATTATCCAACTTACGAGGTGATATAAAAAAGACCTGGAAAACCCTATCAGAAATTCTGGGAACAAAAAAGATATCACGAAATAGTGAAATAAAATTAGCAAAATCAGATGAACCCCAACTCCCACCAACAGAAACAGCAAACAGACTCAATGATTTCTTCTCCACTATAGGACAAAACCTTGCCAATAAAATCCCAAGCTCAGATACCCCACCAAATGACTACCTCACCGGCAACTACCCGAACACACTGTTCCTAGCTCCGACTAACCCATACGAAGTCTCCCTTATTATCAACGCACTAAAAAACAAGGCAGGAGATTTAAATACCTTACCACCCTTTATATACAAAAAAGTGTCACAAGTGCTATCACCAATCATTGCAACACTCTTTAACAAATCCATTGAATCCTCCACCTTCCCTACAGTACTCAAAATAGCAAGGGTCACCCCGATCCACAAAGGAGGAGACCAAACAGAGTTGAATAACTATAGGCCAATATCCAACTTACACCCTCTCTCAAAAATCTTCGAAAAATTAATTCATAAACGAATCTACTCCTACCTTATCTCCCAAAACATACTCAACCCCTGCCAATTTGGATTCAGGCCTAATAAAAATACTAATGATGCTATTATACACATGCTAGAACATATATACACTGCAATAGAGAAAAAAGAAGTCCCACTGGGGATCTTCATTGACTTACGTAAAGCTTTTGATACAGTTGACCATGACTTGCTCCACGTAAAATTGTCACACTATGGTATAAGAGGGCACTCCCTCAACTACCTCAAGTCATACCTCAGCAACAGAAGCCAATATGTGTATGCAAATGGGGCAAACTCTTCTGCACAACCAATTACAGTTGGTGTCCCACAGGGAAGTGTCCTTGGCCCTTTTCTCTTTGTCCTATACATAAATGACCTACCAAATGCTTCGCAATTACTCAAACCCACACTATTTGCAGATGGACACTACATACGTCTTCTCCCACCCGAGCCCAGTCACGCTAGCCAATACTGTAAATACCGAATTACAGAAAATATCTACCTGGATGAGGACTAACAAACTTATACTAAACATTGACAAAACCTACTTCATTCAGTTTGGTAACAGAGCTACAGATGTCCCTCTTAACATAATGATAAACGGATCACCTACCACAAAGCTAACAGAGGGAAAATTCTTAGGAATCCACCTTGATAATAGACTCAAATTTCATACACATATACAACAAATTTCTAAGAAAATTTCCAAGACCGTAGGCATACTATCGAAGATTCAGTACTATGCTCCACAGTCAGCCCTCTTGGCCCTATATCACTCTCTTATTTACCCCTATCTCACCTATGGAATTTGTGCATGGGGCTCAACAACAATTAACCATCTCAGACCACTAATTACCCAACAAAACGCTGCAGTTAGAATGATAAATTCTCACTACAGGCAGCACACTCCACTAATATTCAATACACTAAACCTACTCACCATACAAAACATCCATACTTATTACTGCCCCTATTACATACATAGAACACTTAACTCTGATATTAACCCTCCCCTCAAACATCTCCTTGCCAACCTCAACAGAACACATGACCATAACACAAGGCACAGATCACTCTTTGATGTTCCTCGTGTCCATCTCACACTATGCAAAAAACTCAATGACATAAAAGGCCCTAAATCTGGAATTCATTACCTGTAAATATAAAAGAAACACTACCTGTTTTATAAATTCAAGTCTCTTCTCAAAGATCACTTACTCACCCAAAACCAAATAAATACTGAATAACTGAACCTTATAAATTGTATATCTTAAATGCTTCTCACAATTATATCACAAATGTTAAACCTAAAACCCAATCTAACTTTATTATTTTTTAAATACACTACCTAACAGAATACTCCATACGACTGAATGTACAACAATGCATGCAACCATATGACCTGTCTTTGTAATACTCACTTGTGCTTTATAGTAATCTGTTTACATTAATGTTTTATCACTGATTTCATCATTGCTTAGTTAATCTTAAGTTAATTTTAAGCCAGCCCGTAATGCTATGCATAGTGTAAGTGGCTTTGGCATGCTGCTCTTATCTGTATTTTTTTGTACCTCTGTGGCTCAAATTGTTAATAAATAAATAAATAAATAAATAAATAAATAAATAAAAGGACTATACACGCTCTCTGCCAATCCCTAGGTACCTTCCCCTCTTTCATACATTTATTAAACAAAAATACCAACCACTCCAACACTATGTCCCCACCTGCTTTTAACATTTCTGTCATGATCCCGTCAGTTCCAGCTGCTTTACCTTGTCATTCTACGTAATGCCTCATGCACCTCTCCCACACTCACATCCTGCTCTTCTTCACTCGTAAAGGATGATTTACCTCCCTGGCCAGTGCATATAATTACCATCTCCCTTTCTTCGTTGACATTTAAAAGTTCCTCAAAATATTCTCGCCATCTAAAGAATACCTCCGTCTCCCCATCTACTAACTCCCCTACTCTGTTTTTAACTAACAAATCCATTCGTTCCCTAGGCTTTCTTAACTTGTTTAACTCACTCCAAAATTTTTTCTTATTTTCATTAAAATTTCTTGACAGTGCCTCTCCCACTATCATCTGCTCTCCTTTTGCACTCTCACCACTCTCTTCACCTTTCTTTTACTCTCCATATACTCTATTCTTCTTATAACACTTCTGCTTTGTAAATACCTCTCATAAACTACCTTTATCTCTTTTATCACACTTTTTACTTCATCATTCCACCAATCACTCCTCTTTCCTCCTGCACCCACCCTCCTATAACCACAAACTTCTGCCCCACATTCTAATACTGCATTTTTAAAACTATTCCAACCCTCTTCAGCCCCCCCACTACTCATCTTTGCACTAGCCCACCTTTCTGCCAATAATTGCTTATATTTCACCTGAACTTCCTCTTCCCTTAGTTTATACAATTTCACCTCTCTCTTACTTGTTGTTGCCATTTTCCTCTTTTCCCATCTACCTCTTACTCTAACTGTAGCTACAACAAGATAATGATCCGATATATCAGTTGCCCCTATATAAACATGTACATCCTGAAGCCTACCCATGAACCTTTTATCCACCAATACATAATCTAGCAAACTACTTTCATTATGTGCTGTATCATACTTTATATATTTATTTATCCTCTTTTTCATAAAATATGTATTACTTATTACCAAACCACTTTGTACACATAGCTCAATTAAAAGGCTCCCCATTTTCATTTACCCCTGGCACCCCAAATTTACCTACTACTCCCTCCACAACATTTTTACCCACTTTAGCATTAAAATCCGAAACCACAAGTACTCTCACACTTGGTTCAAAACTCCCCACGCATTCACTCAACATTTCCCAAAATCTCTCTCTCTCCTCTATACTCCTCTCTTCCCCAGGTGCATATATGCTTACTATAACCCACTTCTCACATCCAACCTTTATTTTACTCCACATCCTTGAATTGATACATTTATAGTCCATCATTTCCTGCCATAGCTTATCCTTCAACATTATTGCTACCCCTTCTTTAGCTCTAACTCTATTTGAAACCCCTGACCTTATCCCATTTATTCCTCTCCACTGAAACTCACCCACCCCCTTCAGCTTTGTTTCACTTAAGGCCAGGACATCCAGTTTCTTCTCATTCATAACATCCACAATCTCTTTCTTTTCATTCACACAACACCCATGCACATTCAGACTTCCCACTTTGACAATTTTCTTATTCTTTTTAGTAATTAACAGGAAAAGGGGTTACTAGCCCATTGCTCCCGGCGTTTTAGTTGACTTTTACAACACATATGGCTTACAGAGGAAAGATTCTTATTCCACTTCCCCATGGATTTAAAAGAATAAGTAATAAGAACAAGAACTAAGATAAAATCAAAGAAAACTCAGATGAGTGTGTATAAATAAATGTGTACATGTATGTTTAGTGTGACCTAAGTGTAAGTAGAAGTAGCAAGACGGTACATACCTGTAATCTTGAATATTTATGAGACAGGCAAAAGACA
Organism: Cherax quadricarinatus; assembly: GCF_026875155.1. Lineage (NCBI taxonomy): Eukaryota > Metazoa > Arthropoda > Malacostraca > Decapoda > Parastacidae > Cherax > Cherax quadricarinatus. Next base: position 96,857,130 of record NC_069404.1, on the reverse strand, counting down.
CCAGCAATCCTACCATCATGTAAAACAATTACAGGCTTTCTTTTAACACTCACTTGGCAGGACGGTAGTACCTCCCTGGGTGGTTGCTGCCTACCAACCTACTACATGTGATTAATTGTATTAACATTAATTCTTATGGGATATATTACTTCAGTTTTCGGCCTTTTCAGATTAAGGTCAACCTTCTGGAACAGATTACAGACGAAATCCGGGATTCCACTGTGCATTGTTCCAGTTAACTGAGTTCCTAGCTATTTCACTAGTATGCCTTCCTTTTTATCGACTGAGAACAAGAAACCAACCAATCAACTATTTAACCCTTTGACTGTCGCGGCCGTATATATACGTCTTATGAGGTACCGTGTTTGACGTATATATACTCATAAATTCTAGCGGCTTCAAATCAAGCAGGAGAAAGCTGGTAGGCCCACATGTGAGAGAATGGGTCTGTGTGGTCAGTGTGCACCATATAAAAAAAATCCTGGAGCACGCAGTGCATAATGAGAAAAAAAAAACTCCGACCATTTTTTTTAATTAAAATGCCGACTTTGTGGTCTATTTTCGTGTAGTATTTATGGTTGTCTTCTCGTTTTCTTGGTCTCATTTGATAGAATGAAAAACATATTATAGAAATAGAGGTGATTTTGATTGATTTTACTATAAAAAGAACCTAGAAATGGAGATCAAAGTAGGGGAAATGTTTGATTTTTGCCAATGTTCAAAAGTAAACAAATGATGCCACTGTCTAATAAATGTCCAACTAGCCATTCTAATAGCAGTCATGAATGGGTTGATGTTATTTATACAATTACAGTATTGCAGTAGTCTGCATAATAGTAAGTCTTCTATTTTTTGTTTGAATAAAAATTCAAAATAGAAAGCAAGAGTAATATCAGAGGGGCCTGGAGACATGACTGATGAACAAAGAAAATGTTATTTTAGAGCCAGGAATGTCTGCATTGTTCATTCTTGACCTTATTTTGAAATTGTCATATTTTTTAGTTTTCGTGAAATTGGCCAAATTGCAAATTTCTGACCACATTATTAGGTAGTTGAAATCGGTAAATGGGCAGTTTCTTGTACTCAATCGATAGAAAGATGGAGTTCTAAAGAAATAACTATGAGTTTGGGTGACTGGAACAATGGAATTAGCCGAAAATAGGGCTCAAAGTGGGCGAAATCGCCGATTTGTAAACAGCGCCGAGGTCGCAAACTTCGCGAGAGCATAATTCTGTCAGTTTTCCATGAAATTTCGTTTTTTTGGTGTCATTACAATCGGGAAAAGATTCTCTATCATTTCATAAGAAAAAATTATTTTTTTTTTTTTTTTAAATTTTGCGACACCAGGAGACACCTCAGGATTGGGGGTTGCGACAGTCAAAGAGTTAACCTCCCCAATAAAGTGATCAGAAAGTGGAAATTTGTCCAATTTCACACAACTTTCAAAACATTCCAGTTACAAATAGGGTCCATAATAAACAATGCAGGCATTCCTAGCACTAAAATAACATTTCCTCTGTTCATCAGTTACATCTTCAGCCATTACACATGAATTCCATTTTGATTTTTTATTCACAAACTTTTATTCACACCAAAAAAATAAGATTTACTCTTATGCAATATTGTAATAATTGTATAAATAATACCAGCGCATTCACGAACCCATATTAGACCGCCAATTTAACATATATTGGATGCATGACGTGGTTTGTTTACTCTTGAGCATCGGCAAAAACTGAACATTTCCGCTAAATTGAGTTCAATTTCAAGCTATTTTCAGTCCTAAAACCAATCAAAATCATCTCTATTTCTGTAATATATCTTTCATTCTATTAAATGAGACCAAGAAACCATAAATACATCCATAAAAGCCATACAAAAATATACTACAGTCACTGTTTTAAACCAAAAACATAATTGCAAATTTTTTCCACATTATGCACTGCATGCTGCACATTTTTTTTTATATGGGGCACACTTCCACAGACCCATTGCACTTATATCTAGGCCCAAATTTACTACTCTCAGATTATCTGACTGAGCTGAGGTCACTGCATAGAACTACGGCACTGACACTGGTCTCAAAGCCATATAACTGCAGCACGGACCCTGAAAGGATTAATTAACCCTTTCAGGGTCCAAGGCCCAAATCTGGAGTCACACACCAGTGTCCAAGAATTTTCAAAAAAAAAAATTTGTTATTTTTTCTTATGAAATCGTAGAGAATCTTTTTGTGAAGGTAATAAAACAAAAAGTACGAAATTTGGTGGAAAATTTACGAAATTATGCTCTCGCGAATTTTGATGTGTCAGCGATATTTACGAATCGGCGATTTTGCCGACTTTGACTCCCATTATAGGCCAATTACATTATTCCAATCAACCAAATTCTTAGCTATTTCACTAGTATTACTTCTATTCTATCGATATAGCACAAGAAATCGCCAAGTCAACTGTCTCAACTACAAAATAAAGTGATCGGAAATTGTTAATTTGGCCAATTTAACACAAAGTTCAAAATATTCCAATTTCAAAATAGGGTCCAGAATGAACAATGTAGGCATTCCTGGCACTAAACTAACATTTCCTCTGTTCATTAGTTATGTTTTGAGGCTTTACAAATAAATTCCATTTTGATTTTTTATTCACATAATGAATTTTTATTCACACCAAAAAATAGAAGATTTACTGTTATGCAATACTGTAATAATTGTATAAATATCATCACCATATTTGTGAATGTATATTAGACCCACCAGCTGACGTATATTAGACGTGTGAGGTCGTTTGTTTACTCTTGAATATCGGCAAAAATTTAACATTTCCGCTACTTTGAGCTCAGTTTCAAGCCATTTCCAATGCTAAAACCAATCAAAATCATCTCTATTTCTGTAATATGTCTTCCATTCTATCAAATGAGACCAAGAAATCGCAAATACATCTATAAAAAACATACGAAAAAACACTGCAAAGTTGCTGTTTTAATCGAAAAACCATGATTTCATTTTTTTTCTCTCATTATACACAGTGTGCTGCAGGATCTGTTTTATGTGGTGCACACATACCACATAGATGTATTCTCTCATATCTAGGCCCAAATGTACCACTCACAGTTTATCAGAGTGAGCTGAGCTCATGGCGTAGATCTACGGTTTGGACCCTGAACGTAAAGCCGTAGATCTACGGGACGGACCCTGAAAGGGTTAAATGCTGTAGTGAAAAAGTGACTAAATTCAGTAGAGATGTTATGTTTAAGAGTAATGTGTGGTGTAAATGTTAGACAGAGAAGTCAGAGGTTACCAAATATATAGTCAAGTGGGCTGAGGAGAGATTATTGAGGTGATTCAGATACAGTGGACCCTCGCCTAATGAACGCATCGCATAACGTTAAATCCGCCTAACGAAGCATTTGAGTGTAAAAATTTTGGCCCACTTAACAATAAAAAACTCGCCTAACGTGATTCCTCCCAAACCTGTCCATCCAGCCTGAGCGCCTCAGCTGCCTTGCCATCATTGTTTACAAGCCAGGGTGGAGGGTTGCATGCATACATTTGATACATTTTGTATTATTCCATTGTTTATTGTGCTTGTAACTGCTAAATAAGCCACCATGAGCCCAAAGAAAGCTTCTAGTGCCAGCCCTGTGGTAAAAAGGGTGAGAAAATTACTATCATAACCGCAGTCATGAGTTGCTGCAACCACGGTAGTGCTGTTGTTTGCACCAGTCTGCTGCATCCACCGTCAGTGTTGCTGACAAATGGTCAGCTTGCTGCTGCAACCAACAATCAGCTGGTTGCTGCACCAGCCATCAGCTGTTGCTGGACCAGTCAGCTGCTGCTGCACCACAGTCAGCTGTTGCTGCACCACCATCAGCTGTACTACTCAAAGATGTGGAGAGAGTGTTGTTGGTGTGGCTTAACGTGAAACAATTACCGAGAAACGATTAACCCAAGAGGGTTAGATACCCAGGATAACCCAAGAAAGTTAGTGCATCATCGAGGACTGTAACTTATTTCCATTGGGGTCCTTAATCTTGTCTGCCAGGAGACCCACAACAGTCAACTAACACCCAGGTGAACAGGAAAAAATGCCTGGAACTAGTGCTCATATTGGTGAATTTAAGGCCAGCATAGGTTGGTTTGAGAGATTTAAGAATTGTAGTGGCATACACAGTGTGATAAGGCATGGCGAAGGTGAAAAATTCATCCCCCAACAAGTGTTCAATTGCGACAAAACAGGCCTGTTCTGGAAGAAAATGTCAAACAGGACCTACATTACTCAGGAGGAAAAGGCACTCCCAGGACACAAGCCTATGAAAGACAGGCTAACTCTCATGTTTTGTTGTAATGCTAGTAGGGATTGCAAAGTGAAGTCTTTACTGGTGTATCACTCTGAAAATCCCAGTGTTCAAGAAAAACAGTGTCTCATCACTCATCAGTACTCTTCAATAAAGGTAAGTGTCATTTTAACATTTATTTATGTAGTTATTGTGCATGTCTTATTGTTTTCTTTGTAGGGAAATTATTTCATAAAAAAAAAAAAAAAATTAACACTTTTGGCTGTCTGGAACAGATTAATTGGATTTCCATTATTTCTTATGGGAAAATTAAGTCGGTTAACGATAATTTCGGCTAACAATGAGCTCTCAGGAACGGATTAATATCGTTAGGCGAGGGTCCACTGTATTTAGAAAATATGAGGCAAAATAATATGACCAAGTGGTTGTATGAATCTAGAATGGATGGATGGAGGAGTAGCTGTCACTGTAAAAAGGGATGGAGGGAAGAGGTAAAGGGGCTTTTGAATGCTAGGAACTAGAGTATTCAGCAAGCTTGTGTGAGTGTTAGACTGGATTGAGTAGAGACAAGTGGGTTTTATGGTTTGACATGCTCTTTGAATGTAAGCAAGATAACATATGCAAAGGAAAACTGATTAGTATGACTTCCTGTAGATGGGAAGTACAGTGCCTGCACTTTGAAGGAGAGGTGAAGATATTGCAGTTTGGAAGGTTATTTAAATTGTGATATCTGCACACTTCTGGCAAGACAGCTACTTAACCCTTTGAGGGTCTGTCCTATAGTTCTATGGCTCTGAAGTCAGGGTCCAAGCTATAGTACTATGACATGAGTGTAGTTCACTCACATAAGCTGTGACTGGTAAATCTGGTCCTAGATATGAGATAATGTAGCAGTGTGTTACGTGTGCACCATATAAAACAAATCCTGCAGCATGCAGTGCATAATGAGAAAAAAAAACCTGTGACAGTGTTTTTGGATTAAAACAGCAACTTTACAGTGTATTTTCGAATGTTTTTTACAGATGTATTCACAGTTTCTTGGGATGATTTTGAGATGATTTTGACTGGTTTTAGTACTGAATATGGCTTGAAACTGAGCTCAAAATAGCGGAAATGTTTAATATTTGCCGATGTTCAAGAGTAAACAAATAACATCACACATCCAACACATCAGCTGGTGTGTCTAATGTGTGCTCACGAATGTGCCGATATTATTTATACAATTATTACAATACTGTGCAACAATAAATCTTCTATTTTTTGGCGTGAATAAAAATTCTTTACGTGAATAAAAAATCAAAATGGAATTCATCTGTAAAGCCTGAAAATGTAACTAATAAACAGAGGAAATGTTATTTTAGTGCCAAGAATGCCTGCATTGTTTATTCTGGACCCTATTTTGAAATTGAAATATTTTGAACTGTGTGAAATTGGCCAAATTACCAATTTCCAAACACTTTATAGAATAGTTCAAATAGCTGATTGGGCAATTTTGTGTACTCAATCGATAAAACAGAAGTAATGCTAGTGAAATAGATAAGAATTTGGTTAACTGGAATAATGTAATCGACCTAAAATGGGAGTCAAAGTGGGCAAAATCACCAATGTGTAAATATCGCTGACAGCAAAATTCACGAGAGCATAATTTTGTCAATTTTCCATTTATTATTACCTTCAGAAAAAGATTCTCTACCATTTCATAAGCAACATAAAATTTTTTTTTGGAAATTCTTGGACCCTGTGGACAAGTTTCAGATTGGGGATCTGGAACCTGTAAGGGTTAATGCATGATGAATAGATTTTCCTTTTTAGGGGTCACTTTAACTAAAAAAAAAGGGGGGGAGGGGTAAAGAAACACCATCAGTTCAATGTTGAGAAAAATCTAAATATATGGTATAGTAGATTATATAAGCAGAACTCACATGAAGGATGATGCAAGAAGTGTCAAGGGATGACACATCCTCTACAAGTGCAATGTCTGGCTGCTCAACCTTCACACGTACAGTCATTATGTTGCTTGGACGTTCATCAACACTGGAGTCATTCTTTCAAAAAAATTAGAACATTAAAGTCCTCACAGGTTCATATTCCAAGCACAAAAAAGTATGGCAATGAATACAGCATGTTACAGTACTGGGATTATACCACATTACTGGGTTGCTAATCAAATACAGTGGAACCTTGACTTGTGAGTGTCCTAATATACGAGATTTTTGAGATACGAGCCATCAATCAGTCGATTTTTTGCTCCGAGTTATGAACCAACATCCAAGTTACGAGCCAGCTCCCCCCCTCAACGCAAAACCTGCACACCTCGCTTGTTTATCTATGATTTCATGCTTTAATTTCCTGGAAATCATCTACTTTTCTTCTCAGCAGTGTCCTTTACACTTACTTTCTTAGGAATCATGCTTAGAAAAAAAAATTGGCCAAATGGCTAAAAAAAAAAAAAAAAAAAATTAGAAAAAAAAGAGAAGAAAAAAAAGAGAAGAAAAAAAGAGAAGAAAAAAAGAGAAGAAAAAAAGAGAAGAAAAAAAGAAAAAAAAGAAAAAAAGAAAGAAAAAAAGAAAGAAAAAAAGAAAAAAAAGAAAAAAAGAAAGAAAAAAAAAGAAAGAAAAAAAGAAAAGAAAAAAAAGAAGAAAAAAGAAAGAAGAAAAAGAAAGAAGAAAAAGAAAAGAAAAAGAAGAAAAAAGAAAAAAAAAAAAAGAAAGGAAGAAAGAAGAAGGAAGAAAGAAAGAAGAAGGAAAAAGAAGGAAGAAGGAAAAAGAAGAAGGAAGAAGAAAGAAGAAGAAGAAGAAGAAGAAGAAGAAGAATTTATTATTATAATATAATAATAGTAATAATTAATAATAATAATGAGTGCACTTCACTTCCCTAAATTAATAATAATTATACCCTGAGTTTCGTACAGCTCCCAACTTGAACAATTATTTAAGTGTATTATTATAAGTGCTTTTGTAAGTGTATTTTCGGGGGTCTGAAAGGGACTAATCTAATTTACATTATGTATTCCTTATGGGAACAAATTCATTCGGTAACAGCACTCGAACAGCCTTCTGGAACGAATTATGGCCGAAACTCGGGGTACAACTGTATGTAGTAATATTAACAGTAATAATAATAATACATATACATAATACGTAATAGAAATTCAGAATGCTGCCACTAGATGGCGCAGCCAATGGCAAAACATCCGGTAAGGAGTCCACATGTTTACACTGCCATGGGAGCAGTTCTCTTGTGCATGTTTGCATTTTTTTTAGTCATTTGGCCAAATTTTTTTTTCTCTAACCATGGGTCCTATGAAAGTAAGTGCAAATGACAGTGCTGAGAAGAAAATGAGGATGATTTCCATGGAACTGAAGAAAATGTTTTCAGTTAAGTTCAGCAATCAAGCAAAACAAATTGCATCAGTTAAGTTCAGTGATTAACCCTTAAACTGTCCAAACGTAATTTACATTTACATGTGTAGCGCTCCGACCTTATTTTTTTACATTTGAAAGCATGTAAAAAACGTACATCTACGTTCGGAGCTCTACGCACGTAAACGTAAATCTACATTTGGACAGTTTAAGGGTTAAACAAAAATTATATCAATTAAGTTCAGTGATGAAGTGTAGCAAGTTTGTAAAGTGATTAAGTGATAGAAAAAGGATGAAACACGGATGCTGATGCTGCTTCTGCTGCCATCATCACATGTCATATTATGGCCTATTTTATTCATTCTAGAGTATATATCACGTTTCTCTGTTTTTTATGTTGTTTATTATGTGATATTATATGAACTGTGATAGATAAGCCATAGAGCTGATATCAACATTATATTGAAATATTTTGTCCTGCCGCTGGGTCGGATTAATGGCATTTCAATTAATTTAAATGAAGAAAAGTGATTTGATGTACAAGCAAATTAAGTTACGAGCTAGGTTACAGAACGGATTAAGCTCATAAGTCAAGGTTCCACTGTACTAATATTAATACTGTATTATATTCACAAAAAGTAGTCAACCCATGAGGGTTCTTCAGTGATGCACTGCAAACATACATAAGAAGAAATGAGCATCAGATATGTAAAAAAAATTCTGGTTGAAAATTCCAGTATAAGAATACATCACTTGACTGGTGGGAAAGACTAAGAATACCTTCACAGAATATTTATTTTAAAAATTCAGTGCTTCAGGAATCATATTCTGGAACATGACATAATATTGTGCAAGACTTTTATGTAATAGAAAATATAATAACACATTAGCCAAACATGAGAGAGAAGAAAATAAAGGTAAACAAACCGGTAAGTTGATGTTATGTCTTGCCTGAATCAGGCAGTCACTCTCCAAGACAAAGCACAACACTAAATATAAACAGAAAACTGAACTCATCAAAAGAGGGTAAACTACAATTATTTCAGAGTAAAAAGCTATTTCAGAATCATTATTTTAAAGTCCAGGTTTAAGTTCGTTAATATATAACCTCTCTAAAATACTTACCTTTAAATACCTTTGAAGAATTTTGAGAGTTTCTCTACTCTTTGAGCCCAGCCATGGGCCAGGCTTGTCTGGTGCTTGCCTGGTCAACCAGGCTGTTGCTGTTGGAGAGCCACTGCCCTACATATCCATCATGGCCTGGTTGATCTGGCACCTGGTGAAGATACTCGTCCAGTTTCCTCTTGAAGGCTTCTACACTTGTTCCAGCAGTATTTCTGATATCTTCTGGTAAGATGTTGAATAGTCTGGGACCTCAGAGGTTGATAGTGTTCCCTTATTGTCCTCACTGCACCCCTGCTCCTCAATGGGTTTATTTTACACTTCCTCTTCTATCTCTTACTCCAATATGTTATGGCCGCGTGCAGATTTGGATCAGCCCTCGAGGTCCTTTCCAGTATATATTAAAGACAAAGATGTTTTATGTTGACAAAATTACACCAGTTTTGTACCAGAGGAATGTAAAGTTGGGTGTACGTGCCAAAAGCCACTTTGTATGCAGAGCATTTCAGGCAAACATAGAGATTAACTTAAGATTAGTAATGCAATAATACATAGTTCATGTGGTAAACGAATGTTGCATTTGTTCCCGCTCTGATATTCTCCTGCTGTGAATGGGCTGTCAGCACCTGAGCAATATTCTAAGTGAGAGAGCTCTAGTGATTTGATGTGTGACAGCGAGGGCACACATCGGCATTATTTCCCTTGTTATGAAAAGTTCCTCAATACCCACCCCGATATCTTCCTGACTGTTTTTGTGATCATTGTCCTTAATGTCTTAAAAAAGAAAGGTCAGCTGACAGAATAATTCCAGCTTTTTTTTTTTTTTTTTTTTTTTTTTTTCACTAGGATTGACAAGGTTTAGGTTAAGGATCCCCTAGCCTTTACCTGAAACTACATTCAAGTTAAAGAATTCCTAACTTTATCGACAAGCTAAGATCTGACCTACATCACACATTTGAAAGCATTTTTTTTTTTTTTTTTTTTTTTTTTCTTTTTTTTTTTTTTATTTTTTTTCTGTTGTATATGAAAACATACAAGTAGGGCACAGATGAAGTTGGAGCGCCATCTGTGGGCCAGCATTTTCATTGATCAACAGACTATCTCATTGACATCAAAATGCCTTTTAACGATGTGTTCCAGATTCAGACTCTGCTCCAAATGACAGATCTATCCAGGATTTGATCCAGCGATGAGATGCAACATCTGCGCAGGTTCTCTACTCCATTCCAAGAAGTGCAGACAAGGGTGGCAGGTCCAAACCAAAAAGTGAGGCCTTACGTGTGCGCGTCTTGTGCCTCATACAGAAGCTTGCAACCCCTGCTGTCAGCAGATCGAGATACAGTGAAATACAGTAGACCCCCCCGCCAATACGAATGGGCATCACATAGCGATTATTCCGCAATAACCGATTACTTTTAAAATCAGCATAATTTTTTGCCGCGCATACCGATTAAAAACCCGCTCACCGATTTTCGTCCCGAGACGCGACCAAATGTCGCCCTCGCAGCCTCACATGAGCCGCCCGTGGCCATGTTTACACAGCCACCTCCCGCGGTAACATCCAACAAACACTCGAATAATTTTGTATTATTACAGTGTTTTCCCTGTGCTGTTTCTCATTGTTCTATTTTTTCGGAAAATAAGTGGGTCCATGGGCCCCCCAAGAAAGCTTCTAGTGCCAACCGTACACCAATAAGGTGAAGAATTTCCCCATTGAAATGAAGAAGAGATCAATGATAAGTAGTAAAGTGGGAGTGCGTTATCGCCGAACCTAGTTCAAGTTGTACAAAGAAACCCCCTAATCAAACCAACGCTACTATTGTTGGGCAACAACCAGAAAGACAATCCAGGAGCAGCAGTTCTATGCCAAAGTTTTAAACCTATGTATATTCTGAAACAAAAAGAACGCAAGAATGGAAGAATTGTGAAGACGTCATTATTGGTGTGGGAAACATGGACACACAGTCTAGCAGAGATTAAGCTCTCTGGCTCTCCAAGAAGAGTGATAAGCGAACCAACAGTGGAACAGGGCTAGAAAGTTGGCCTGCGGAATATTAATTAAAAAAACTTGGAAAAAATTGAGCCTGCCCTAGTGATGATGTAGAGTGAATTTAAAAGCCGAGCCCCCCAAGGGTTATGGTTATGAGAGAGGATTACTAAGCGTAGTATGCAATCCATAGTGAGATAAGGCCCCAGGTGCGGCCGCAGGTCCCGTTTTATCGGACCCCCAAGGCGGACGTGACCCCCGACCAAAGACACAAAAGAAAGCTTGCAGAAAAATATGGGCAAAAGAAGCAAAGTCCATCCCGTAGACCAACCCACCCGAGCAGGCCTCGGATTCCCTATCACACCCACCCAAGCCCCCGGTGTTTAAACCTAATTAGCTTCCCCCCCCGCACCCCGACGCGCCACCCCACCCACCCCGCACCAAGCCTGTTCAGAGAAGGCGCTGGCAGAAACAACCGATTGCCCCCGCCCTGTATGGAGGGGACCTACAATCAACTAAGAATCCAACACAGAGACCCTCCAGGCGGGCGGGCCCCCCTTCCCCAACCCCCCACACACCCACCACCCATCCCTGGACACAAACGCACCACCCGCCACAAGAACGCCCCCCCCCCCCGAAACCCCCCCCACCAGTCCCAGTCCCCACCACAACCACCACGAACCAGCAACCCACACCCACCCGACCGCCCACCACAACCTACCAAACATAACTCGCCCATGCACACCCAACCACCCCCCCCATCCCAGCCCCCGCAAATCCCACCGCCCCCAGGCCCCCCCGAACCCGAACCCACCGCCATTCCACCACCCCCACAGACCACACCCGAGCCACCCCCTTCCCCCAACACTCCACCTACTCACAACATCCAACCTTCAGACCCACCCTCCCCCCCCTGCCCACCCTCCTGCGGCCACGTGCCCTGCAACACGAACACTCCAACTACATGTGCCACACATCCCTTAAACATACGAAGACACCCAGGTCCCAGCCTACCCGACTCGTGGACCTCAAGCCCGCCCGGCGGCAAAGACCCCTAACCACAGGCAACAAACCAAACCCACTATAACCTACACCTGTTATAGCCACCTGCCTCCAAACGGATAAATTCAGCCCTAGCCTTGCAGCCTCTGCTGAGCACACCATCACCCACCCCTAAGAGCATGCCCTTTTGGAGCTAACACAAACACCCAGCCACTCTATGCTCCTGGTGCCCGTGCCCCTATGCCCCCCCGTCCCCTCCAAACACAACAATCATACCATCACCCCACAGCCAACCACCTCATACCACTACCACCCAAACACCCACCACTGAAACACCCCGAGCGTTCCGGCAAAAAAGGGGGGAGGTGGGGGACCTCGCAGGATAAATTGTGTGAGGCTGTGAGGCAAACAGTAAGGGCATGGGTCACTAGGTAGCTTTAATGCTATACCAGTTTACCTAACCCATGTGCATTTGCCCCCCAATTTGACAGATTAACCTACCTGAAAATAACAATTGGACCATACGTGCCTTCCTGGTGTTATCCAATGCCCCTGTCACTCCAACAGACGTGGCAGAGCGACTTAATGGGGACATGAAGCTTCATTAAGGTGAAGTTTTTGTTGCCTTCCTACAACCCACTCCTCCTCCTGCAGCCCAAGGCCACAGTTATTTCCAACTTCAAGAAACTGTACACAAAAGCTCTTTGCAAGGTGCTTTGTAGTGACCACAAGAAACTCAACTGACTAAGAGAGTTTTGGAGAGAACCACTTTAATATCCTCAATTGTGGTAAACCCATATAGGTACGGCTGGAGGGAGTGACTTAAGAAGACTAGAACTCTGGCTTGAAGAAACCTGTGGCCAGAATTGTAGACAAAAGGGAATTTTGAAGGGTATTGAGGCTAACCCTGAGATTGAATCTGCCAGTTGAGGAATCCCATTGATGGCATTGGGAAAGTCATGGGTTGGAGGTTAGTGGGGATGCTGTGGAAAGAAGTAGGGTGGAGGAAGGACAATGCAGAACTAACCACTGATGAGCATGATAGATCATCTTCAAGACAAGAGCCAACCTGGGACACTGGTTCAGAGGAGGGAGAAGAGAAATTGAAGAAGTGCCTACCTACAAAAGAATAAGGAAATCTGTGCAAATGGCTTTGAAGTGCAAAACTTCATGGTTGAAAATCACCCTCACAACCAGCTATTGCAAGCCGGGCTGGTGATTATTACACTGACAATGTTTTGTGAAACACTTTTAGGCAAGTCAAAACGAAACGAGAGGTACAGTCCAACTAAGGACTGATATCTTGTGCTAAAGAAGTCCAGTGACTCTGAAGCTGAGCCCTAGTGGCATTAAAATGAAGAAGGGAATAAAAACCGCCCAGAAAAGGACTGCTACCTCAAAGTCCTAATGGAAGGGGATTCCCCTTCTAAAATCAACTCCCACACCTCTCTCCTCCCCCCTCCCATCCCCATCAAATCATCCACCAGATCTATCAATAAAAGTAATGGCATGAAAGAGGGTGCATGCCTTTTTTCAGTTTGTGTGTATTAAAAATTAACTTTCCGTGGTAAAAAATTATTTTATTCATACTTTTGGGTGTCTTGCAACGGAATAAAATTTATTTCCCTTAGTTCGGGGGGGGGGGGGGGGGGGGGGGGGGGGGGGGGGGGGGGGGGGGGGGGGGGGCGTATGGGAAAATTCATTCACTAACGATTATTTCGCAAACAAATACCCCTTCTGCACGGATTTTAATATCGTTAACCAACCCCGGGGGTCCAGCTGTTACTAAGTTTCACTGGCTGCCTCGTGTTTGCCTTGTTTACTTAAGTTCCCATTTTGGTGGCCCTCTTCGAGCAAAGTTTTGTTAATAGTGTCCTTTTGAGTGTCTTCCATTCTTTCCTTACCTAAGCAGGTGGAACTATCACCCAGTGAAACGTCCCCATGTTTGTTCACACACTTCCCCCACTAGAACATCAATGCTTACGTCTTCCTGTAATTTTTAAGTGTCCTCATGCTTATTTTGTTGTCATCTGCAAATGATGATAAAAAAGTGTGCCAGGTGTTTTTATCTATGTCTGCTATGAGGATGAGAAACCAGCAGAGTGCCATGACAAAGCCCTGGGGCACTGAGCTTTTGACCTCGCTGATTTCTGATCCTTGCACTGTTCACTACTACTTTTTGTGTTCTGCATGTTAGGAACCCACAAATCCATCTGCCTACCTTCCCTGTAATGTCTATGGCCCTCACTTTGTGCACTATAACTTCACATCGCATTATGTCAAAACGCAACACAAATAACCCCGCACATAAAAAGAGAAAGCTTACACGACGTTTCGGTCCGACTTGGACGATTGACAATGGTCCAAGTCGGACCAAAAAGGTCCGTCGTAAGCTCTCTCTTTATGTGCTGGTTATTTGTGAATCGTTCCAGTCAACGGTATTTTGCCTTTATTTGTTATTTGTTCAAACCCCTTGCAAAATCTGTGTAAATCACATCTGCGTCTGGTCTCTTCCAATGCCTCCTAATTCTGTCATAAACGGTTCAGCCAGCTGTAACAGCATGATCGCCCTGCTCTAAAACCATGCTGGTTTCAGGTTAATGCTGGTTTAACTGGTCCATGAAATTTGTAATCTTGCCATCTCATCACTCTTTACGAATATATTTTATGCAAGAAGTATGGCCAACAGGTCCTCGTAAATTTTAGATAGTGGCTCTACTACCTCCCATAGGCAAAGGAGCTATGTCCCTGCACTCTTTAAGCCTTCCGTAAATTGTCACCTAATCATGTTCTTCTCCAAAGATGCCGAGAGCTCATCTAATGGGTACTTTACGACTGCAATAAATAAGAACATTCCATGAATCGGTCCAGTGCTGAGTGAGTGGCATGATGTCCATTTCTTTTTCAGAAATCTACTGGATATTTAACTAATGTCAGTTTACTTGGATTTTTGCTGGTCATCCGGAGTGAAGAAATATTTCTGTTTTTCTACCTTGCTGTCATTTAGTGGGTTGCTGAACACCGACTTGACTGTTCTTTCAGGAGTCCCCACTCATTTCCTTTTCACTGTCCAGTATACAAATCTCCTCTCAATAGTGGTCCAATTCCTACAGGACATTCTGTAGCAATGGATTTTGCATAAGAATAGAAAATAATTTGGGTTTTTCTTCAATATCCTGTATAGCCCATTGTACTTTAATACTGTTGGGTATGCGTCTAATTCAATGATGGGTATGCTCTAATTCAAAGTTGTATGTCTAATTCAATGTTTTGGGTATGCTCAATTCTATGATTCACTCCGCCTAATGCGTATCTTTCCTCCTCCAGCAGCATTTTTTTTTTATTATTAACAACTGGGCAGATCCCCACCAAGGCAGGGTGGCCCGAAAAAGAAAAAAACTTTCACCATCATTCATTCCATCACTGTCTTGCCAGAAGGGTGCTTTACAAACTATATTTTTTTTAAACTGCCAACATTAACACCCCCCTACAGCGTGCAGGCACTTGTACTTCCCATCTCCATGACACAAGTCCCCAGCCCTGCCGGTTTCCCCTGCACCCCTTCATAAATGTTACTTTCTCACACTCCAACACACGTCAATATTAAAACCATTGTCCCTCCATTCACTCCTAACAAAACACCTCAACGCAAAGCCTGCTGGAGTCCACAAGGCCCCTCGCACACAAAACCTCCTTTACCCCCTCCCCCAACATTTCCTAGCGACCCCTACCCCGCCTTCCTTCCACTACAGACGGATACACTCTTTAAGTCCCTCTGTTTTCGCTCCATTCCTCTTACATGTTCGAACACCTCAACAAACCCCTTCCTCCGCCCTCTGGACAACAGTTTTTGTAATCCCCGAACCTCCTACTAACCCCAAACTACGAATTCTCTGCCATTATATTCACACCATCACATTGCCCTCAACATGACATCTCCACTGCCACCCAGTCCTTCTCCCTCGCTGCAAACATTCATCACCCTTGCTTCACACCCATATAAGAGTGTTGGTTAAAACTATACATGGTACTCCTCTACATTCCCCACTTGGCCTCCAAACAAAGTTCTTTGTCTCCACAGACTCCTAAGTGCACCACTCATCCCTTTTTCCCCTCATCAATTCTATGATTCACACGCATCTTTCATAGACCCTTCTGCCGACACGTCCACTCCCAAAATATCTGAATTACATTTCACCTCCTCCATACTCTCTCCCACCAATCTGATATCCAATCTCTCATCACCTAATTCTTTTTGTTATCCTCAATACCTTACTCATTCCTGTAAATTCACTTTTTAATTTTCTACTTTGGCACACGGGCTACCAAATTCATCCACCAAATCTCCTGCACATCTCTTCATAATCTTCCCAAGAGCACAGTGTCATCAGCAAAGAGAAACTGTGACAACTCCCACTTTAGGTGTGATTCTTTATCTTTTAACTCCACGCCTCTTGCCAAGACCCTCGCATTTACTTCTCTTACAACCCCATCTATAAATATATTAAACAACCACTGTGACATCACACATCCTTGTCTAAGGCCTACTTTCACTGGAAAATAATTTCCCTCTTTCCTACATACTCTAACTTGAGCCTCGCTATCCTCGTAAAAGCTCTTCACTGCTTTCAGTAACCTACCTCCAACACCATACACCTGCAACATCTGCCACATTGCCCCCCTATCCATCCTGTCATATGCCTTCTCCAAATCCATAAATGCCACAAAGACCTCTTTAGCCTTATCTAAATACTGTTCACTTATATGTTTCACTGTAAACACCTGGTCCACACATCCCCTACCTTTCCTAAAGCCTCCTTGTTCATCTGCTATCCTATTCTCAGTCTTACTCTTAATTCTTTCAATAATAACTCTACCATACACTTTACCGGGTTTATACTCAACAGACTTATCCCCCTATAATTTTTGCACTCCCTTCTGTCCCCTTTGCCTTTGTACAAAGGAACTATGCATGCTCTCTGCCAATCCCTAGGTACCTTACCCTCTTCCATACATTTATTAAATAATTGCACCCAACCACTCCAAAACTATATCCCCACCCGCTTTTAACATTTCTATCTTTATCCCATCAACCCCGGGCTGCCTTACCCCCTTTCATTTTACCTACTGCCTCAAGAACTTCCCCCACACTCACAACTGGCTCTTCCTCACTCCTACAAGATGTTATTCCTCCTTGTCCTATACACGAAATCACAGCTTCCCTATCTTCATCAACATTTAACAATTCCTCAAAATATTCCCTCCATCTTCCCAATACCTCTAACTCTCCATTTAATAACTCTCCTCTCCTATTTTTAACTGACTAATCCATTTGTTCTCTAGGCTTCCTTAACCCTTTGACTGTTTCAGGCCCTCTCTCAAACTGTCATTCTATGTCGCCAAATATTCGAAAAAAAAAAATTATTTTTTCTTATGAAAATGTTAGGAATATTTTTACTAGTGTTTTAAGCCTAAAAAAAATTTTTTGCCATCAGTACTTACCGAGATATAGATCCGCAAAATTTGCAGAAATTGACGTGCGTACGGCAACAGTGGCGACTGCCGCCCACCCGGTATTCTTTTATTTACTCTAATTCAAAGGTTTCTTGCATTTTTCAATATTTTTCTTTTCCAGGTAACTTATGTGGCCTGTGAGACCAATGTAAGGTGCATTGTTCAAATATACACTCATTATTTACAACACAATAACAGAACAAACTTTATCACTATTAGTTTGTGTATACACTTTGTTTACACAAACAAACAATACAAACAATGTTTATTACTATTGTTCCATAATATATATACATATGTACAGTCACTAACCACGTTCCTAGAACTGCTGCAGCTTGTGGAACTCTTTGAAACATGGTATATGCAGAGGGGCACTTCACACTCCTCACACATAAAACGAGTATCTCTGCGCGTTGTGGGCGTTTGTGGTATGCATACATACATAACACCTCTTCTGAGCATTTTTCCCTTTGGGAGTAGTAGGGGGCAGTTGTATGGGGTAGTGATCACCAGGCCTCATACGAGATGACGTCTGTGGGCGCTGGTCTATTGCAGGAGTTGCTCCTTGGTACTTTGCAATTATTTGTCTGATTAAATGACAGGCCAAAATTCACCATAATTTTGGTGTTTTGTTGGCTTCAAACTTGTATATGTTATAACATTTAGCATAGAGATATCAACAAAATGGAAAAAAAGTTTGATAACCACTTAT
>NC_069404.1:96817712-96838635 GCF_026875155.1 Cherax quadricarinatus | reverse complement strand
AAAATTCCCAAAAAACATTTTTAAAGAATAGTTCAATGTGATTGGGAAATTTTTGTGTACCAATCGATAAAAAAGAAGTAATGCTAGTAAATAGATAAAAATTTGTTAACTGGAAAAAATGAAACGCCCTAAAAGGGGTTCAAGGGGGAAAAAATCAAAAATTGTAAATATCGCGACGAAAAATTCCGAGAGCATATTTTGTCAATTTTCCATTTATTTTCCCTTCAAAAAAAGATTTTTACCATTTCTAACAACTAAAATTTTTTTTTTGGGAAAATTTTTGGGGACCCGTGACAATTTTTCAGATTGGGGACTGGAACCGTAAGGGTTAATGCATGATGAATAGATTTTCCTTTTTAGGGGCACTTTAACTAAAAAAAAAGGGGGGGAGGGGAAAAGAAACCCCATCAGTTCAATGTTGAAAAATCTAAAAAATATGGTATAGAGATATAAAAGCAAATCCATAAAGGTTTGGCAAGAAGTGTAAAAGGGGGATGACACACCTCAAAAGTGCAATGTTGGCTGCTCAATTTCACAGTACATCATTATGTTTTTGGGACTTCTAACACGGGATTTTCTTTAAAAAAAATTAGAACATTAAAGTCCCCCCAAGGTTTTTTCCAAGCCAAAAAAAGTAGGGCAAGAATACAGATTTCGTACGGGTTATCCCACATTACGGGTTTGCTAATCAATACAGGGGAACCTTGACTTGTGAGTTCCAAATTTAACGGTTTTTTGAGATACACCTCAATCTCATTTTTTGCTCCGGTTAGAACCCCATCCAAGTTACGGCCACTCCCCCTCAACGCAAAAAACCTGCACACCTCGCTTGTTTATTATATTTCATCTTTAATTTCCTGGAAATCATCTATTTCTTCTCAGCAGGTCCCCTTTTCACCCTTTCTTTCTTAGGGAAACATCTTAAAAAAAAAATTTGGCCAAAAGGCTAAAAAAAAAAAAAAAAAAAAATTAGAAAAAAAAAAAGAAGAAAAAAAGAAGAAAAAAAGAGAAGAAAAAAAAGACCAGAAAAAAACGAAGAAAAAAGAAGAAGAAAAAAGGAGAAGAAAAAAAAGAAGAAAAAAATAGAAGAAAAAAAGAAAAGAAAAAAAGAGAAGAAAAAAGAGAAGAAAAAAGAGAAGAAAAAAAGAGAAGAAAAAAAGAGAAGAAAAAAAGAGAAACAAAAAGAGAAGAAAAAAAGAAAGAAAAAAAGAAAGAAATAAAGTAAGAAGAAAAAAAAGAAGAAAAAAAGAAAAAACAAAGAAAAAAAGAAAAAAAGAAAAAAAGACAGAAAAAAGAAAAAAAGAAAGAAAAAAAAAGAAAAAAAAAAGAAAGAACAAAAGAAAGAAAAAAAAGAAAGAAAAAAAGAAAGAAAAACAAAGAAAAAAAAAAGAAAAAAAGAAAGAAAAAAAGAAAGAAAAAAATAAAGAAAATAAGAAAGTAAAAACGAAAAAAAATAAAAAGAAAGAAAAAAGAAAGAAAAAAAGAAAGAAAAAAAGAAAGAAGAAAAAAAAGAAGCGAAAAAAAGAAAGAAGAAAAGAAAGAAGAAAAAGAAAGAAAAGGGGAAAAAATAAGAAAAAAAGAAAGAAGGAAGAAAAAAGAAGACAAAGAAAAGGAATAAAGAATAACGAAGAAGAATAAAGAAGAAGGAAGAAGGAAAAAGAAGAAGAAGAAAAGAAGAAAAGAAGAATTAATAATTATATTATTATAATATAATTTATTAATAATAATAATGAGTGCACTTCACTCTCCCTAAATTAATAATAATTATAACCCTGAGTTTACGTACAGCTCCCAACTTGAACAATTATCTTTAAGTGTATTATTATAAGTGCTTTTGTAAGTGTATTTTCGGGGGTCTGAAAGGGACTAATCTAATTTACATTATGTATTCCTTATGGGAACAAATTCATCGGTAACAGCACTCCGAACAGCCTTCTGGAACGAATTAAGGCCGAATACTCGGGTACAACTGTATGTAGTAATATTACAGTAATAAATAATAATACATATAGCATAATACGTAATAGAAATTCAGAATGCTGCCACTAGATGGCGCAGCCAATGGCAAAACATCCGGTAAGGAGTCCACCATGTTACACTGCCGATGGGAGCAGTTCTCTTGTGCATGTTTGCATTTTTTTTAGTCATTTGGCCAATTTTACACACACACGGTCTATGAAAGAAGTGGCAAATGACAGTGCTGAGAAAAAAAGAGGTGATTTCCATGGAACTGAAGAAAGTTTTCAGTTTAAGTTCAGCATCAGATACTTTTATATATGAGATCATCACTTTAGTCTAATAATCAACAAAACCCCAGTATCTAAAGAATAAAGGACCCAACAATTAGAAAAAAACATTCAATAAATATATGTAAAACGGAAATATTAAATTAGAAGAGAAAGAAAAAAATAATAAGGGAGTAAGTCCAAAAACAAATTGTTTTATATTTTAATAGTATACACATCATGACGTAATTACAACACATAAAATTATTCCTTAGTAAAACTTATTTATAAAGATTATTACAGACATATACCCGTACTTAAAAACTATAAACAAAACATGCACCTTATAGGGTCTATAACAACACTACCAAAAATATACAAACACATACATAATTATACAACAAAATAAATAAATTACAAAGTCCGCAATAAAAAACAAATAAAAAATCAATAATTCTTTACTAATTCTAACTATAAGAAAATAGAATTAAATCAACAAAAATAACAAAAACCAATTTATGTGTAACAAGATTATTTTAAATCAAAAGACATAACTACTTACAAACCATACATTATACATTAATATAAAAACTTTGATAAAAGAGTTTACAAAAACTAAAGAATTAAATATATATGGTGGGAAAGATACCGGCGGGGGGGGGGGGGGGGGGTTTCACAATTATTGACGTTTTATATAAAAATAATAATAAATATAAAAAATTAACATTAAATTAATTAATATAATTATTACTAGTTGAATAATTATAATATTATTCAATATATAACTAATAGTTCATCAAATAATCCTAGCAAAAAAAAAACAAAATTGCATCAGTTTTAAAGTGCAGTGATTAAACCCTTAAACTGTCCAAACGCATATACATTTTACATGTGTAGCGCTCCACCTTATTCAATTTTACATTGAAAGCATGTAATACAAACTACATCTACGTTCGTTAGCTCTACGCTACGAAAACGAAATCTACATTTGGACCAGTTTAGGTTAAACAAAAATTTATATCAATTAAGTTTCATGATGAAGTGTAGTCCAGTTTGTAAGTGATTAAAGTGATAGAAAAAGGACGAAACCCGGATGCTGAAAGCAGCGCTTCTGTCTCTGCCATCATACACAGGTCATATTTAGGCCTATACTTATTCATTTCCTAAGTACTATAAACACGTTTTCATCTGTTTTTATGTTGTTATTATGTGATATTATATGAACTGTGATAGATAAGCCCATAGAGCTGATATCAACATTAAATTGAAATATTTGTCCTGCCGCTGGGTCGGATTAATGGCATTTCAATTAATTAAATGAAGAAAAGTGATTTGATTGTACGAGCAAATTGAGTTACTAACGACTAGGTTTACAGAACGGATTAAAGCTCATAAGTTCAAGTTCCACTTGTACAATATTAATACTGTATTATATTCACAAAAAGTAGTCAACCCATGAGGGTTTCTTCTCAGTGATGCCTGCAACATACAAACGAATGCATGAGCATCAGATATGTAAAAAAAATCTGGTTGAAAATCTCCCCAGTATAAGAATTACATCACTTGCACTGGTGGGATAAGACTAATAATACCTTCCACAGAATATTATTTTTAAAAATTCAGTGCTTCAGCAATCATATTCTGGAAACATTGACAAATATTGTGGCAAGACAATGATGTAATAGAAAAAATAATAACACATAAGTCTCAAACATGAGAGAGAAGAAAACAAAGGTAAAACAAAACCCGAGTAAGTTGAATGTTTATGTCTTGCCTGAATCAAGGCAGTCACTCTCCAAGACAAAGCACAACCATAAATTATAAACTGAAAACTGAACTCACAAAAAGGAGGTAAACTACAGGTTATTTCAGAGTAATAAGCTAATTTCAGAATCATTATTTTAAAGTCCAAGGTTTTAAGTTCGTTAATATATAACCTCTCTAAAATACTTTACCTTTAAATACTTACAAAACAATTTTTGATAGTTTCTCTACTCTCTGAGCCCCAGCCATGGGCCAGGCTTGTCTGGTGCTTGCCTGGTCAACAGGCCTGTTGCTGTTGGGAGGCCACTGCCCTACTATATCCATCATGGCTGGTTGATCTGGCCACCTGGTGAAGATATCTAGTCCAGTTTCCTCTTGAAGGCTTCTACACTTGTTCCAGCAGTATTTCTGATATCTTCTGGTAAGATGTTGAATAGTCTCGGACCTCAGAGGTTGATAGTGTTCCCTTATTGACTCTCACTGCACCCTGCTCCTCCATGGGTTTTACATTTTACAACACTTTCCTCTTCTATCTCTATACTCCAATATGTTTTAAGGATCACAACGTGCGAGAATTTGGGATCAGGCCCTCGAGTACTTTCCAGGTATATATTAAAGACAAAGATGTTTATTTTGACAAATTACACAGTTGTACAGAGGAATGTAATAGTTGGGTGTACGTGCCAAAAGCCACTTTGTATGCAGAGCATTTCCAGGCAAACATAGAGATTAACATTTAAATTAGTATTGCACTAATACATAGTTTTTCATGTGGTAAACGATTTTGCATTTGAACCAGCACTGAATTTCTCCCTCTTTGAATGGGGCTGGTCAGCCACTAGATGCAACTTAATTCCAAAGTGAGAGAGCACTAGTTGATTTGACTGTGTGGACTCATCGGCATTATATCCCATGTTTCATGGAAAGTTCCTCACTACCCACCCCCGAGTAATCTTCCTGACTGTTTGTGATCTTGTCTAATGTCTTAAAAAAAGAAAGGTCAGCTGACATAATTTATCCCCAGCTTTTTTTTATTTTCTTTTCTTTTTCACAGGATTTGACAAGGTACAGTTAAGGATCCTCAGCTTTAAACTGATTCAGCTACATACAAGTAAGAAATTCCTAACTATTATCGACAAGCTAAGAGCTGTTACCTACCATCAGCTCATTTTGAAAGCAATCTGTTTGTTATGAGACATACAGTAGGGAACAGGATGAAGTTGGAGCCATCTGTGGGCCAGCATTTTCATTTGATCAACAGACTATCTCATTGACATCATAATGCTTTACGAATGTGTTCCAGATTCCAGACTCTGCTCAAATGACAGATCTATCCAGGATTGATCAGGCGGAGATGCCACATCCTGCGCTGTTTCTCTACTCTAGTCAAGAAGTTGCAGACGAGAGGGTGGCAGGCAAACCAAGAAAGTGGAGCTTACGGTGTGAGCGTACTTGTGCCTCATACAGAATCTTGCAACCCCTGCTGTCAAGCAGATGCGAGATACAGTCGAAATACAAGTAGAACCCCCGCATACCATGGCACCCACATAGCGATTAATCCGCATACCGCTTACTTTAATCGCAAAATATTTTGCCGTGCGCATAACCGATTCTAAAACCCGCTCACTCGATTTTCTGTCTGAGGGGGGAACGCGGCCAATTGCCGCCCTCAGCCCAGCCTCCACATGTGCCGCCCGTGCATTGTTTACCAGCCGCCTCCGCGGTAACATCCAACTACACTCGGATTATTTTGTATTATTACAGTGTTTTCGGTGCTGTTTCTGGAAAATAAGTGACCATGGGCCCCAATAAAAGCTTCTTAGTGCCAACCGTAACCAATAAGTGGTGAGAATATCCCATTGATAATGAAGAAAGAATCATTGATAAGTATGAAAGTGGAGTGCGTATTCGCCGACCTTAGTCCCAAGTTGTACAAGAAACCCACAATCAACCATACGCTACATTGTGGGCACCAGAAAGACAATCAAGGAAGCTGTTTTCTTTGCCAAATGGTTAAACTGTGTTTTCGAAACAAAGATCGCAGTTGAATGGAAGATGTTGAAGAGACTCTTATTGGCGGTGGTTAAATGAAAAACAGCTAGCAGGAGATAGCGTCTACTCCAAGCGATCAAATGGTGAAAAGGCAGGAAAGTTGCAATGAGGATTTAATTATAAAAAATGCCTGCAACTAGGATCATGTGAGTAATTTAAGCCAGCACAGTTGGTTTGCGAGAGATTTAAGAAGCGTAGTGCATCCATAGTGTGAAAGGCATGGTGAGGCTGGCCAGTTCGGACCACAAAGCGGCTGAAAAATATGAGCAGGAATCAAGGAGTACATAGACAGTGAAGGACTGGAAACCTTGAACTAAGTGTTTAATCTTTGAATGAACAGGCCTGTTCTGGAAGAAAAATGCCAAAGCAGGACCTACTTTACTCAGTAGGAAAAGGCCTCCACAACATAAGCCAATGAAAGACAGGCTTCTCTCTCTTCTCATGTGTCAGCCAACTTGCACTGGGTTGATTGCAAAGTGAAGCCTTTATTAGTTTTATCTCCCTTCGGAAACTCCCAAGCGTTCAGGCAAAAGAATGTCCTCAGGATAATTTTTGGGTGTGTGCTGTGAGGGCAAAAGTAAAGGCATGGGCACTAGGAATTTTTCTATAACTGGTTAACCACCATGGCAATTTGACCCCCATATTGTAAAATTACCTAACTGAAAAGAAATTTGAACTTCAGTGCCTCCAGGTGTTAGACAATGAGCACCTGGTCATCCTACAGACGTGGCAGAGCTACCTTTATGTGGGACATGAGCTTCATTAAGGTGAAGTTTTTGCCTCCTAATACCACTCCTCACCTGCAGCCCATGGACCAGCAGTTATTTTCCAACTTCAAGAAACTGTACACAATCAAGCTCTGTATTGAAAGGAGGCTTTGTAGTGACCCCTCAGAAACTCAACTGACTAAGAGAGTTTTTGGAGAGATCACTTAATATCCTCAATTGTGTAAACCTTATAGTAAGTGCTTTGGGTGGAGATGACTAAGAAGACCTTGAAACCTGCTTTGAAGAAACTGTGGCCAAATGTGTAGACAAAAGGGATTTTGAAGGTTTGGAGGCTAACCCTGAGATGAATTATGCCCAGTTGAGGAATCCATTGTGGCATTGGGAAAGTTCCTTGGGGTTGGACTGGTTAGTGGGGAGATGTGGAAGAGATGGTTGAGGAGGACAATGAAGAACTAAACCACTGAGAGCTGATAGATCAACTTCAAGAGCAAGAGTCCAGACCCTGGGGAAACTGGTTCAGAGGAGGGGGAGAAAGAAATTGAGAAGAAGTTGCCTACTACAAAGATTAAGGACATTGTGTCAAAGTGCATGAAGTGCAAAACCTTCATGATGAAAAATCACCACAACACAGCTATTGAAGCCGTGCTGTGATTATTACACTGACAATGAGTTTGTGAAACACTTTAGGCAAAGTCATAAAAGAACGAATGTACAGGCCACTAGACAGACATCTTGTTTCGAAAGAAGTCCCAGTGAACTCTGAAGCTGGCCCTAGTGGCATTAAAATAGAAGGGAGTAACCCCTAAGAAAAGGACTGCTACCTCAAGTCCTAATGGAAGGGAATCCCCTTCTAAACACTAACACTCTCTCTCCCTCCACCCATTCCCATCATCACCACTCAGATCATCAATAACAGTAAGTGCTCATGTAAGTGTGCAAGCTTTTTCAGTTTGTGGTGTATTTAAAATTACATTTCATGTGGTAAAAAATTTTTTACTTTTCTCATACTTTTGGTCTGTTTTTCTTGCACGGATTAATTTTATTTCCATATTATTTCATATGGGGAAAATCATTCACATATACGATTATTTCCGCATAACAATTACCCCTCTTGCACGATTAAAAATCGTTAACCGGCGGGTCCACTGTACTAAGTTTCTCTGGCTGCCTCGTTTGCCTTGTTTAGCTTAGTTCCATTTGATGGCCCTCTTGAGTTTGTATATAGTGTTCCTTTTGAGAGTTCTTCCATTCTTTCCATTACCTAAGCAGGTTGGAACTTATCACCATGAACGTTCCCATGTTGTTCTCCACTTCCACTAGAAAATCTGCTTACGTCTCCTGTAATTTTTAAGTGTCCCTCCAGCTTCTTTGTTGTCATCCTTGAAATGATGATAAAAAAAGTTGCCAGTGTTTATATCTATGTCTGCTAGTTGAGATGAGAAACAGCAGAGGTGCCAGGACAATGCCCTGGGGCACTGAGAGCTTTTGACCTCGCTGATGCATTTGATCTTGCACTGTTTTCCCCTACTACTTTTTGTGTTCTGCTTTAGAACACCACAAATCCACTGCCACCCTCCCTGTAATGTCTATGCCCTCATTTTGGTGACACTATAAACTTCACGATCGCATTTGTCAACGCTACAAAAACAAATAAACCCGCACATAAAAGAGAAGCTTCTACACGACGACGTTTCGGTATCCGACTTGGGACCAATGACAATCTGGTCCAAGTCGGACCAATAATGTCGTCGTAGCTTCTCTCTTTTATGAGTGCTGGTTTATTTTGTGTATCGTTCCAGTCACGGTATTGGGTGCCATTTTTATGTTATTTGTCAAACTGCCTTTGCAAATCTGTGTAAATCACATCTGCGTCAAGGTCATCTTCCAAAGCCTCCATAATTCTGTCTTTCATACGGTTCAGCAGCATGGTAACAGGCATGATCGTCCTGCTCACACACACACATGCTGGTCAGGTTATGCTGTTGTAACTGGCCATAAATTTTGCGTAATCTGCCATCTCATCACTCTAACGAATATTTTATGCAAGAAGTTAGGGCCTACAGGTCTGTCAATTATCATTTAGGCATAGTGCCTACACCTCCCTTAGGCATAGAGCTATGTCTGCACACATTTAAGGCCTCACGGTATTTCACCTAGATACAACAAATGTGTTCCTTTTCATCCAAAGCATATGCGAGCCATGCTAATGGTCTTTACACTGCATAAATAGAACATTCCATGAAATCTGGTCCAGGTGCTTGAGTGAGTGGGCATGATGTCCATTTCTTTTCGAATCTACTGGATTTGTATCTAATTCCCAGTTACTTGTTTGCATGGTCCTTCTCGGAGGATGGAAAAATAATTCTGAGTTTCTACCTTTGCGGTCATTAGTGGGTTGCTGAACTAACCGACTTTAGTACTTGGTCTTTCAGGAGATCCACTCATTTCCTGTTCACTGTCAGTAATAACAATCTCTCTCAATATGGTCCAATTCTACAGGTATATTCTTACATGGATTTTGCATTCAAATAGAAATATTTTGGGTTTCTTGCAATATCCTGTATAGCCCTTTGTACTTATTCTGTTGGGTATGACTCTAATTCAATGATGGTATGCAGCAAATTCAATGTTGGGTATGCTCATAATTCAAATGTTGGGTATGCTCTAATTCAATGATCACACGCCTAAGCGTATCTTTTCCTCTCCAGCAGCCATTTATTTTACATTACATCACACACTGGCAAGATTCCCACCAAGGCAGGTGAGCCCGAAAAAGAAAAACTTCACCATCATTTCCTTCCATTCACTGTCTTGCAGAAGGCGGCTTTACACTATAGTTTTATAACTGCAACATTAACAACCCCCTCCTTCATATGCAGGCACTGTACTTCCCATCTCAGGACTCAAGTCCAGCTGCCTTTCCCTGAACCCTTCATAAATGTTACTTTGCTCCACACTCCAACAGCAACAGTCAGTATTAAAAATCCATTTGTCTCCATTCACTCCTATCAAACACGCTCACGAGCATGCCTGCTGGTGAAGTCCAAGCCCTCGCACACAAAACCTCCTTTTACCCCCTCCCTCCAACCTTTCCTAGGCGCGACCCCTCTACCCCGCCTTCCTTCACTACAGACTGATACACTCTTTTAAGTCACTCTGTTTCGCCCCATTCTCTCTATACATGTTCGACCCACCCACAACAACCCTATCCTCAAGCCCTCTGGACCACAGTTTTGGTAATCCCGCCCCACTCCTAACTCCCAAACAACGAATTCTCTGCATTATATTCACACCACACATTGCCCTCAGACATGACATCTCCACTGCCTCCAGCCTGTCTCTCGCTGCAACATTCATCATCATCCATCTTCACACCCATATAAGCAGTGTGGTTTAAAACTATACATGTACTCTCCATTACATTTCCCCCCTCTTTGCCTCCAAGGACAAGTTCTTTGTCTCCATAAGCAGACTCCTAAGTGCACCACACTCAATCCTTTTTCCCCTCATCATTCATATTCAACCTCATCTATCATAGACCCAACTGCGACCTTCCACATCCCACATATCTGAATACATTCACCTCCTCCATACTCTCTTCCCACCAATCTATATCCAATCTTTCATCTACCGAATCTTTTTGTTATCCTCATTACCTACCTTTCCTGTATTCACCTATTAATTTTCTACTTTGGCAACACCCTACAAATTCATCCCCAATCTCTGCAACTTCTCATCAGAATCTCCCAAGAGCACAGTGTCATCAGCAAAGAGAAACTGTGACAACTTCCCACTTTTAGGTGTGATTCTTTTATCTTTTCTACTCCACGCCTCTTGCCAAGCCCCTCGCATTTACTTCTCTTACAACCCCATCTATAAATATATTAAACAACCACTGTACTTCACACATCCCTTGTCTAAGCCTAACTTTTCACTGGAAAATAATTTCCCTCATTCCTACATACTCTAACTTGAGGGGACGAGCGTCATCGCTATCCTCGTAAAAGCTCTTCACTGCTTTCAAGTAACCTACCTCCAACACCATACACCTGCAACATCTGCCATCATTGCCCCCCTATCCATCCTGTCATATGCCTTCTCCAATCCATAAATGGCCACAAGACCTCTTTAGACTACTAATCTGTTTCACTTATATGTTATCACTGTAAACACCGGTCCACACATCCCCTAAACATTCTAAAGCCTCCCTTGTTCATCGCTATCCTATTCCAATCTACTCTTAATCTTTCAATAATAAATCTAACCATACACTTACAGGTATAACTCAACAGACTTCACCCCCTATAATTTTTGCACTCCCTTCTGTCCCCTTTGCCTTTGGTACGAAAGAATACTATGCAATGCTCTCTGCCAATCCCCTAGGTACCTTACCCTCTTCCCATACATTTATTATAATATGCACCAACCACTCCAAACCTATACTCCTCAACCTGCTTTTTACATTCAATCTTTATCCCATAATCCCGGCTGCCCTTACCCCTTTCATTTTACCTACTGCCTCACAAACTTCCCCCACACTCCACAAAGGCTCTTCCTCACCTCCACACGATTATTCCTCCTTGCCCTATACTACGAAATCACAGCTTCCCTATCTTCATAACATTTAACAATTCCTCAAAATATTCCCTTCCATCTTCCCAATACATCAAACTCTCAATTAATAACTCTCCTCTCCTATTTTTAATCTGACAAATCCATTTGTTTCTCTAGCTTCCGCTTAACCCTTGACTGTTTCAGGCCCCTCTCTAACTGTCCATTCTAAGTCGCCAAATATTCGAAAAAAATAAAAAAATTATTTTTTCTTATGAAAATGTAGGAATATCTTTACTATGCTTTTTAAAGCCTAAAAAAAAATGTTTTGCCATCAGTACTTACCGAGATATAGATCCGCAAAATTTGCAGACATTGACGTGCGAACGGCAACAGCGGCGACTGCCGCCCACCGGTATTCCTTTTACATTACCTCTAATCACTCTAAATCAAAGGTTTCGTGCATTTATTCAATATTTTTTCTTCTTTCCAGGTAACGTAAATATGTGGCCTGTGAGACCTAAAGTAAGGTGCATTGTTTACAAATATACACTCATTATTTACAACACAATAACAGAACAAAACTTTATTCACTATTAGTTTGTGTATACACTTTTGGTTTACATCACACAAACAATACAAAACACATGATTAATTAACTATTGTTCCATAATATAATAATACATATGTACAGTCACTAACCGACGTTCCTAGAACTGCGTGGCACGCTGTGTGGAACTCTTGAAACATGGGTATCTAAGCAAGGGGCACTTCACACTGCCTCACAACATAAACGAGTGTCTCTGCGTGGTTGTGGCGTACTTGGTGGTATGCAATACAACAATCACCTCTTCTGAGCATTTTTCTTGGCATAGTAGGAGGCAGTTGTATGGGGTAGTGAAACACCAGGCCTCATACGAGAATGACTCTGTGGGTCGCTGGACTATTGCATGAGTTCTCCTTGGTACTTTGCAATTATTTGTGCTGATTACCCTGACAGGCAAAATACACCATATTTTGGTGTTTTGTTGGTCTTCAAACTTGTATATGTTAAGCATTTACTATAGAGATATCAACAAGATGGAAACACAAAGTTTGATACTACCACTTATAACTCTTGCGTACACAGTCTGGCAAAACACAGCTGCAAACCCAATCTGCATGTTCACATTTGTCCACTAAGCGCATATTGAGAGGTTGTAGTCCATGACACATCACTCATCAGGCTTTAAATGGGTTCATTGGTCTCTCTGTTGTCGCCTGCCACTGGGTACCATTTCGTTTTGATTGAACGATGACAACAATGTGACTCACTTTTTTCATGCCACCGAAATGCCATGCTGTCATTGACAGCAAAGGCTTTGCACCTCACCTTGACATTGCCAGCGTCGAACCTTGGCATATGTTTGCTGATTACCACGCACGGCCAACAACACGTCTGTCAAGTCACTCGCAAGAAATCACTGAGTAAGGGGCTTGTGTACCAGTTA
The DNA here is from genome assembly GCF_026875155.1 of Cherax quadricarinatus. Taxonomy (NCBI): domain Eukaryota; kingdom Metazoa; phylum Arthropoda; class Malacostraca; order Decapoda; family Parastacidae; genus Cherax; species Cherax quadricarinatus. The sequence continues at coordinate 96,825,825 of NC_069404.1, read as the reverse complement.
TCAGTAAATAACATATGCCCCTTACCAAATATGGTTCCATCATTGTTCGAACGACAACACCAGAGTGAGAAGTAAAGATACCCATAACTCATGGTTATCTCTCAAAGTATTACTGGCCAGAGTACTCACAATAATATCTAAAAACAAGACCACTTCTGCAATCACACCAGTAGCAAATAGCTTTATACCAAAGCGTTTCCTCTTGCTTGGGTATATATTGCCATGAATGAGAGTCTTCCTTTGAATAAAATCCAAGGACTCAATCACTAACAAGCTTCCTGTCAGGGGATAAAAAAACATGCAGCACTTTTGAGTTTTCAGGGTACATATAACTACATTTCCTTATCTTATATAATACCTGTCCGCTCCTGTCAGGCTAGGTTTGTCCAAGAAACAGTGTAACATACGTAGCCAGTATCCGGTAACGATGACACCTATCATGTCACTATAAACTGGAGTTGAAATACAGGCGATCTGTTGTCCAGAAATGTGGTGACAGTGTTGCTTATACACATATGGCATAAGCCATTATTGTGGCAAAAACCAGTTTACATCTCTTGACCACATTGTCTCCTTCCACTTGTGGTAGCCGTGATTTTGGTGAGAGAGAATTGTATTTTGCCATGGTGTAATCACAGTATGTATTTGTTTTCCCTGACATGATCCATCAGGGGTTCATCGAAAAATAACTCAAAGCAGTCAGTTCACTGGCATTGTTCCCAATGGACAAGATAGCTTTATTCCACTTGAGTGTTGCATCAAAGTCATCGGGACTGGGAACAACTCGTCATCCGACCTGCCAATCCCAGATGCGCTCCTGCTGGTGGGGTCTGGATATTGTACCGTGGGTTGTGGCTGTGGTTTTGGCTAGTGCAAGGTTGTGGTGTGCAGGTTCTCGATGGCAGTGTGGGGTAGGGTGGAGGCTGGTTTTGATCTGCTGAGTCAGACCGCGTGGCTAGTAGCGTGCTGTGATGGTGGCCACATGGGCCGATGCCACCCTCACTATCACCACCAACTGCCTCCTCCCTCACTGTCACCATTCATACCCATCGTTACAATATCGTCATCTTCACTATCAGGTCGAGTGGTGTTGGGCCACGGAAATGTGCTCCCAGAGTTTCTCCTTCCCCATGAGGACAACATATGAAAACACTACCCAGCCGCATACTACGTCGTACATACTTGCGCTTCACTGGAATATATCACTCACACTCACTAGACTGCTTTCAATGACTTGAAATCACTTAACACTGCAATCAACTGGTGTTGTACACGACAAATAGTTTTCCTCTTTCATGTCCTGGTAAAGGCGAACGTGAACGTGAACAAGCCGGCACAGCACCAGAGGTTCGAGGTTGTGGGTCACCTGGGTTTCGTCACTATTTAACGTTTATCCTGGCACTTTTTTCTGGTAACACTCACTTGAAAAAACCCTTGTCATTCACTGTCACAGACATTTTCAGCGCTGTTATAGCTATCATTGGGAATAAACCCCTCCAATCCCCGGGGTGAGGAACTTCTTAAAAGAGGCAGGGTGAAAATGGACGGAAACAGGGGTTTCCACAAGCCCGCTGGGCCCCCAGATTTTTTTCACAGGGGCACACCGCCCATTTGGGACCCTTTTCTCCCCCGGGTTTTGGCCACCAGGCCTTTGGGCTTGATTTGAAGCCGTAAAATTTTGCAAAAATAGCGAAACATTGGCTCGAAGACGTATTTTACGTCAAAAACAGTAAAAGGGTTTTTAAAGTTTTATCTTATTATTGTTTCCCATGTTGTTTTTTAAAATAAAATGCCAAATCTTGTATAATACAAAGTTTATATATATTTCATATTTCTTTCACGGCAGGGTTTTAAAAATGCTGGAGCTTGGGGAATCCTTGAAACAAGGCCCAGCACAGAGGCACCTTACACCCTCACACAAAAAACCCGAGTGTTTTTGCGTCTTTTTCCCGTTTTTTGTTTGTGCACAGAAAACACATCTTTTTGGGAAAAATTTTTCTGGTTAAAGGGAAGTGTTTTATAAAAATGACCCCTTCCCCCTAAAAAGCGGGGGTAACCCTGGGAATTTGGGGGACCGTGTTGTTAGCAGGTGTTGTTACCTGGTATTCATTAGAGTTTTGAAAAACAAAAAAATTTCCCCAACGGTGGTCTGTTCCCCAAGTCTTTATTTTGGTACATATTATATGCTTGGGAGCTTTAAAATGTCCTGAGGGGGAAGAAAATTTCATGTACCACTTGTAATCTAAGAACACAGTCAACAAACCAAATCTGCATGTCACATTTGTCAAAAAAGCGCATGTTTTTGTAAAATCAATCCGTCACGGGTTTTTTCGAATACGTTTTTAGTCACTCGAAACTTTCCCACTTTTTTTTGATTTATTACGGTGAATGGTTGTCAAAAATGTGACACCCGTTTGTCTGCCACCGTATCCATATTTTTGGGCAGTAAAGCCTGCCGTCATCACCACGAGCACCTGCGTTGACCCGGGGGCATTTTTTTAAAATTAAAAAGCACGGCCAACCCGTTTTGCTTGTTCACTCGCATAAAATACGAGTAATGGGCCTGGGGTACCAGTTATCGGATATTGTATCCCCCTTACCAAGAAAAGGGTTTGCCATCTGTTTCTCACTACGTCCCCTGAGTACCCAAAAAACCTTGGTATTTTCAATGTTTTAACTACCTGTGTATAAAAACATATCCAACACCAGGCCCGTCACAACACAGAGTACAAACTTTTTTATCCCAAAAAGCGTTTCCTCTTGCTGGGTTTATACGCAAATTACAGTTACTTTGAAAAAAAATAAATTTAAAAAATTTTTTGAATGGTAAAAGTATAGCTGAACTTTTTTTTGAGTACATGAAAATTTCTAATCTTGTAAACCGTCCTTCTGCAGGCCGGGTTTTGTCAGAGAAGTGCAACTACGAAGGTAAGATAAACCTTTTCATGGTAGTTTTCATGAGACCGGGGTAAAGAAATTAGCTGTCTGTGGACCGTATGCTTTTTTTTATGCCTGAGTGAGGCTAAGCATTATTGTTGCAAAAGCAAATAAAAATTCTGCAACAGTCGTTCTTTTCCACCTGTTTTGTTTGACTGTGGTGTAAGTCGTATTTCCCAGGGTACTCAAAATACTTATTACTTTCCCTTGAAAATTTTTTCCCCTTCAATGGCGGGGTAAAAGAATAATTCAAAAAATTCCAGTTCATTGCCGTGGTTCCCAAGGGGAAAAGTAGGTAAAATTTCCCATTTTTGAAACATAAAAGGGGTGAGGTGGGAAACAAAAGGGGATTTTGCTGCCAACCCCCAGTAGGGTTTGTGGTGGATCGGACATCATAGGTGGTTGTGCGGGGGGTTGGGTTGGGTGGGCTGGTGGGGGCGCTCCGCTTTGCCCCTTGAACTAAAGGGTCGCGGGGGGGCCCCAGCGTGCCTGGGGGTCAGCATGGCGGTGCCACTACCACACCACAAACACCACCACTGATCCCGTGGTCTATCCATCCCAATGTGCCATCTCCTCACTACAACCTAAAAGGGTTTTGGGGTCACGGGATGTACCCCGGGGATTACTCTGGGATGTACTCGTCCCTGGGCACAGCTGGGTACATACCCGAGCGCATGCGGTGGCGAACATCGTGCTTCACTGGGTGAATAGATTCCTAATCACTATCAAAATGTTGTCGAGCGCAATAAAATCACAGTCCACGTCACTTTTCATCATTCTGAAGTCAGAGGCCGGCCATGCGAAAATATAGTTTTCCTTGCGATGGGGAAAAAACCGACCGTGAGTCCGGTGCCCACACCGAGGTAGAAGGTTGAGGATCGTCAGGGTTTTTCCCTTTATCGTATCCTGGTCATTCTTTTCGGTCACTAATGATCAAAGCCATAAATTCGTCTTCATTTCCACTTCCACAGTGTGAACATCAGAAGGGAAGAGGAGAGTCCCAAATTTTCCCGGGGGGTTTGGAGGAGCTGATTGCGACGGGGCCCCCGTAAACAAGGTAATTGAGCCGCATTCCCACATGCTTTGGGGGCGCCTAGATTTTTTGTTTAGGTCACCATATCACGCAGCCCCGTTCTCTCACATGTGGCTATGGCGTTTTTCACGCAAAATTTTGAGGCGCTAGAATTTTGGCAAGATCTAGGGTTGGACACTAAACGTGAAGCGTTGTCTAGGGGCGGACCTGAAAGGGTTAAATTTCACTCACACATACTATTTTCGGGGCATTTTTTTTAATTAAATCATCATGCAATTTCCTCCCCTTTCACTTATGATCCTTGAGAGAGTTCCCCGCTATTGTTTTCATTTACCCACACCAAAAGAGTCTCTCAACTCTTCCATACTTGCAATCTCTGTTTCGAAAACACAGTTGAACCTTTGGCAAGAACAGTTTCCCCTGATTGCCTTTTTTTTGCCCACAATAGTAGCGATTTTTTGATTGGGGTTTATTATACAACTTGGCCACTCGGAGACACGCACCCACTTTCATATTATCAATGACTCTTTTTCATCTCTTAGTAATTCCCCCTTATTCCCGTAGGTTGGCACTAGAAGCTTTTTGGGGCCCCTGGGCATTTTTTTGCAGATAAAATCCCAAAAACATGTAAAATACGAAATGTTTTCCCATTGTATGCTGGATGTTACCGCGGAGGCGGTGGTAAACAATGCCCCGGCGGAACTTTTGGGGGGCTAAGGGCCCCCATTTGACGGTCTCGGGGCGACACGTTGGGGGTTTTTTGCGGTATGCGAGGCAAAAACTTAGCGATAAAATTTCAGTTGCGGGGTTTAAAGTTAGGGAAGGCCAACGGTATGGGGGGTCCCCTGTACAACCATAAAAACCTGTGAAAATATCCTCTAATAGTCCGGGAAATTTAAACTCGTTATTTATGCTGACTTTTTAATTTGGGTAATTAGAAGCACCTTTTCCCTTTAACATTGCCCAAGTTTCAATAAGAATCCAACAAAAAAACTGGATCCAATTTTTTGATCAAGAGCAAGACCCCTCAAGCATCAAGGAACTCCTAGAGGCTCCCCTTTTCTGAAATTTCACCCCAAGGGGCAAAAAATTTTATTGGGGACTGCTCGTATCTGGAAAAACTTGCATGTGGATCGCTCGTGAGTAGAAGTTCCACTAACAGTGTCCATGGGATTATGCCGGTTAAAATGCCCCGGGATAAAGTCGTGAAAAACAAAAGGGCCCACCCAGGGGGGGGTTTTTTTTATCAGTGCATTATGCCGGGGGAGCAAAGTTTTCATGACGTCATGGCCTACGCCCCACTCCACAGTGACTCCCCAGTGCTCCGTGGCTGCCCTAGTGAGAGGAAGTGTTGCACTTTTGTCTCTCATCCCAACCATTTTTTCTGGGGTTTCCCCTTTTTTTTTGGGGCTATCATGTTTTATTTTGGGTAAAAGGAAATCTTACACCGAAAATATTGCTCAAATCATAGGGCTTCACAAAAACTGGGGACCAGATGAAAAATAGGAGAAAAGTTGGTGTGTGTGAATTCAGTGAGGAAATGGGGGCGCATTTCAAGGCTGGGGCGGGGTGTCGAGTTCCCATCTTCCAAAAATTGGCCTGGCCCCTCGAAAAAGATGTTTTTGTCCTTTAAAGGTTGCAAAAAAAATCGAAAACTTAACCCCAAAAAAAATTTTTTTCAGGGATACAGAATAAATCAGGGACAAGATAGGCCCCCTCAAAAGTTCCTGGGTCAGCTCCCCTGCAGTGATAAGGAAAAGTGTAGAATTTTTAACACATACTTCCTCTCGTTTTTACCAGGGGATTCCCGCGATTTCCAGTAATGAAAATTATGTGAAACAGGACGATAAAAAACTGTGCACTTTTAGGGGCAAAGTGAATGGTCCCCAGGCAAATAGTAAAATTTTAAAAACCCAACAAATCCCCCGGCCCCCAAAAACGAGCAAGGGTTTTAAAAGGAATGTAAAAGGAGCTTAGCACCCTTTTGGGTAATCTTTTTACATATCACTACAAACTGGCAGGTGCCAGAAAGTGGGGAAAATGGAAATGGATACCTATTTTCAAAACGGTGCAGGTCCTTACTTTCGAACTATAGACCAAAAAAGCCTAACCCCCATAGTGGGAAAAATTTTTTGGAATCAATAATTGCCGAGGCGTTGTAGCCATCTGAAAAGCATAAAATTTAAACAACGAATCTAGCATGGTTTACAAAGGGGGGTTCCTGCCTACGAAATTTTTAAATTTTTTTCTAAGGTATTTGAGGAGGTAATAGGTAATGAATAGAAATTTGTATATGGGCTTAGTAAGGCTTTTTTCAGGTCCACATCAGGCTATTGAGGAAAATTAAAGACATGGGAATAGGGGAGAAATTTTTTTTTGGGTAGAGGCATGGTTGACAAAAAGGCAGAGAGAGTTTGCATAAAAGGGGAGAATCAAGTGGGGAAGCTCACGAGCGGTGTTCCCAGGGGTCAGGTTGGGCCCCCTGTGTTCACAAACTACTAAAAGACATAGTGAGGGCTAAAGAGCGACTCGGCAAGTTTGCCGAGACACCAAATTTGGCCGTCGAATTCATTCGACGAGGAATCGAGCACCCAGGAAAATTTGGGAATGACTGATGCAGTGGTCGGAGAAGTGGCAGATTCAGTTTAAAATAGACAAATCAAAGTTCAAATGTTGGGCAGGACAAAACCATGCCACATAAAACTAAAAAATGTGATCTTAATATTTTCGGTTTTCGAAAAAGATTTGGGGTTTGGTTAGCAGTAATCTAAACCAAGACAACAGTGATAAGTTTCGCAATAAAGCTAAAAGAATCCCTTGGGCCCTATCAAGAAGCATAAATAAAAGGGCCTAGGTTGTTTTTCAAAACCCATACATCCCGGTTAGGTCATTTTGTTAGCTGCACAGTTTTGGTCCCCCATTTCAGAATGGATATAAATTCTCGGAAAATGTACAAAGGAGGTGCAAAAAATGTCCCATGTATCAGAAAAACCCTTTCCCCATGAGGATGACTAAGGGCCCCGAAACTGCACTCTCTAGAAAAGTTTGAAAATTGGGGGGGTAGATTGAGGTGTAAAAAGGGAAAAGGAATAATAAAGGGGGGGTGTAAATAGTGTGCTGAAAAAAATTAGCCTAGAAGGGACTCGAGCAATGGTTTTAAGTGGAAAACGTTCGGAAGGAATTTGGAAAGTACTGGTTTGGTAATGAGTTGGGATGATGGGGAAAAAATCCCAAATACCCTTAAGAGGCCCGAAAGTTGTGTAGCTTTAAAATAGGTTTGGGTAAATACATGGTAGATGTGGGTGGGTGTGAGAAGACCTGATAGTTTTCTAACGGGGTTTTTCCCTTTTTCCCCCCAAGTCAATGTGATGACCGACTAGGTTGGGGACATTGGCTTAAGCCCGGGAGGAGACGGGGCCGCCTCGCATGGATAGGCCTTTTGCGTGTTTCCTTCTTCTTTTGTTCTTTGTTCTTATGTTTTTAACTGCTAAAGAATTTTAAAAAAAAGAAACCCCCAAACTTTTCCTCAAAGGGTCTGTAAAATTTAACAAACTGATTTAAATGGGGTACATAGTCCCCCCAGGTTAAGAAAATGACCTCTCCAAGCCACAGAAGAACGTAGGTGGATTTTGGAAAGAAATATCTTCCTGGAATTTTAAACAGTGGTCTGAAGTATTTTGGGGTGTTGCAACCTTTTCATCCCTGTAACTGTGGGTGTGTGTGCCGGCCCGGGGGTTTGGACAGAGCTTTTTTGGGGGCCCCTTGTGACTTTTTTTTGCAGAAACAAGCCCAAAAACAGTGATAAATGGAAGTCCAAATGTTTCCTAGTGGGGCACACTGGGTGGCTTGTAAACACTGGCACCACGGGCAGTTTTGGCCCCTTGGGACCGTCTCGTACGAATCGTATGAATGTGGGTTTTTATGAATTCGAGGCGAAATTTTTGTGTTAAAAAAGCATCGAAAGTCGGATTTTTCGAAGTTATGCCACAAAGTCGGGGGTCCATGTACCCCCCCAAAACCCCCAAGAATTTGTAGGCTTCCGCATGGCTGAGGGACATGATTAAGGAAAGGGTGCAGAACAAGTTTAAAAACCTCAGTGTGAAATAATTATTTAATCTTTCATGGTATGGGTTCGTTTTGGTA
>NC_069404.1:96782014-96817212 GCF_026875155.1 Cherax quadricarinatus | reverse complement strand
AATTGCAGGTTTTTGAGTATTTGTGGGAGATGAGGTAGGAATAGATTCCTTATAAATTTAAATTTTTCAAAAGATTTTAGAAGAGGGTGTAAGTTGGATATTGGCCATATTATTCAATCTTTTTTGGTCTCCCCCTTTTATGGATCGGGGTGACCCTTGCTTTTTAAAAGAACTGAGGAAGGAAAGAGGTTTCCCCTATGGATTTTTTTAAAGAGTGTTGAAATGATTGGTGATAGCCTTGGTGCTTTTTTGTATAAAAGGGGTGGTTTTTTTTATTTTATCACACGGGCCGATTCCCACCAAGGCAGGGGGCCCAAAAAAAAAACTTTTCCCCATCATTCACTCCACCGTCTTCAGAAGGGTGCTTTACACTACAGTTTTAAAACTGCAAAAAAACCCCCCTCCTGTCTTTTTTTTTTTAGTGTGTTGATAAAAGGGAGACTTCAGTGGGGTTATTTGGGAGCTGGGAACAGTGGGGTTGGGTTTTTTTGCCAGTGAGGAAATCTTTGGGGGGGTATCTGATTTGGGGATTTTTTTGGGAAAGGTTTTTTCCTATAGTGGGAAAAAATTACGAGTCTTTTGCTGTTTCAGTTGGGGGGGGTTTGGGGGTTTTCATCTGGTTTTTTTAAAATTCAATTTCGCTTTTTCGTGATATCTTTTTTTGTTCCTAGAATTTCTAAAGGGGTTTTCCGGTTTTTTTTTATATACCTCATAAGTTGGATAATCTGTTTCTCATAAAAAATTTTTTACCCCTTTTTACAGGCTGGTTAGGATTGATGAGTAACATTTTTTGGTCTCTGTTATATGCCCATTTGTATTTTTTTTTCATATAGGTGCTTTGTATTTAGTATTTGAGGTGCTGGGTGTTAGCCAGGACTGTTCATTCTTGTTCATCTTTTCAGTTTTTGGGGGCAGTGCTTTTAAGGGGTATTGGGTTTTTTTTGAAAATTATTAATACTTCGTCAATACTGTTAATTTCGCCAGTTGCCAGAAATGTTTGCACTGCTGCTTAAATTTATTAACCCTTTGACTTTTTTCCGACGTAAAATCTCTTACGAGTCAATTTTTCTGACGTATTTTCGCAAAAATTTCTGGGGTTTTTAAAAAACAAGTGCCAAAGCCTGGTAGGCCTACATGAGAGAGAAGGGGGTCCATGGTCGGTGGCACCCGTAAAAAAAATCGGGGCCCCAGGGGTTGCTTGGGGGAACCCATGTGTTAGCCTTTTCAACCTGCCTCTCGTAAGGAAGTTCCTCACTCCTCGGCGGATTGGAGGTCTTTTTTTCCCAAGTGATAGCTCAACAGCGTGAAAATGCAGTGACAGTAAATTCCGGGTTTGAAGTGGTGTTACCAAAAAAAAAAGGCCCAGGATAACAAATTTAGGATGAAAACCAGATGACCCACACCTTTCCCCCTCTGGTGCGTCCCGGGCTTGTTCACGTTCACTTCGCCTGTCCCAGGACAAAAGGGGAAAACTATTTGGTCGTGTACAACACCCAGATGATACAGGATTTAGTGATTTCAAGGTCATTGAAAGAGTTCAGTGACGGTGAGAGTGAATTTTCCCCGGGAACAGCATATTACGACGTAGCATGAGGTTGGTAGTGTTTCATAGTTTTCCCAAAGGGGGAAAGGAAAAAACCCTGGAGCACACCCGGGGCCCCTACACCACGACCGATAGTGAAGATCGATATTGTAAGATGGGTATGAAGGGGGACAGGGAGGAGGCAGTGGTGGGTGGAGGGTGGCAGGGGCCCATGTGGCACCACATGGCCCCCACACCCCCCCTGCTGACGCAGCACAACAACCAGCCCCCCCTCCCCCACCTCCCCAACCTGCACCCCACAACCGCACAACCACAACCGGGTACAAAACCAAACCCCACCAGCAGACCGCTCGGGGATTGGCGGGAGGGTGACGAGTTTGTTCCCACCCCCATGTTTTGATGAAACACAAAGGGAATAAAGCCATCTTGTCCACTTGGGAACAATCCCAGTGAACTGGACGCTTTGATTTTCTTCGATCCCCTGTGGACATCATTGTCAGGGAAACAAACACTACTGTGATTACCCAAAATGGAAATACAATTCTCTCCCAAAACAGGGCTACAAAAAGTAAGGAGACAACTTGGCAGAGTGTACCGTTTTTTGCCACAATAATGCTTATGCCACATGTGTTAAGCACACTGTCACCACTACTGGGGCAACAAAACGCCGTTTTTCAACCCCGGGTTTTGTACATTATGGGTGTCAATCGTTTCCTGATACTGTTACGAAAGTTGCACTTTCAGACAAAACCACCCTGCAGAAGCAACAGTTATATAAGACAAAAATTGTTTAAGTACCTGAAAAAAAAGTGCTGATGTATTTTTTCCCTTCAGGAAGTTGTATTGATGAGCCTTGATTTTAAAAAGGAAACTCTCTTCAAGCAGTATATACCAAGCAAGGGGAAACATTTTGGTTAAAGCTATTTTGTACTGTGTGATTGCAGAAGTGGTTATTTTGGATAAATTTGTGTCACTGGCAGTAAACTTTAAAGATCCCATGAAGTTATTGGGTACTCGGGTGATGTGGTTCGAACAATGATAACCAAATCTTGGTAAGGGGCATATGTTTTTTTACTGATAACGGGTACACAACCCCCTTACTCATTTTTTCTTGCGGTGAACTTGACAGACGTGGTGGCACAGTGCGTGGAACGTAAACAAAATGCCAAGGTTCAATGCGGGCACTCGCAGAGGGGGGGGTGCAACCCTTTGCTGCCAATGACATCATGGGATTTGGGGGCTGACAAACGTGATGTCACTTGCGCATCATTCAAAGAAACGAAATGGTACCCAGTGGCAGGGACAAAAGACAGACCAATGAACCCCATTCTAAAGCCTGCACGTCAGGTTTAAAACCCCAATATGCGCTTAGTGGACAAAGTCATGCAATGGGTTTGCGACTGTGTTCCCAAGAGTTTAATGGTATAAAAACTTTTTTTTTCCATCTTGTTGATATCCTATGCTAAATGCTTTTAACATATCAAATTGAAAACCAAAAAAACACCAAAAAAATGGTGAATTTTGCCTGTCAGTAATCAAAAAATAATTTCAAGTACCAAGGAGCAACTCCTGCAATAGACCAGCGCCGACAGACGTCATCCGTTTGAGGCCCGGGATCACCCCTACAAATGCCCTCCTACACGCCAAGAAAAATGCCAAAAGGTGTTATGTATTATGCATACCACAAAACGCCACAAACACGCAAACACCGTTTATTTTGTGAGGGTGTGGTCCCCCCGCAAAACCCATGTTTCAAGGGGTTCCACAAGCGCAGCAGTTTTGAACGTGGTTAGTGACTTACTTGTATATAATTTGGGAAAAATAGTAATAAACATTTTTTGGGATTGTTTGTTTTTGAAACAAAATGTATACACAAATAATAGTGATAAAGTTTGTTCTGTTATTTGTTGTAAATAAAGAGGGATATTTAACAATGCACCTTACATTGGTTCACAGGCCCCATAAGTTTTCCTGGAAAAAAAAAAATTTAAAATCAGAAACCTTTGAAATTTAATAAAAAAAGAAAAACCGGGTGGGGGGCGGTCGCCGCTGTTCCGTCGCACGTCATTTCTGCAAACTTTTCGGCTCTATATCTCGGTAAGTACTGAGGCAAAAAATTTTTTTTTTTGGCTTTTAAAAAACTACAAAAAAAATTCCCAACATTTTCAAAGAAAAAATCTTTTTTTTTTTTTGAATATTTGGGGACATAGAATGCAGTTTCAGAAAGGGCCTAAACAGTCAAAAGGGTTTTAAAGGTGCCTCATTGTGAAGCTAAAGTGACTTTAGTATGTCTTGGGTAATTTGCCAAGATTTGTTTTGAGAAGGAAAGGTATGATAGTGGTTTTTCTGTGATTTCCGATTTTAAAGGGGATATGGTGTTGGTCCAGATGTGGGTTTATTTGGGAAACCTAGTCTCTGTAACCTTTTAGGTTTTTTTAACTGTTGGTAAAACATGAGTTATCATAGTGTTTATGAAAAAACGGTGGGTCCGGGGCTTGCGGGGATTATATTGAAGTCACCCGATAGAGAAGTGATCTTTGTTTCTGCGGGATCAGTTATCATACTTCCTAGGGTTTTTTTACTAAAACGCTAATTTTGACTGTGGTACTCTGTAGATGTTTATCACTGTGAGAGGTTTTGTAGGTATTTGGATTGAATTTAGCTATTATATATTTCCCATGTTATCCCTTGTGCAAGTTTAGTGATACATTTAGTTGGTCTGAGTAGTATAAGGGCCACCCCCTTGTTGATCTGCCACAGTTTGGGCCCATAGACCCATTCTCCACATGTGGGCCTACTACTTTTTTCCCCTGCTTTATTTTTAAACCGCTAAAATTTATAGACTATCGTCAAACACGGGGGGCTCAAAAGACGAAAATATATATGACCAAAACGGTCAAAACTAAGAAATTTCTTTGGGAATTGTTTATTCCAAAATTTTTTAATATGGAGGTGAGGGATTGGTTTTAAACGAACTAAGGACCTGTCACCTGCCTTGTAAATATATTACATTTGCCATTTTCCCACTTAAAAGGGACATGCCTGATTTTAGAACATACTATGAAAAAATTTTGCCAAAGGAATGTTTAAATACCTCTTTACATTCCTTTAAAACCCCACAAACATTTATCAAGGGCCCGGGATTTGTTTGGTTTTAATTTTTTCCCTTTTTTCGAGGACCCTGTCACATTACCCAAAAAGTGCATATTTTTTTATTGTCCTGTTCCACAAAATTTATTATTTTTGGGAAATTTTTCTGTATTTCCTTTGTAAAAATGCGAGGAAGTAGGTAGAAAAGTTCACACATTTTCCCTTTTCACCATCGTGACTGACCTGAGTTTCCTTAAGGGGGCCCTTTTTGTCCCTAATCTTATTCGTAACTCAAAGAACCCTTTTTAATTTGTCTTTGAACCCTTGCGACTTTTCCCCTCAACCCTTTTTGCTTTTTTGTTCCTTTTTTTTTTTCATCTCTTTTTTTAAATTAAAATTTTGATTTCTTAACTCCCCCATCCCCTCTTTGACCAATGAAATGTTTTAACTTTTTGTTTATCCGTCTGGAATAAATTTTTGTTAATCAATTTTCCCTACTCAGACACAAGCTGGCTTAAAAAAAAAAACACGTAAAATTGGGCGGGAAAACCCCACTACCTACCCTATCAGCCCTCCAATGAGCCCACCCAGGTTTTTTCCAGTCCCATGAGCAACCAAGCAGAAACGGGAGAGAGACTTTGATTGCATTTTATGGGTAATTCCATGAATATTGAAACAAGTGATTTTTATGTTCCCCCAATTCACTTAACCCAGGATTTTTAACAGCGTTTCTTTGTTGGAAAGAACCAAGTCAACAGGTTTTTTCCTCTATTGGTTTGTCACAAACTTTTTAAAAAAGCAATCCTGAACGATCAAGAAAGTCATAGATCAATTTTTTCCGTCACACGTTCCCATCAATTTGTCTAAAAATAGAAACTCCTCAAACACAACATTTTCATTCTAGACACCTATGAATTTCATCCCATGCAGCCACTGAACTCCCTATCAATGTTTGGGGGGCCCATAAATCAACCCCCAAAATAATTTTTCACAATTCAGAAACTGTAGTCAAACAGATTCTTGTTCGTGTTTCCCAATTTATACTTGTCAAACCAAAAAAATTCAAAATTTTTCTCATAAAGATTACATGTTGAAAATTTCAGAAATTTGGTTTTTTGGTGGTTTCAGTATTAAATAATATTACAGAGTGTACCACTAGAACGCCTAGCAGGCTAGGGATTTCGGGAAACTTTGTTTAATTCTTTATTTTAAAATATTTAAAATTTAAAATTATCTCTGACAAAACATCACCACTCCACCCTCCTTCCTCTTTACCCTATCATGTGGGATGTTTTAAGCCGTTGTTGCATTCAAAGGCATTTTCTCAATCTTTCAAGAGGACCAGGGCTCTTGTTACAGCAAAAATACTAATTACCTGCACTTTCAAGTAATCTAACTTATCTATCTTATTTCTAAAACCCTATTATTTGTATAGTAAACCTTTTAAAGGGGGTAGTTTTCATTCCCCTATTATCTTGTTTACGGCAACTTTTTGCCTTTTCTAGCAAATATTTTTAATATTATCTTTTTAAAAAATCCTTGGGGTATCCTGGTAATATCTGCTGTTTTTAACCCTAGTACGCAACCGATCATTTCCCACAAACACCTGGCTCTGGTGGGCCCGGTGGTTAACGCTCCCGCTTACACGGGGAGGCCCGGGTTCGATTCCCAGCCCCCAAATAGAAACATTGGGCCCTGTTTCTTTCCACCTGTTTTCTATGTTCCCCCTCAGTAAAAAGGGTACCTGGGTTTAGTCGACTGGGTGGGTTCATTGGGGAAATGACCTAAGGAGGCCCGGTCACAGACCGGCCGCGGGGGGGTTGACCCCCCCAACTCTTCCAGGTCTCTCCAGGTAAACCCATACTCTATAATCTTTTTCTTTAAATTCCTAAAAAAGTCATCAATGACCCCTCAACAAAATGGCTAATGCAACCCCCCCAACCCAGAAGATGAAACCCCCCCCATACATAATAATTTTGCATATAGAATTTGTCCCCGTTAAAAAAAGAATGGGGTTCAAGTCCCTTTCATACCCGTCAACCGCAATTTAACCAATTGTCCTGACATCCACTCTTGCCCACCCCCTTTTAGCAAAAATGCTACATATGATTAGGTCCCTCCCAGACCGTCTCCCCCTTCCCCAAGGCATTTCCACTCACTAAAAAGATAATGGCTTTTTCCCCCTTACCCAACATAATATTTTCCCAAACCCCGACGTCACCAAAACCAGCTCCTGGGAGGCCAAAACCCCCTTCTGACCTTCACTCTGTTTCAAAAAGCATATTTTTATATAAAAAAAAGAAGCGCTAAGCCCCAAGGGGAAACAGCGCTGCAGGTAGGAAGGAAAGGCGAGGGGATGGATGGCAGAAGGGGAGGGATGATCAGCAGGGGTTTCAGAAAAAAGGGGGCAGGGATAGTAGGGGGAGAGGGTAGCAAGAGATTGAATTGAAAGGGGTGAAGGTATCAAATTTGGAAGCAGTAGTTTTGTCAAAAAGTCAAGAGAGAGTCCAGATGAAAGGTGGGTCCTCAGTGAGAAGGGGAAATAAGAGAGAGCAGCGGACGAAGACGAAGACAGAGGTAAATTTGCGTGCTCGTGATAAAGGGGGCAGTCCAAAAGAATGTGGCTAGACTGAATTAATGTAGCTTAGGCAATTCACACAGTGAGAGGAGCAAGACGCCTCTACATTAGATTCCATGAGTAAGACGATATGGCCAATGCGAAGACGGGAGAGAAGTAGTCTCCCAACCTCGACACTGGTGATAAGAAGACGGCCCGTAACCTATAACTCGTTTTAATAGATTGAAGTTTGTTGCCGAGCATAATAGACCAACGTTGTTGCCAACTGTGTGAAGGTGGGAAGATATGCAGCAAAATAGTCCGTAGTGGAATACCTCTACAAGAAACTGGTAGGTCGATATGTACTGGCTACCCGCGCAGCAGTGTCTGCCTGTTCATTGCCCTGTACATCACCATGACCAGGTACCAAGCAAAAACAATATCTTTATGCTTTGTAAAGATGCGTGTGTAGCGCAAAGTTAGGATATGAGTACTACGGGGTGAGTTTTATCAAATTTTTGTACAAGCCTGTAAAGGCATTAAGGGGAGTCTGAGACACCACAAATGATGACACAGGCATAGTAGCAATACGGGAAGTGCTGTAAGGATGGCATATAATTCAGCAGTAAAATAGCTAGCCGAAGATAGTAATGCCTTTACAACGCTGTCGTCCAAACAAACTGCTGCAATATCCTACGCCGTCAGAAGACTTAGAGCCATCTGTTAACACAGCAATGGCATCATAATGATAGAGAAATTGTCAAGAAAAAGAAGAGCAGGGAATCGACCGTATACATTTGTGGCTTTCGAGCAAGGGATTGAGAAAGAACATAGTCGAACAGCTGGGAAACTTCCCAGGGTTAAGGGAAAAAGTGAGAGAGCTACCTTACATAGAAAGGTGGTAAGTTGAAGAAAGCCGATCGAATGAAAGGCGAAGAGAGAAGGCCGGATTAACATTGGTTCAGGGGCGGCGCACAAATAAAGTCTACTATAGCCGTGACATTCTATAAATGGAAGGATTGGCGGAGATATCATGAGGGGCGTACAAAGTAGCGCAGGCACTTGCAACCACGGCGATCTGGAGTAAGGATTGGACACGTTCGCTTCTGCATAGAGTCTCAGACAGTGAAGAGCGAAAAAGCACGCAAGGCATAAAGCGTAATCCTTGGTGATGACCGGGGTTAAGGCTATGAGAATAGCAGGAGATGACCGCTGAATAGATCTGGTCACCATAATCAAGTTACGATAAAATAAGGGTTGAATGTAAGGAGAAGGAGTGTTCGACGAGCAGCTCCCATGAAATATGGAGCAAGGATTTAAAGAAGTATCACCTAGCTGTGACAAAATACGCCTCAGAGAGGTAATGTGAGGTTTACAGGATAACCTACGATACACAGCGGAGGCCCAGAAACTTGACTGTATCACATTCAGGTCTAGTGAGCCATATAGTGTACAAAGGATGATCGGAGATGACAGAGCGTCTATAAAGTAATTTTGTTGGTTTTAGTGCTGGAAACTTTAAACCAGCGGTGGTGGCCCCAAATTGTAAACATACGTTCGCCTGTCCTTTGCGAGAAACTGTAATGAGTGACAGTCAGCGCCTGCACAGCAATAGCGAAGTCATCAACATAGAGTGATGACAAATATTTTTGATGGAAGACAAGAGGCCAGAATCATTAATAGCAGGAGAAACAGTTTTGTGCTCAGAACAACACATCCCTGGGGGACACCTTCAGCTGGATACAGTCCGGGGAGAGCACATTTAATTAACGCCGAACAACGTAAATGCTGTCAGTTAAAAAGTTCTTAAGGAAGAATGGTAGATGCCTCGAAGGCTAAGGAGTGGGCATGGGCCAAAAAAATTATTATACCTCCAAGTTGTGTCATAAGCCTTCTCAAGGTCAAAAAAATAAGGCAATTACTGAGTGGTTATTCGCAAAGGCATTACGAACATACGTATCCACGCGTAGTAAGTGTCTATGGTAGAACGTCCCTTACGAAAGCCAAATTGACGATGGAGAGAACTGTGTGTGTCTCTAAAATACCACACTAAACGTCTATTACTAGGCGTTCCATTACCATTGCAAACTGCAACCTGGTAAAGCAATGGACGATATGGTGAGGTTTTCATGTCCCGTAGTGCCTTGTTTGCGGAAAGGGAGAACAATGGCGGTTCCACATCAAGGTGGGGGGGGAAGAACTCCTCCTTGCAACCAAAAAGAATGTAAAGGCGAAATCAGGACTGCAAGGGCTTGACTGATGAAATGTTGTAGCATACAATATGACATGTCGTCGGCCCCAGCTGCCGAAGATCGACAAGCAAGAGTGTTGCCTCCAGTTCTTGAAGTGTAAAAGGCACATTAATACTGTTCTTTCTCTGAGAGAAGAAAGTCCAAGTGCTACTCTCTGGCAGACTATTGAGTTAAAGAAATGAGGGGCATAGGAGGAGTCCCTGAGAAATACGGACCAGAATGAATGCCAATTTCAATGGCAACATCCTAGTGGGTTTGCTGATATCAACACTCGGCAACTCCGCAGAACAGGAGCCTGGTCAGTAGAATATTTACACACTCCGTTTTTCGTACATATTTCAGACTCACAACTCAGAGGAAGCAGAGGTGATGGTGGAAGACAATCTCACCAGCATAGTGCGTTTAGCATCACGGATGACACGGCGAGCAAATCGCACGCTTCTGTTAAAATCAAGAGTCTCTCTGTGGTTCTTTTGTACCGCGGTACCAAGGCCCCATGCAAGCGCGTTTCAAACGTACTGCACGAGCACAAGCAGGAGACCACCAAGGCACGCATTTCTGAGAATGCCTGCCCGAAGTTTGGTAAAAAAGATAAGCTGCGTATAAAACGTAGGACCGAGAAGAGTTGTAAAAAGCTCATCGATGTAGGAACGAAAATAACCTCTTTAAAAAACATCAGGTGTGAGTAAAGTTCCAATTGCCCGATTAAGATTGCCAGCGTGGGGTGCGATGAGGTGGCGAATATCAAGTGGAATAAGAATGATTGGGAAATGAACACTGTCATGTAAGTTTCGGTACTGAACAGACCAAGTGAAGTCTACATGGCGGCGTAGGCAGAGCAGACAGAGAGATCGATGCAAGAGAGAGTATGGATTCCCGCAAGGATCAAAATGGTGTGAGTACCTGTATTTTCAAACATGGAGGTGGTTGAGTGGCAAGAAAAGGCCCCTAACTGAATTCCACGTGAATCACAGTGATACCCCCCCCCCCCCCAGAGAAATGGTGGCAATAAAATCACCAAGTTAACAGAATCGGTGCGGTAATGACGAAACAAGGAAGGCCATCATCCGAATAGATAATGCCCCGAGAAAGGAGAGGATATTAATAACAGAGCGTTATACCACCTATGTAAGTGTGATACGGTGCTGCTGTTAATGCAGCGAAGAATGAACACATAGCTGATGGTCGGAATATCAGTTGCTAGAAAAGGGCACTTTCATTAAAGGTCCATCAGGAAAAGGATCTGAAGATACAATAGAATTTAGCCTGAGATGTGAGAAATAACACATAGTGTAATTTTGGTTCCTGTAAATCAGAACACAACATGGGCAAACAGTGGAGAGTAACACGAAGTTCCTCCCGATTACCCTGATGCCGCGTAATATTCCACTGTAAAATAGGCCATGATTGGCAATGATAAGATACTTTGAAATCCGCATTAATGGTTCCTACGGACTAGAGGGTTTAGAAAAGTCCACATGCGGAGGCAGTGGAAAACGTTCAAGCAGCGAAGTGAACGGTGCGCTGTGAAGAAAGGAGTTGTGCAGATGATCGAGGAGAAGAAAGAGCGGAAGGTGGATCCGTGTCCATTGATGGTTGTATCTGCAATAATTCAGAGACTGCTTCAATTGATTCTGAATTCAGAGACGTCGTATGGGAGACAATATTGGAAATGGTAGGGGTAGGATGATTAAGATTTGGAACTTGTATTTGACTGTACCAAGGTAGGGGGGGGGGCAAAAGGGTGGAGGTAACTTGGAGAAGCTGTTTCAGGGGACAGAAGAGGCAGGACCTAGGAGGTGGCAGAAATGAAGAAACTTGGGAGAGAACAGGGCAGGAAGGTACAGTAACGATGAGGAGGGTGAACCTCTACACTTGAAACTGAGCCAGTGAAAGGGGGAGAACCAGGACATAGACAGGGAGTAGTAAAATGAGGAGGTGAAGATGGGTAGGAGGTGTAAACGGACCCCTTTTTTTGACTTTTGAGAAGTAGAGGACGATTGGGATGAGGTGTCTACGAGGTCTCGTCGATATTGATGGCTTGTGTAGAGAACTCGAAGAAGCTAGATCAGACTTGGGCGTTTTGAAGTAGGGACGTCTGAGCCGAGGACAGCAAAAGGATTAGAAACAGGAGTTACTATGGGAGAGGTAACCACAGAGTTTGTTAGAAGATGGATACCAGAAGTGGGGGACGTTTTGAAACACGGAATAAGAAACACGTGTGATCTCCCTTGGAGGTGGATGATGAGAAGCTTGTCCCAATGGCATAAGGGAACCTTCTGTCTCTTTGAGGTAATGGATTTCTCCGCTCGTTTAAATAGACTGAAAATGGCCGATAGTACGAAGGTTAGCCTCATGACAGTTTAAGGCAAGAGGGAGATCGACTGTGCAAGACTATATTAAATGGTCATCGGCACCACAGACTGGGCATTCGCGATATAATCTGCAATATTTCGCTGGATGGCCAAATCGCAGCAATTTCTACAACTGTTTGTGGTGTAGGGATCACCTATCGAACATTTACCCATGTCCTGCTAATATAAACAGAGGTTGAGTTCTCGGCTGTTCAAAAGTTAAACGACCACATTGCTAGGGTATCGACTCACCGCCCTCGGGCAGGAAGAACGTAAGTTGTCTACCTGAGGATTGGAGATCTTGGAGTCCCGTCTGTTTCAAGGAAAGTCAGTGCCACATTCTGGAAATTTTGTATGAACTATGGTATGTGGCAGAAAAGACGTTACCACTGACAATAATTGAGGGAATGATGTTTTTCAAGATTGACAGGAACATATCGAAATGGTAAAGACGAGAGAGCTCATGAGCTGGATAGCAATCAGTACGTAATGAAGGCGCGTACCGCTCTTAAGAGCATGAAAAATAAACTACTTTACCAACATGGCGTAGGAGTGCCTTGCCACTACTGTTGGTCAGAAAGATAGGCAGTAAAGCAAGTCGTCGTAAAGAGAAAATTAGTCCATTTTTTCATTCCCCTGAAACAGAGCGTGGAAAGGTAGTGAAGGACGATCGATCGTCTGAGAAGAACGAGAATGTGAGAAGTATCCATCAGCAGGTAATTGTTGTTGGCGTTTATGCGTGGGACCAGAGTTGGTCCGACGTGGAACGGTCCGGCGCTTTAAAATTGCCGCACCGTAGAGGGAGAGGCCGAAGCATAGTCAGAGGAGAGCGAAGGTCCGATAAATCAAAGGGAGTCAGTCGAGCCTCAGTACCTGAAGCGGTGAGGAAACAGCACAGGCAATAGGTACAGAGGCATGATGAAGTGTCTGAAGAGTGTCCAAAGACGAGCGGGGTCAGAACGGGGGTGCGGTATCAAGAAGGGGCCCGGGGGTAGTATGTTCATTGACTAGGGCTGCCATGATTAGGTTACTTCTTTCTTTTTTTTTTAAAAAAAAAAAGAAAGAAAAGAAAATAAAAATAAAAAAAAAATAAAAAAGGGGACTCGGGGAGGGATAGTTCCTAGGAGGAAGAAAGGGCCAGAAATCTCCCTCCATGCCCAAGAAAACCTCAGCACCGGCAATGTAGCGCAGGAATGCAGCAAGGAACCCGTGCGTACCCTCCCATCGCATCCTAGTAAACTAACAATCCGGGATAGCGACCCTCACATCTGCCGAGCTACCTCGTGGACAAAGAGAGGGCGGCCGGATATCTGCACAAAGCATACCTCCTTCAGCCACCACCGGCCCGGATCCGAAAGGTGGCTTCCGAGATGGGCACGACCGTCGCCCCAAGACATCCCAAAGCATACTCCGGATACCGGAGAGGGATCGGGACAACCCCAGGCGATCCAGATTCCACGGCAAACTACGCCACCGCCAAGAACCTCAACGGAATGTGATTAGGACCCTGGTATCCTTTCCCCTACCTAGGAACTAGCGCTCCTTTGGAAGCAATCCCAAAGGCAAAAAAGAGGAAGGGCACAAGGAGGGGTGGGGAGGAGGAGGAGGAAAGAAAAAAGGGGAGGATGGGGAGGATGGGAATTAGGGGAGGGAGATTTGGGGGGTAATTAGGTTCTGTCTGCGGAAAGAAGACTGACAGGTCTAATTCCTCAGACCAAGAAGCCTCTCACCACGCCAAGGATCCCCCCTTGAGAGGTACAAAAAGCATTTCCGTTATATCTTACCCGAGTGTCTCCCACAATTAAATATTCTTTACTTGATTAGCAGAGTTTTGTGTACCTTTAACCTCACTAACACTGATGACCCTAGTCCTGGAGAACAGAGAATCGATTTCCTACCTTCACATCCTCTCTATTAACCTATCTTCTTCTTCTTAATTTGTGAACCACTTGCCACTTAAAAGTTGCTGCAACTCGTTAATACACTCCTGGTATCCTTTTCCTCCTTACCAGCCCCAACCATCTCACACCACTCCCAAACCCATTTCTAGGCAAGAGTCTTCAGCCTTCTAATTTTTCTCCTGAAGTAAGTAGAACCTCCTTCAACACTAACCTGAGATACCAAGACACTACAGCAAAGCCAGGTCTCGGTAAAACCCCAAGGAGTAAATAATTCATGTAGGCTTTTCTAGCCTAACCAAATAGACTATCTATCTTCCTTAGTCTGATTCTATGAATTTCCTCAGCAGTTGCTTATGTTTTGTATACTAGGATAATTACCAAAATTCTATTTTCAGCTTAATGCCCTAGAATTTCTACTTTAGATCATTCATAGAGTTCAGCACTTCTGTGCAACAGAAACTATACATAGATTCCTACTCTCCCTGTGGCCTATTAATTCTATCACATCTATACCTGTATAGATTTCTAACTTTATCTCACCTTCCAAAACATCCCTTGTGTTGTGTTTCTGTAAATGCTCTAAATGGCATTCGTTCTGACAGACCCACTGACGTAACTAAGTCGTTTTTATTAATTTCAAACCCTGAATTGTTTTGCAATATTGAAGCACGAATTACCATTAGGGAATGTTTTGTCTTGCTTTGTGGTCGTTTAGTAACCACTTGTGAGTCTACCTGGTATGGCCCCTGTGACATAGCCTTGGTTTCTTCATACCGGACTTTCCATTTGGTTGTTTATTCCACCCTGTTGGCCCTTGAGGTCTGGATGAAATTCCCATTTTTCTACCCATTTGTTTTCTCTTTACCATTCCCCCTTTTTTGTCTCTTTCTTGGTTCGATCACTTTCTGTATGTCTAAAGAAGATTGCTGTCCATTTTTTCCCTCCTCTGCTTTCTCTGTAGTGCCGTGTTCCTTTTATATGGTGGCTGGCAGCTCAGGCATAACATCTCTTGACTGTTATGAAATTTACACAATTCTGATGGAAGTACCC
Source organism: Cherax quadricarinatus (assembly GCF_026875155.1). Classification (NCBI taxonomy): domain Eukaryota; kingdom Metazoa; phylum Arthropoda; class Malacostraca; order Decapoda; family Parastacidae; genus Cherax; species Cherax quadricarinatus. Next base: position 96,802,465 of record NC_069404.1, on the reverse strand, counting down.
TGCAATCTGTTGAAACGAGACTTCCCTTCCCCAACCTAGTTGGCAACAATTTTGGGTTTTTTTATACCAGCAAGCTCTCATATGAGGCAACATACCTTTTGCCATAGCATCTTGAAAATGTTTTGACTGCCTATATTTACCGATTTGAGTCTTTCCCAAGATTCTCACCTTATCCAAGTTCTCTTGTTCTCTTCCATCCTAGCAATTTATTCCCTCTTTCCTTTATTGTTCTTCTCTAGCTTTCTTCTCCTTCCTCTCTTTTCCTTTCCCTCTGTGGGGGGGGGGGGGGGGGGGGGGGGGGGGGGGGTTAATGTACCCATGTTTCATTGTTTTCCGACTTGCTCTGAATTACATTTTCCTCTCTTATGTCAACTCCTTGGTTTTTCACCTTTATCTGCGCTTTCTCCTTTTCTGGTTCTTTACCCTTGTTTTTCCAACTTCTTTGTACATCATTGGACCCTCTATTTCCCCTAAGCACTGAAGTTGTAAATTTCACAAATTGCAAACATTTTATTGTCAAAAAATGGTACCATACCGTAAAGTTCAATAGGGTGCAATTGTACCGAAATGGTACTTTGTACCATATGTACTCATTGCACCCTATGGAACATTGTACCAAATGGTACCATTGCACACTATGGTACTATATGTAAACTGCTGTACCAACACACTATAATGATAATCAATATAATGAAAACAAATTAGCGCTGCTATTGTGTTAAATATAATGAGTGCACATTTATACATTAAACATTATACAGAGACCATCTCGCCTAATGAACGCAACGATAACGTTAAATCCGCCTAGCGATACATTTTAAACGCAAAAATTTTTTGCCTCGGCTAGCGCTAAAAAACTCCCCAACACGATTCGTTCCGTTTCGAGATGCGTCCACTTGTGTCCCTGAGCACGCCTCACTGTCCCATGGGTGGCACAGTGTTACAATCCACCACAGCGGTCGCAATTTCAAATGTACAATCCGAACATTTCATATTATCACAGCGTTTTAGAGATTGCACCTCAAAAAAAGTCACCTGGGCCCCAAGAGAGCTTCTAGTGCCAACCCTACACAAATAGGGTGAGAATTCCTATGGAGATAAGAAAGAGATCATTGCAAAGTATAAAGTGTAGCACGTGTCTTCCCGAGCTGGCCAGGTTGTACACAAAACCAATCAACCACGCAACTATTGTGGCCAAGAAAACGGCAATCAAGGAAGCTGTTTCTTGCTCAAAGTTGGCAACTTGTTTTCGAAGCAGAGATCGCAAGGTGATAAAGATGTTGAGAGAGTGTTTATTGGTGTGGATAAACAGAAAAACAGATAGCAGTAATAGCATCTCTCAAGCGATCATATGTGAAAAAGCTAGAAGTAGCATGACAATTTAATAGAAAAGAATGCTGCAACTAGTGGTGAAATGCGAGTGAATTTAAGGCCAGCAAAGGTTGGTTCGAGAGATTTACAAAATCGAGTGCAAACATAGTGTGATAAAGGCATGGTGAGGTTGCCATTTCGGACCAAAAGCAGCTGACGAAATATGTGAAGGAATTCCAAGGAGTACATAGATAGTGAAGAATTGAAACTTGAACAAGTTGTTTTAATTGGATGAACCAAGGCCTGTTTTGGACAGAAAATGCCAGCAGGACTTACATTACTCAGGAGGAAAAGGGCACTCCCAGGAAACATAAAGCCTATGAAAAGACAGGCTTACTTTGTTGAGTGTTGCTAAATGCTAGTGGTGATTGCACAGGTGAAGCCTTTATTGGTTTATCACACTGTAAACTCGCCCGTGTGTTCAGGAAATACCATGTCCTCAAGGCTAATTAGTGTGTGATGTGGAGGGCAAACATTAAGGCATGGTCACTAGAGACCTTTCCTATGACTGGTTACACCATGCATTTGCCCCCCACTGTGAAAAATTACCTCCTGGAAAATAAAGTGGCCTTAAGTGCCCCTGTTATTAGACATGGCTCCTGGTCATCCTTCAGACATGCAGAGCGACTTCTGGGGACTGAGCTTCATTAAGTGCCAAGTTTTGCTCCTAATACCAACTCTTCCTGCAGCCGCATGGACCAGCATGTCACTGCAAACTTCAAAAAACTCTACACAATAGCTATGTTTGAAAGGTGCATTGTAGTGACCTCAAAACTCAATTGACTCAAGAGAGTTTTGGAGAGATCATTTAGCATCCTCAATAGTGTACACATTATAGGTCGGGGGGTGGGGAGACCTTGGAGAGTGACTAAGAGGACCTTGAACTCTGCTTGGAAGATCCTGTGGCCAGAAATGTGTAGACTAAAGGATTTTGAAGGATTTGAGGCTAACCTGATAAGCCTATGGCCAGTTTGTGGAAAATTGTGGCATTGGGAATCCTTGGGGTTGGAGGTTTAGTGTGGAGGATGTGGACGAGTGGAGGAGGAGGACAATGAAGAACTAACACTGATGAGCTCAAATCATCTTCAAACAGCAAGATGCCAGACCGTGAGAAACTGCTCCGGAGATGGTAAGAGAAATTGGAAAGGAGTTGCCTACTTCAAAGATTAAGGAAATGTGTGCAATTTGCTTAAGGAGCAAACCTTTTTTGATGACAATCAACCCTCACACTGCTATTGCAAGCGTGCTGGTGGACTATTACACTGACAGTGTTGTGAAACACTTCCAGGAATGTCATAAAGGAACGGAGGTAAGGCCACTATTGACAGAGTATGTCGTGCGGACAGAGGTCGCAGTGGCTCCAAGCTGGTCGTAGTGGCATTAAAGAAGAAGGGAAGTAACCCCGGAAAAAGAACTTGGACACCTCAATCCTAATAGAAGGATTCCCCTTCTAAACATTAACACCATCCACACACTCCCCTCCTCCCATCCCATCAATCACCACCAGATCTTCAATAAAGGTAAGTGTCATGTAATTGTACATTTCTTCTTCAGTTTGTGTATATTAAAATTAATATTTCATGTGGTAAAATTTTTTTTTTTCATACTTTGGGGTGTCAGGAACAGATTAATTTGATTTCCATTACTTCTTATTGGGAAAATTAATTCGGCTAACGATAATTTTGCTTAACGTTGAGCTCTCAGAAATGGATTAATATCGTTAGGCGAGGGTCCACTGTATTGGTCTCACAGGCCACAAACGTTACTGGAAAAAAAAATATTAGAAAAGAAAAAAGCAACAAAAACCTAAAATAAAATAAGAATTTATGGAAGTCTTGGATGTTTCCACCACCAGGTCACTGAGGGTCAACTTCACGCCCCTATATCTTGGTAACTACTGATGGGAAAAAAAAAAAATTTGTTTTAACCTTAAGAAATTAGTATCTTTACTTCCTGTAAATAAAAAATCATTTTTTTTAATTAGCCCAAACTCCTGTGCACCCTATGAGATTAGGGACCTCTGACGCCTAAAGGGTTAACATGGTATTACGTTCCTGAAAAAGGCAAGCTAGGTAAAACAGTGTTAGCTGAACTGAAGGACTTCTGGGAAAAATAGGTTACGTTTCCTGAGTAGCCCCAAAAAAGTCATACAACTTTTTTTAGGCTTCCACATTCTTTACAAAAGTAAGAGAGAATATGTAGGGGCGAATTGAGTCCAATGTTAGAGAATGTATTATTTTGTGTTTACTGGCTTAAGACTACAAATTGTAACAAATAAGTAGTATTTCATACCTTAAATTGTGGTGCTGGGTGTTTTAGTGGATGATTGAGAAGAGTGGAGAGTTATACTGTGTCCCTACTGGAGGCATGACATGGGTAGTAGAGGTTCTGGGTACTAGAGGTCCATGGTTGTAATACTGGAGTGTCTAAGTCATTATTAAGTCAGTCAGTCAAAGTCAGTCCAGTCAAGTCAGTCAGTCAAGGTCAGTCCAGTCCACGTCAGTCAGTCAATCAAAGTCAGTCAATCAAAGTCAGTCAGTCAAAGTCAGTCAGTCAAAGTCAGTCAGTCAAAGTCAGTCAGTCAAAGTCAGTCAGTCAAAGTCAGTCAGTCAAAGTCAGTTCAGTCCTTAGTCAGTCAGTCAAAGTCAGTCAGTCAAAGCCAGTCACTAAGTCAGTCAGTCACTAAGTCAGTCATTCACTAAGTCAGTCAGTCACTAAGTCAGTCAGTCACTAAGTCAGTCAGCCAGTAAGTCAGTCACTAAGTCAGTCAGTAAGTCAGTCAAGTCAGTCAGTCAAGTCAGACAAGTCAGTCAGTAAGTCAGTCACACAAATTATGTTTACCTCTTTTTATGTGTACAAAATAACACTTCATTATGGCCACAGGTTATGTATTGTCTAATACAGGTCTCCCTCAACATTTGCATTTTCAACTTTTGCGGGCTTCAAACATTGTGAAAATCCCACCGCCAGATACCGAGCCCAAATAAATTTAATTTCCCGCTACCTGCGAGTCCCTACTACCCTCCCTCCGAGCCCCGCAACTGGGAGCAGGACCTCCCACCACTGTGTAGTTAGTGTTTTGTTTGGTCATTATTTGCTATTAAACTACAGTATAAATAATGTAAACCCATTCAAGACTGCATATTGGAATGGCTATTCGGACAGGTATTGAATAGTGGACATCTGTGTTTTACTCTTGAACACAGCCAAGAATTCAAACATTTCTGCTATCTGCTAATAATAACATAGTCAATAACAATAGTATATTTAGTAGTAGATAGTAGTAGTAGTATTAGTAGAGTAGTAGTGAGTATAGTAGTAATAGTAATAGTAATAGTAATAGTAATAGTAATAGTAAAGTAGTAATAGTAATAGTAAAAGTAATAGTAATAGTAATAGTAATAGTTAATAATAATAATAATAATAATAATAATAATAATAATTAATAATAATAATAATAATAATAATAATAATAATACAAATAAGAATAATAATAATAATATACTAGTAATCAATACGATAGAACTGAAGAAGAAAATTGTAACAAAAATACGAGGGATGGTTGACACATCGTCAGTGTGACTTTTGTTTATATCTGAGTAAGCATTAGTCCTCCGTGCTCTTCCAAACATTTTTACAATAATTCAATGTGGTTTTGTGCTTGTTGATTGAGTGCGACAGGATTGGTAGAGGCAGTGTGGTATAAGGAAGCAGTTGATTCATGTGAGTGAGTGCAGTGGGTAAGGCAGTGGTTGCGGCCAGCATATTGAGGGCAGCAAGTTGAGAGCAGCAAGTTGATCAGCGTTGAGCGTGCGGTTGAGGCAAGCGGTTAGCAGCATTGAGGCATGGTAGAGGCAATGGGTAGAGGCAGTGGCTGAGGCCGTGGTTTGATTGCAGTGGTGAGGCAGTGGTGAGGCAGTGTGTGAGGCAGTGGGTGAGGCAGTGGTTTAGGCAGTGGTGAGGCAGAGGGGTGAGGCAGGTGGGTGAGGCCTCAACTGCTTCCTCAACCACACCATTCACACTCAATCTACAAGCACCAAACACAATGAATATTGTGAATGGTTTGGAAGAGCACGAGACCCTAATCCTCACTCCAGCATAAACAAAGCCACACCCGACGTTGTTCAACCACTCCCTCCGTATTTTTGTACAATTTTCCTTCTTCAGTCTACAAATTATTAATTGATTATTAATTATAATGTATTATTATATAATTATTATTGTTATTATTAGCAGTAGCAGAATGTTTGATTCTTTGCTGTGTTCAAGAGTAAACACATGATGTCACCGTCCAATACCTGTCCGAATAGCCATTCCAATATGCAGTCATGAATGGGTTTACATTATTTATACTGTAGTTTAATAGCAAATAATGAACAAACAAAACACTCACCACACAGTGGTGGGAGGGCTGGCTGCCAGCTGCGGGGGTCGGAGGGAGGGTAGTAGAGACTCGCAGTGGTTGAGGAAGTGGTGGAGGCATTGGTGGAGGCAGTGGTATTTAATAACTGACCTGTTATTAAACCATAACAATTATGACATTTTCATGTATTTTATGATTGTTCATGGTTCAACAAGTTAAGGAAGCAGTATTGCATTATATTTCCCTACAATATATTGGGGCACCAAACATTCGCAAGGCTCTTGATCCCCTAACCCTCGCAAATGTTGAGGGAGACTTGTATCTTTGTTTATTTCATAAATTCTATTCTTAAATGCTCATACCTTTCCTTGCCACTTTGAGCAGCACTGGTATGCCTACTGGGTATCATGGTTGCTTGGCAGATACAATGTATGGTACTGTAACTAAAAGATCAAAACACAATTCACAATCACAAGCTTGTAGCAGAGAAGTTGGACTGGACATGTATGAAGTACAAATGCCGGGATGGTGGGGTGGTGTCAGGGGGTGACTGGGGACGGCGGGTGGTCTCCCCCGCCGATCCACAAGAAGGCGGCCGCTTGAGGAAAAGGGAGTTTTTTTTCCTTCCTGCAAACTGAACCGTGTTAAATTAATTTTATGATGTGTTACGTCCAACATACAGGGTTATAAACTATTCCACACTGATAGGGTCAACAGGAAGGGTGGTGGAGTGGCGATGTATGTCAGAGAAAATTTAAATTGTTGTCTTAGACATGATATAAGATTAGAAACATCGAACACAGAATCTGTTTGGCTACAGTTTCTCGAGGGACATGACAAATTAATTTTGAGTGTGATTTATATAGGCCCCCAAACCTTGATAGGGAGTGCAATAAGCTCTTATGGGACAAAATTCATAAGGCATCTAGATATGAAAATGTGATATTGGGAGATTTTAACTTTAGACAAACTGACTGGAACAATATGACAGGAAATCTTGAGTCTAGTGACTTTCTTGACACAGTTCAGGATTGCTTTTTAGAATATGATGTGACAGAACCAACTAGAGGAAACAATCTGCTTGATTTGGTTCTTGCCAACAAAGATTCACTAATTAATAATCTTGAGGTTAATGATGAGCTTGGGGAAAGTGATCGCAAATCACTTACTTTCAATATATCATGGAATTACCCAGATAACTGCAATCAAATCTCTGTCCCAAATTTTCGCTTGGCCGACTTCATGGGACTGAAAAATTACCTGGGTGGGCTAAATTGGGATGTCCTGACTATGGGTCAGGTAGGTGATCTTGGTTGCCAATATGACGTCTTTCAGAACATAGTTCTAGCTGCCCAGACAACTTATGTTCCGAGTAGGGAAATCAGATCTAACAAAAATGATCCCAAATGGATGAACAATAGATTAAAACATCTCACTGGTCAAAAGAGAGGCATATATAGGAGTATCAAAAGGGGGATGGGCAGTTAAGAAATTAATATATTCAATTAGAGAGAGAAATAAAGAAAGGAATAAGAAAAGCAAAAAGGGATTATGAGGCTAAGGTCGCAAGGGATTCAAAGACTAACCCAAAAGGGTTCTTTCAGGTATACAGAAGTAAGATTAGGGACAAGATTGGCCCACTTAAGAGCAACTCTGGTCAGATCACTGACAGTGATAAGGATATGTGTGAAATTCTCAATACCTACTTCCTCTCAGTTTTCACCCAGGAAAATACTAGCGATATTCCTGAAATAATGGATTATGTGGAACAGAATGATGATAAACTATGCATGATTGCAATAACTAGTGACATGGTCCTCAGACAAATAGAGAAACTAAAACCTTACAAATCCCCAGGTCCTGATGAACTGCTTGCAAGGGTGTTAAAGGAATGTAAAGAGGAACTTAGCATACCTTTGGCTAATCTTTTTAACATATCACTACAAACTGGCATAGTGCTTGATAAGTGGAAAATGACAAATGTAATACCTATTTACAAGGCAGGTGACAGGTCCTCGGCTTCGAACTATAGACCAATAAACCTTACCTCCATAGTGGGAAAATTTATGGAATCAATAATTGCCGAAGCAATTCGTAGCCATCTTGATAGGCACAGATTGATTAATGAATCTCAACACGGTTTTACGAAGGGGTGTTCCTGTCTTACGAATTTACTAACTTTTTTCACTAAGGTGTTTGAGGAGGTAGATCATGGTAATGAATATATTATGTATATGGACTTCAGTAAGGCTTTCGATAAAGTTCCACACCAGAGGCTACTGAGGAAACTTAAGGCACACGGAATAGGAGAAATTTTTTCCTGGGTAGAGGCACGGCTGACAAATAGGCAGCAGAGTGTTTGCATAAATGGGGAGAAATCAGAATGGGGGCACATCACAAGCGGTGTTCCTCAGGGGTCAGTGTTGGGCCCCTTGTTGTTCACAATTTACATAAACGACATAGATGAGGGAATAAATAGCGACATAAGCAAATTTGCTGACGACACAAAAATAGGCCATCCAGTTCATTCTAATGAGGACACTAGAGCACTCCAGGATGATTTGAATAGACTGATGCAATGGTCGGAGAAGTGGAAGATGCAGTTTAATATTGACAAATGCAAAGTTCTAAATGTTGGACAGGCAAATAACCATGCAACATATAAACTAAATAATGTAGATTTTAATACTACTGATTGCGAAAAGGATTTAGGAGTTCTGGCTAGCAGTAATCTAAAACCAAGACAACAGTGCATTAGTATTTGCAATAAAGCTAACAGAATTCTTGGCTTCATATCTAGAAGTATAAATAATAGAAGTCCTCAGGTTGTTCTTCAACTCTATATATCCTTGGTTAGGCCTCATTTAGACTATGCTGCTCAGTTCTGATCACCGTATTACAGAATGGATATAAATGCTCTGGAAAACGTACAGAGGAGGATGACAAAGATGATCCCATGTATCAGAAATCTTCCCTATGAGGATAGACTGAGGGCCCTGAATCTGCACTCTCTCGAAGGCGTAGAATTAGGGGGGATATGATCGAGGTGTATAAATGGAAAACAGGAATAAATGAAGGGAATGTAAATAGCGTGCTGAAAATTTCCAGCCAAGACAGGACTCGCAGCAATGGTTTCTAGTTGGAAAAATTCAGATTCAAGAATGATATAGGAAAGCACTGGTTTGGTAATAGAGTTGTGGATGAGTGGAACAAACTCCCGGGTACAGTTATTCAGGCTAAAACGTTGTGTAGTTTTAAAATAGGTTAGATAAATACACGAGTGGGTGTAGGTGGGGTGTGAGTTGGGCCTGACTTAGCTTGTGCTGCTGGGTCTGGTGCCGTTCTCCTTCCTTGAGTGGAGGTGGCCAGACTGAGTGGGTCATTGGGATAATCCAGGGGGGTGGGTCATTGGGCTAATCTGGGAGGAGGGGTCATTGGGCTAATTCCAGGATGGGGGGGGGGACATGGACCTGCTCTGCATGGGTCAGTAGACATGTTGCAGTGTTCCTTCTTTCTTATGTCTTATAAAACTGTGCCACAATTCATCAATTGTGCCAAAGAAACTCGTGCTAAATGACAGTCTACTGTATACAACAGACTGTATTTCTAGCCATTCTCACTTCCTGGGCAGGTGTACGTGGTGGGTGATGGGTTGCTATGGGTGGGCATCCGTGGTAAGAGGGTAGGAAAGAGTTCGAGGACGGGAGTTGTGAGGTGGGGGTGTGGACTGGGAGATGGGGGGGGTCCATGGAAAGAGGGAGGGGTGTAAGGTGGAGGACTGGGAGGTGGGAAGGTGGCCTGGGAGGTGGGGTCCATGTTTAGGGGTGGGGGGTGCAAGGAGTGGGGGCTGGGAGATGGGGTTGTGGGCTGGGTGGTGGGAATCCGTGGAATGGGGTGGGGGTGCAAGGAGGGGCTGGGAGGTAGGGATTTGTGAAAAGAGGGTAGGGGTGCACATGGTGCTTGTGCAATTTGCTCCCAAATAATTACACCATAAATTGTACACTGTCACTTGGGATTTAATTATGATTGTACTCTTATCCACAATCTCAGTTCACTATATCACTGCCTATTCATATCCTTTTCCCTCAGTATATCACTTATACGACATTTCAATATTCATCTGATTGTATACTTACACTTTCTTGTCGACCTCTGGCAATAATTATTTGCTGGTGGTGTTCTTCCCACGTACATATTCCATTTTACTATACACTGTGTATTGGGTATTTGTAAGATTGTTGTAATCCACAATTTAAGATCATTTTATCACTGAACATCAATACTTCCTCACTCACTAAATCACTAATGACGAGATGAGGAACAATCCTTCAGAATACAACAACACATGTAGGGATTTTTCTGTAGAACATCAACATTAGCTATGCAAATGTAGAGGAATTAAAGTACTTAGCTCTGTTGCTGAACCAGCTATATCTAATGTATTTTGGCATGGAGTTGTTTATTCGGAGTCTTCAACACTGTTCTTCTTATTGTGAGCCTTGATCAAATAGTGTTAGCACATTGGTTTTGTATAATTTATTAGATAACTTAACTCGAGCTATTGGAAGAGCAGTCAATTAAGACTTATCTCTCACATTTAATGCGGTTGTTTGTGGACTTCCTGTTTCTGTGGAAGTTGTCTGTTCCTTCAGCATAAGTGCTTGAGCATAATGCTGTACGGTGTATAACCTTACATTTAGAATACTTATTCAGTGAGCATTTACCTCCCTTGTGTTCACCTAAACACTTAGTGCACCGTTTCAGCTGTTGAACACACTGTTTCTGTGCCTCCAGTGTTGTGTGTTGATTACAATACAGTGGACCCCCGGTTAACGATATTTTTTCATTCCAGAAGTATGTTCAGGTGCCAGTACTGACCGAATTTGTTCCCATAAGGAATATTGTGAAGTAGATTAGTCCATTTCAGACCCCCCAAACATACACATACAAACGCACTTACATAAATACACTTACATAATTGGTCACATTGGGAGGTGATCGTTAAGCGGGGGTCCACTGTACCGTGCCCAATGTGTTCCATCACAAAGTATACATTTTAGAGTATGTTTGTGTGACAGTTTGTTTACCATCTGTTGTATTTACATAGGCTTTCCCATTCTGTGATTTAATGGGGATAGGTATAGTCTTTTTATACTGAGTTGAAGGTTTAGTATCCACAGTAGGGTTTGTGGATTTATCATGTCTCGTTGCTTGCATGCAAGAAACTATAGCTTGTAAGCCATTATTAATTTCTTCAAAAGTGAAACAGCATTTGTTGAATATATTTAATCGTTCAATAGTTTGTGGTGAAAGCTTATCCTGTACAATCCATTGATAAATCTATCAAAATTGCTTTAGGTCATATTTAGCATCTAGAGATTGAGACTATTGTCTGTGATTCTAAATGACTAAGCTGCAAAACAATGTCTTTGAAGCTTCAAGCTGGAGATTCTGATGCATGTCTAACCCTGGCTTTGTCAGCATCAAAGAACTTTTCTGACAAGACATGTAAGGCTATCTAATAATTGCCATTGACCACCTGAAATGACTTTTAGGGTTCTCCTTCACAAGACATTTAAGATAATTGAACTTAGCGATCCCATCAATATCGGTTCGTAAATTTACTAGAGACTAAAACCCACTAACAAACTCTTGAAAGACAGGCAATGACAATGTAGGAAGGCCTGGTAGTGATATGTCATTTGTGGCATGTGTAACAGGTGTTTCACCACAAGTTACAATAGTTCTTTGTGAAAGAATTCTGTAGCAGGCACAAAATCTTTCTGCCCACTTTTCTTGCTGTGCACTAAATGTACTCGAAACTCGTTGAAGTTCATTGTCAGACAGGTGTGACACTAAGAAGTCACTTTCATAATCTGAATTAATATTCTTCAAATGATTGGAAAGAAGACTGAGTTTTGCTTCCAGCATGTCAAAATTAACCCTTTCAGGGTCTGTCCCGTAGATCAACGGCTTTACGTTGAGTGTCCAAACCGTAGATCTACGCCAAAATTCTAACGCCGTCAAATTTAGCGCGAAAACGCTCATAGGCCTACATGTGAGAGAACAGGTCTGCGTGGTGGGTGTGCGCCATAAACAAAAAATCTAGGCGCCCGCATAGCATTGTGGGAACGCCGGCTCAGTTACCCTTGTTCACCATGCCTCGTCGCAAGTCAGCTCTCACACCCCGGAAAATTGGGACTCTCCTCTTCCTATCTGATAGTTCTGACACTGATGGAAGTGGAAATGAAGACAAATTCTACGGCTTTGATCAGTTAGTGACCAAAAAGAATGACCAGGATATCGATAATAGTGCAGAAAACCCTAACGATCCTCAACCTTCTACCTCTGGTGTGGGCACTCGTGACTCATGGTCGGTTGTTCCTCATCGCAAGAGAAAACTAATATTTTCGCGTGGCCAGGCCTCTGACTTCAGTAATTATGATGATAGTGACGTGGACTGTGATTTTATTGCGCTCGACGATCAATTGAGTAGTGATAGTGAGGAATCATATTCACCAGTGAAGCGTCGGTATGTTCGCCACCGCATGCGCTCGGGTAGTGTACCCTATGCTGTGCCCAGGGGACGGAGTACATCCCGGAGTACATCCCGTGGCCCAACACCAGTTTTAGGTAGTGATAGTGAGGATGATGTGGCTACACTTGGCATGGATAGACCACAGGCATCAGTGGATGGTGTTAGTGGTGATGGTAGTGGCACCGCCATGCGTGACTCACGAGGCCACGCTGGGAACCATGCTGCTGACTCATCACTTCAAGGACAAAGCAGAGCGCCAGCCACCAGCCCACCACAACCACAACCACCCGCACAACCAGCCTATGATGTCCAGTATCCACCAGCAAACCGTATGTGGGATTGGCAGCAAAATCCCAATGTTGTTCCCAAGCCTCACCTCTTTGATGATTCTCAAAGTGGAATTCTACCTACTAGTCCCCTTGGAACCACGGCCAATGAACTGGAATTCTTTGAATTATTCTCTGACCAGCCATTGATGGAAATTATTGTCAGGGAAAGTAATAAGTATTTTGAGTACACCATGGCAAATACAATCTTATCACCACAGTCAAGACTACACAGGTGGAAAGAGACGACTGTTGCAGAAATGTATTTGCTTTTTGTAACAATAATGCTTATGCCTCACGTCTATAAGCATAATATAAAAGCATACTGGTCCACAGATCGGCTAATTTCTACCCCGGTCTTCAGTGAAATCATACCAGTGAACAGGTTTATCTTACTCTTACGTATGTTGCATTTCTCTGACAAAACCAGGCCTGACAGAAGTGACAGGTTATACAAGATTAGAAATGTTTTCATGTATCTCAAACAAAAGTTCAGCACATACTTTTATCCATTCAAGAATCTTGTAATTGACGAGTCTTTGATTTTGTTCAAAGGTAGACTGTCATTCAAGCAGTATATACCGAGCAAGAGGAAACGCTTTGGTATAAAACTGTTTGTACTCTGTGATTGTGACAGTGGCCTGGTGTTGGATATTGTTGTATACATGGGTAGTAAAACATTGAAAGATACCAAGATGCTATTGGGTATCTCAGGTGACATAGTGAGAAACATGATGGCACCTTATCTTGGTAAGGGGCATTCATTACATACCGATAACTGGTACACAAGCCCATTACTCAGTGATTTCATGCGAGTGAACAAGACAGATGTGTGTGGCACAGTGCGTTCTAATTGTAAACATATGCCCAGGCTCAACGCAGGTGCTCGTGGTGATGACGTGCAGGTGTTTACTGCCAATGACATCATGGCATTACGGTGGCATGACAAACGAGATGTCACATTGTTGACAACCATTCACCGTAATGAAATGCAAGACAGTGGCAAAGTTGATCGAGTGACTAATGAACGTATTCGAAAACCAGTGTCAGTGATTGATTATACACAAAACATGCGCTTGGTTGACAAGTGTGACATGCAGATTGGTTTTGTTGACTGTGTTCGTAAGAGTTACAAGTGGTACATGAAACTTTTCTTCCATTCATGGACATTTCAATGCTCAATGCATTAATATGTACCAAATAAGACTGGCAACAGACCACGTTTTGGTGAATTTTGTTTGTCTGTTGTCAGAAAACTCATAATGAAGTACCAGGTAACAACACGTGTTATACAACATGGTCCTCGAATTCCTCAGGATATACCCAAGCGTTTGAGGAGAGAAGGTGATCATTTCATAATACAGCTTCCTTCAACTCAGAAGAAATTTGCTCAGAAGAGATGCATTGTCTGTGCACAAACAAAACGACGGCAACAAAGACGCAAAGACACTCGGTTTATGTGTGAGGAATGTAAGGTGCCTCTGTGCATGGTGCCTTGTTTCAATGAGTTCCACAAGCTCCAGCAGTTCTAAAACCATGTCCAGTGATTGTAAATATGTAAATATATGATAGAACATTAGTATTATACAAGATTTGTGCATGTTTATTGTAATAAACAACAGTGGTAAACAATAATATGATAATAACTTTAGTGCAGTTATTGTGTTCAATACAGTGAGTTTATATATATACATTATATACAGTATTGGTCTCTCAGGCCCCAAATGTTAGTAGGAATAGAAAAAAATTGGAAAAGACAAGAAAAAACAACTAAAACCACAAAATAATGTAATGCGCGTATGTGGAATTCGTCGATGTTGCCGCCACCACATCATTTTTGACAAACTTCTTGGCACTGTATCTCGGTAAGTACTGATCAGATTTTTTTTTTTTGTCTTATTACCTTCACAAAAATATGCTCTTTAATTCTGTAAGAAAAAATAATTTTTTTTTTTTTTCAAAATTTCTTGGACACTGGAGCACCACTTCAGATTTTGGCCTTGGACCCTGAAAGGGTTAATATTTGCATTCTGAGTCAACCCTTCACAGACATTAAACAAATCTTCAACTTGCGTAATTTTCATCTGCACTATACTTAGTGTGTTTACAATCTTCACAGCAGTGAACAGAGAAAAGCTTGTTGTGATTGTCAGTAATAATTGCATCAGCAACACTACTGACCTACTGACCATGACCCTGACCTTGGAGGGTACACAGTGTACATATGGCTGAACCTTGATATCAGCTGTTGATGCTGGTATAAGCTTGGGACACTGCTGAGTCATTGTAAGATACTATACACATCACACTGTATACAGCACACATGCATATTTCTTAGACATATAAATGTCACTGTCAATATATAAAAGCTTAAACTTAATATAAACTTCCTTTAATATTTAAGAGACTTTGTCTATAAACTATAAACACTGTGTAGATATACATTCAGACAAACTGACTGCCAGTCTGGTTGTTATTGCTGTGTGCACAAGTTGAGGGCAGAGCGAGAGTGAATGATGGGTAAGCCAGCCCCGCTGGGTGCCCCGTTTTCTATTGGGTGATGGGCGAGTGCCTCTGGGGGACTCTGAGCTGGGTAAGCACCTCCAGTTTTCTATTGGCTAGCGAGCCAGCCGCCTCTTGCTCACCATTCTCTTTAAGTGCACAGACTCCAATATTTTGATTTACTTTGTAAAACACCAGTTTTTAAGTTTTTCCTCAAAGGACCTTGGCTCATAATTACTTCTACACTGTATTACAAGCTTTTGGACCACTATGTGGCCAGTATCTGGTTCGAAGGACCAACTTGTAGGGATTCGTCTGTAGAACATCAACATAAGCTATGTAACTGTAGAGGAATTAAGGTACAGTGGAACCTCAAATATCTAACTTAATCCATTCCAGGAGTTAGTTCTAAATTCGAAAAGTCTGAAAAGCAAAGCAATATTTCCCATAATAAATAATGGAAATACAATTAATCCGTTCCAGAAACTCAAAAATATTCACAAAAAAAATACATTTTATAGAGATTATAGTTTTACATACACACAACAAATATAGTGTTAAATTATGTATTAATAAATTTAAATAAACATAAAATAGCATTTTACTTACCTTTATTGAAGACTGGTGATGGCATCTGGAAGATAGGGAGGAGGAGAGAGGGAGTTGGGGTTAGTGTTTGGAAGGAGACTCCACCTCCATGAGAACTTCAGGTATCAAAGCCCTCTCTGGGATTACTTCCCTTCTCTGCCTTTTAATGCCAGTAGGACCAGCTTGAGAGTCACTGGACCCCTGTCTCACAAAGTAACTGTCCACAGTCCTCTGTTTCTGGTGCCTCTAAGATTTTCCTAAAATGGGACATGGTTCTGTCACTGAACTTGTTGCAAAGATTGTTTGTTTCAGCTTGCTCAGGGTGATACTTCTCCACAAACATTTGGACATCATTCCACTTGGACATAATTCCACTTCTGTATTATTTCCTTCTTCACATCTATGGTGTTTCTCACTTTCTTTATCACAGGGGTGCCACTAGCAAGTTTCTTTGGGCCCATTGTAGCTTATTTCACAGTCCCATAAGCACTAAACACAATGAAATAATCGTAAAATGTTTGAATGAGAGCGCAGGTTAGTGTTCACTCAAGCATCAGCATAACCAGACTGGCTCACGGCGCCTGCGTGGGGACGCGGACAGAGCGGGCTGCCGGACAGGTCCGGTACCCGGTGGTGCGAAAATAGGGGAAAGTTCGATAATAGGGACAAAGTTGGTTCGAAAAAAGCGTTCTATTTTCGAAGAGTTCGATAACTGATATGTTCGAAATTTGAGGTTCCACTGTACTTAGCTTTGTTGCTGGATCAGCCTTCTGCAGCTGCACCAAGAAAACTCCTCTGACATGCAACAGTTGTTCTACAACCCTGTTATAGAAATATATATTGAGAAATATAAGTGAATGATTGCCCCAAAGGAGCATATGGCAATATACATTCAGTAACTGAATACTGAACAGTGCCTTATTTACTTATATTTTTTGGGCTCGATGGCCAGTGGGTAACCAGGTGTAAAATAACCTTGGCTAGGTCATACCTTAGCTCTTAACTGCATAGTCAATTGAATTAAATTATGCCTAAGCAGATTTACCTGGGTATATGTATCAGACCCTTAAGGGTCACACAGATATCCACTGTCTTGAGGGAAGAATGGTGTCTTTTGAGGAATGTCACACATCCTCCACTCAGTCTGGAAATTTGTAACACTCGCACTGTCACCATACTGTTCTCCAATACTTGTCCTTCATTCACTGTACTGTCACTACAGGAAGCCGAGCACACTTCTCTGTAATCTTTCTACAGCACATATGGAGATTGTCTGAGAGGTTGAGACTGAACTGTTATACTTCCTTTGTTATGGTCAATGCATGTGCAACACGGTCTCGGACCAGTTCTTATTTCAACCTGCTGGCCCCTGCCCCGCTTTAGCCGCAGCTGCCCTCGGCGTCTCTAGTTCCATAAAGGATATGCTGATTCAAGCATTATTTCCCTTCCTTGCTAAACTGCAAGAGGAAGCAATACAAAATGTTTGATTTCTTGTTGTCTGAGCATAGACGTCAGTGTATATGAGCAATAACTTGTACATGAATGGGTGCAGGTTTTTTTTAATTGTCCTGCTAAGGTATGAGATTAATTTTCCTCTCATTAACCCACCCTAGATTGCAACACTGGTCAGCCGTGATGTGTCTTGCTTGGCACCCGGGTACAAACATGTGTCACAAATCAAACTTGTTGATCAGAAACAAGAGGCTATCAGCCTCTCTGGAGGACTGAGTCCCTCAAGGACTGAAAGGGGCTGAGAGAGGACAGATACCCCCTTCTTCCTGGAGAAAAATTTCTCCATAATACGACCACTGCATGGAAACACTTAGGCCTAGTTCACAACCTGCACTCCTACACTTTTACTAGCAATTATATCTTACATTTTCCTGCGGTTAAAACCCTTAAACTGTCCAAACGTAGATCTATGTTGACGTGCGTAGTGCTCCGATTGTAGATCTAAGTTTTTTCATAAGAAAGGATGTAAAATCAGATGTAGACTTATGTCTGGAGCGCTACGCACTTTGACGTACATCTACGTTTGGACAGTTTTAAGGTTAACAATAGTCCTTTTTCATTTCTTAGCTTTTCTGCTCTTTGAACTTATGCTAATCCCTGAGCTTTCTTTTTTTCCCCTCACTGATAAACACTCACTGCTAGTCACAAACCAATTCCTGAATGGCACCCTCCAGTAACAGCCATTATTCTGAGGCCTGGCATTCTACACTTGGCACTATAATCTATTTTTTTTTCTTCAGTGATCACTGGTATTTCCTTTATGTAGGTTCAAAAGAGTATATGCACTTTAAGGTTTGCACATGCCTATTTTCCGCACTCTGGCCTCTCTTGGACCATCAGAGTAATACAATTTTGACGGAGCTCAAACATACATGACTTCTTCACCCACTGATACAAAAAATGTTTGGGGCTTTAGCTATAATTTTAATGTCAACTGGACTTAGTGCATGATTATGAGAGAGTGAATTTGGATAGTTGAGTGAGGTAGTCTGACCAAAAAGGACTCTTCTATGAACATCCCTTATGTTCACAAACTTACTCTTGAAATTTTTGTTTGTACTTTAAAATCTTAATATCAAAATTCAAAAAAGTTAAAGAATAAAATAATTTGGGGAAAAAAAAGGGGGGTGCAAAAAGGGTTAACCTGAAAAGGGGTATGAAAAAAATTTTTAATTTTTACAATTAAAAAATTCTATGGGATTTTTTTAGCTTTTCCCCCCGCCCAAAAAATAAAACAAGGGTCAATATCCTAACATTTTAAAATTTCCCTATTAAAGAAAGTTCTGTACCCCAACCCCTTTTTCCCGAAAATTTCTTTGCCTTTTTCATAGGGGAAAAAAATTTTAAATTTTTACCTTTGGTTTGGGGGTTTTATCTTTGGGCTTTACAGGGTGAAGGGAGTCAGGTTTTCTGTGGTAAAATTTTCCCGGGGAAAAAACGCTGAATATAAGAAATTTTGGCAGGTGAGACAAGAACAAACCCAGGATAGTACATCCCCTGGGAAAACACAGTGACTTTTTATTTATTTTTACCGTAATTTACAAGTTTGAAGGTTTGAAATGAAAATTGTTTTTGGGGTATTTTAAATCTCAATACTCCGTTACCCAAAGTATTTAAAAATTAAATAATAATAAAAAATAAATTTAATTTTAAATTAAAAATAATAATAAAAATAATTAAATAATAATAAAAAAAATATAATTTTTTTTTTTCAACAAGTGGGGGGTCTCCCCCCAGGCAGGGGGTGACCCAAAAACCAAAAAAAATCCCCCCAAAAAAAAAAATACTTTTCCCTATTAAAACTTTCACCTCACTCCCCACCTAATCACTGTTTTTGCAGGGTGCCCCGAAAAACAACAGTTTAAAGTATATTATAAAAAAATAACAAATTTTTTCTCTCCAAAATCCCAATATCCCAAAACCCCCCCTTTAGAGTGGGAGGCAATTTTTATTTCCCCTTTCCCGGATCAAGTCGGTTATTTTAAAAAAACCGGTTTTTCCCCGAATCCCCCACTAAAAAATTACCCCGCTCAACCCAACGATCGTCAGGTCCCCAAAAACCCTTTTTTCTCCCTTTTACCCCCTACTAACAGCTCACGCTTGCTGGAAGGGCCCCAAACCCCCCGCCCACAACACCAAATTTTTCCCCCTCCCCCAACCTTTTTAAGGTGGACCCCTACCCCGTCTTCCTTCCCCCACAGATTTATATCTTTAGATCTTATATATATCTTTATTTACTACAAGTACATGAACATGGTATACAGGCCTAGCTGTCGTCAATGACATATACTATATAGAAAGCCGCTTGTTATGCTGAGCATTTCGGGCAAATTGGGTCAATTTTGTCCAGGATGCAACCCACACCAGGCAAAATAACACCCAGGTACCCATTTTAAACTGCTGAGTGAACAGGGACAGGGACAGCAGGTGCCTTATGGAAACACGTCCATAATGTTTTCCAGCCGTACCGGAGAAGATTTGAACCCCAGACCTCAGTGTGTGACGCAATCGAGCTACGGGACACCATAAATAGTTTTCATAACAACATTCAATGGTTATGGAGAGAAAATTATTCGTACATAAATTTATATTTTTTCTCTCCTTCAGAGTGGCCATTGTTTTAACACATTATTGAGTGGTAAGTTAACTAAGATTAACCCTTTAACTGTCCAAACATAGATCTACATTTTTTCAACATTTGAAAGTACAGTAGGGCCCCACTTATACGGTAGGTTAGGTTCCAGGCTACCGCCGTAAAGCGGAAAACGCCGTAAAGTGGAACACCCTTTTTTTTCCTTATAAATGCATACAAACACTAGATAACAAGTTTACACTAACATATATTAAGTTAGCACTAGAACCAGGCATCAAAAAACAATAAAGAAGTACAATACACACATAGTGCACTCATTACTTACCTTAAAATATTTATAGTCTTAATCTAGGGTGAGACAAGTAGTATTTATTGTAAGAAATCAAGTGTGGTATGTATGGTAGCCAGCCAGGCTACCATACCAGGCCAACCCACCCACACATACTATTCTATGATATTTAAGCATCCCAGAGCGATAAAATGTATATACAGTCCACTCATTACTTACCTTAAAATATTTGTAGTTTTAATGTAGGGGTCAGGAGAAAGTAAATGAGATAAAATGAATAAATGAGAGAGAGAAAGAATGAGTGCATGAGAGAAGACAGGCGCAGAGTTATGTAAACAAACCAGGCGAACTTAAGTTTTGTAAACAAAA
>NC_069404.1:96752843-96781514 GCF_026875155.1 Cherax quadricarinatus | reverse complement strand
TCCTTGAATTCCTTCACATATTTGTCAGCTGCTTTTTGGTCCGAAATGGCAACCTCACCATGCCTTATCACACTATGTATGCCACTACGATTCTTAAATCTCTCGAACCAACCTTTGCTGGCCTTAAATTCACTCGCATCACCACTAGTTGCAGGCATTTTTCTAATTAAATTGTCATGCAACTTCCTAGCTTTTTCACATATGATCGCTTGAGAGATGCTATTTCCTGCTATCTGTTTTTCGTTTATCCACACCAATAACACTCTCTCAACATCTTCTATCACTTGCGATCTCTGCTTCGAAAACAAAGTTGCACCTTTGGCAAGAACAGCTTCCTTGATTGCCGTTTTCTTGGCCACAATAGTAGCGATGGTTGATTGGGGTTTTGTGTACAACCTGGCCAGCTCGGAGACACGTGCTCCACTTTCATACTTAGCAATGATCTCTTTCTTCATCTCCATAGTAATTCTCACCCTTTTTGCTGTAGGGTTGGCACTAGAAGCTTTCTTGGGGCCCATGGTGACTTATTTTGCAGGTGCAATCTCTAAAAACGCTGTGATAATATGAAATGTTCGGATTGTACATTTGAATGCGACCGCTGTGGCTGGCTTGTAAACACTGGCACCCATGGGACAAGTGAGGCGTGCTCAGGCCACACGTGGACGCATCTCGAACGGAACGAATCGCGTTGGGCGAGTTTTTTAGCGCTAGCCGAGGCAAAATTTTTGCGTTAAAATGTATCGCTAGGCGGATTTAACGTTATGCGATGCGTTCATTAGGCGAGGGTCCACTGTATAATGTTTAATGTATAAATGTGCACTCATTATATTTAACACAATAGCAGCGCTAATTTGTTTATCATTATATTGCTTATCATTATATTGTGTTGAGTACAGCAGTTACATATAGTACCATAGGGTGCAATGGTACCATATGGTACAATGTTCCATAGGGTGCAATGGTACCATATGGTACAATGTACCATATGGTACCATTGCACCCTATAGAACTTTACGGTATGGTACCATTTTTGACAATAAAATGTTGCAATTTGTGAAAATTACAACTTCCAGTGCTTAGGAAAATGAGGGTCCACTGTATATACAAAGAGTGGAAAACAAGGGTAAAGAACCAGAAAAGGAGGAAAGCGCAGATAAAGGTGAAAACCAAGGAGTTGAAATAAGAGAGGAAAATGTCATTCAGAGCAAGTCGGAAAACAATGAAACATGGGTACATAACACAGAGGAAAGGAAAAGAGAGGAAGAGAAAGCTAGAGCAGGAACAAATAAAAGCGAAAGAAGGGAATAAATATGCCTAGATGGAAGAGAACAAGAGAACTTGGATCAGGTGAGAGATCTTGGGAAAGACACAAAATCGGTAAATATAGGCAGTCAAAACATTTTCAGATGCTATGCAAAAGGTATGTGCCTATATGGCAGAGCTTGCTGGAATAAACACACCAAAAATTGTTGCCAACATGTTGGGGAAGGGAATGTCTCGTTTCAACAGATTGCAGGTACTTCCATCCAGAAATGTGTAAAATTTCAACACAGTCCAGAGAATGTTATGACCTGAGCTGCCCAGACCACCATATAAAAGGAACACGGCACTACAGAGAAAGCAGAGGAAGGGAAAATGGACAGCAATCTTCTTTAGACATACAGAAAAGTGATCGAACCAAAGAAAGAGACAAAAAGGGGGAATGGTAAAGAGAAAACAAATGGGTAGAAAAATGGGACATATCAAACCAGACATCAGCCCAACAGGGTGGAATAAACAACCAAATGGAAAGTCGGTATTGAAGAAACCAAGGCTATGTACACCAGGGGCCATACCAGGTAGTACATCACCAGTGGTACTAACGACACACAAAGCAAGACAAAACATCCCTAATGGTAATTCGTGCTTCATATTTGCAAACATTCAGGGTTTGAAATTAAATAAAAACGACTTAGTTACGTCAGTGGGCTCCTGTCAGAAGCGAATGCCATGTTTAGAGCATTTACAGAAACACACACAAGGGATGTTTTGGAAGGTGAGATAAAGATAGAAAACTATAACATGTATAGATGTGATAGAATTAATAGGACACAGGGAGGAGTAGGAATCTATGTATAGTTTCTGTTGCACAGAAGTGCTGAACTCTATGAATGATCTAGTAGAAATCCTAGGCATTAAAGCTGAAAATAGGAATTTGGTAATTATCCTAGTATACAAACCACCATAAGCAACTGCTGAGGAATTCATAGATCAGCTAAGGAAGATAGATAGCTATTTGGATAGGCTAGAAAATCCTACACTGAATATTTTACTCCTTGGGGTGTTACCGAGACCATGGCTTGCTGTAGTGTCTTGGAATCTCAGGTTAGTGTTGAAGGAGGTTCTACTTATTCAGGAGAAAAATAGAAGGCTGAAGCTTTGCCTAGATGGGTTTGGGAGTGAGTGTGAGATGGTTGGTGCTGGTAAGGAGGAAAAGGATACCAGGAGTGTATTAACGAGTTGCAGCAACTTTAAGTGGCAAGTGGTTCACAATTAAGGAAGAAGGAAGATAAGGTTAATAGAGAGGATGTGAAGGTAGGAAATCGATTCTCTGTTCTCCAGGACTAGTGTTCATCAGTGGTTAGTGAGGTTAAAGGTACCACAAACTCCTCTGCTAATCAAGGTAAGAATATTCTAATTGTGGGAGACACTCGGGTAAGATATAAGGACTATGCTTTTTGTACCTCTTCAAGGGGGGCTCCTTGGCGTGGTGAAGAGGCTCTTGGTCTGAGGAATTAGACCTGTCAGTCTTCTTCCTCAGACCGAACCTAATTACCCCCCAATCTCCCCTCCCCTATCCCATCCTCCCCATCCTCCCCTTTTTCCTTTCCTCCTCCTCCTCCCCACCCCTCCCTTTTGCCCTTCCTCTTTTTGGCCTTTGGGATTGCTTCCACAGGCGCGCTAGTTCCTAGGTAGGGGAAAGGATACCAGGGTCTATCCCATTCCGTTGAGGTTCTTGGCGGTGGCGTAGTTTGCCGTGGAATCTGGATCGCCTGGGGATGTCCCGATCCCTCTCCGGTATCCCGGAGTAGCTTTGGGTGTCTTTGGGGCGACGGGTGTATCTCTGGAAGCCACCTTTCGGATTCCGGGGGTGGTGGCTGAAGGAGGTATGCTTTGTGGCAGATATCCGGCCGCCCTCTCTTTTGTCCACCGAGGTAGCTCGGCAGATGTGAGGTTGCTATCCCGGATTGTTAGTTTACTAGCATGATGGGTAGGGTACGGCACGGGTTCCATGCTGCATCTGCGCTACTTGCGGTGCTGAGGTCCTCTTGGGCATGGAGGGAGATTTCTGGCCCTTTCATTCCTCCTAGGAACTATCCCTCCCGGTCCCCCTTTTTTATTCTTTTTTTTATTTTTATTTTCTTTTCTTTCTTTTTTTTTAAAAACAAAAGAAAGAAGTAACAAAATCATGGCAGCCCTAGCCCATAAACCCCTTTTCCCCCCGGGCCCCTTTTTAAATACCCCCCCCCCTTTTCTGCCCCCGCCTCGTTTTTGGGGACCACTTTCAGACACCCCTCTTGCCTCTGTCCCTTTTTGCCTGTGCTGTTTCCTCCCCCCGCTTCGGTACTGGGGCCTGGGGTAAACCCCTTTTTGGATTTATCGGCCCTTCGCTCCCCTCTGACTAGGGTTTCCCGGCCCTCTCCCTCTAGGTGGGGGAAATTTTTTAAATCCCCGCCCTTTCCAGTGGAAAAAACTTGGTCCCCCCTTTAAACGCCCCAACAATTACTGTGTGATACTTTCCCCCTTCTGGGTTTTCTCGGAAACGACGACAGCCCTTAAAACCCCTTTCCCCGCCGTTTAAGATGAACAAGGATTTAAAATTTTTCCCACTTTGGGACCGATTTCCCTTTTACTGCCTATCTTTCTGCCCACAGTATTGGAAAGGGGCATCCTACGCCTGTTGGTAAAGATGTTTCTTTTCTGCTCTTAAGAGCGGTCGGCTCTTTTCCCGTTCAAAATGTACCCACCCATGGCCTTCGTTTTTCCCCATATCGAAAAATTTTTCCTGTCACTTTTTAAAAAAACATCTTTCCCCTAAATTTCTTTGTGTGGTCCCGTCTTTTCCCCCCTCCATGTTAAACAAAATTTAGAAAATGGGGGCCTGAATTCTTGAACAGCGGGAAACCCCCCAAGTTTCCCCAATTAAAGGTGGGGACACTTTTTTTCCTCCCCGCGGGGGGAGACGATACCTGGGAATTTGGTCGTTTAATTTTTGACACCCGGAAAAACTCCCCCCTCATTTTTAAAATTAGCAGGACAGGGGTTTCCCAATTCGAAAGGGGGATTCCCTACCCCAAACAGTTTTAGAAATTGCTGGCTTTTGGCCCCATCAGCGAATATTGCAGATTATCCCCGAAGGGCCCAGTCTGTGGGGGCCGAGCCCTTTTAAATTAATTTCTTGCAGTCAAATCCCCCTTTGCCTTAATGTCAGGGGCCCTCACCCTTCTTTACTCTCGCCATTTTAAGTTTTTTTAAAAAGAGCGGGAAACCCATTCCCTCAAAGGGGACGGGAAGGTCCCCCAAATCCCCATGGAATTTCTCCCCACCCCCAAGGGGGACCCCCAAGTGTTTCTTTTTCCGTGTTTAAAAGTCCCCCATTCTGGTACCCCATTTCTACCCCACCTCTGTGGTTCCCTCCCCCATAGCCCACCCCGATCTAATCCTTTTGCTGTCCTCGGCTCAGACTTTCCTACTTCAACGCCTCAGTCTGATCTCGCTCTTCGAGTTCTCTCTCAACCCTCAGTATCGACGAGACTCGTACGACACCTCCTCCAACGTTCCCTCTACTTCTCAAAAGTCAAAAAAGGCCCGTTAACACTCCTACCCATCTTCCACCTCCTCATTTTTTCCCCTCCCTGTCTCTGTCCCTGGTTCTCCCCTTTTCACTGGCTCAGTTACAAGTGTAGAGGTTCACCTCCTCCTCGTTACTGTACCTTCCTCCCCTGTTCCCTCCAAGTTTCTTCCTCTTTGCCACCCCCTAGGTTCTGCCTCTTCTGTCCCCTGCCACGCTTTCTCCAGTTCCCTCCCCCCTTTTGCCCCCCCCTACTTGGTACAGCCCAATTTACATTTCCCAATCTTTATCATCCTCCCCTACCTTTTCCCAATATTGTCTCCCATACGACGTCTCTGAATTCAGAAACACTTGAAGCGTCTTGAATATATTGCAGAGACCAAACATCAATGGACCTGATCCCCCTTCCGCTCTTTCTCTCTCCTTGCTCCATCTGCACAACTCCTTTCTTCACAAGCGCACCGTTCCTTCGCTGCTTGAACGTTTTCCCCTGCCTCCGCATGTGGACTTTTCTAACCCCTTTAGTCCGTAGGAACCCTTAACTGCGGATTTCAAGTATCTTTATCATTGCCCAAACATGGCCTATTTACAGTGGAATTAGCGGCTCAGGGGTAATCGGGGTGAAATTCAGATGTTACTCTCCCCGTTTGCCCTGTTGGTGTTTGCTTACAGGAACCAAAATTACACTCTGATGTTATTTCTCCCATCTCAGGCTATAATTTATTGTATTTTTCAGATCCTTTTCCTGATGGGGCCTTTAATGAAAGTGCCCTTCTTCTACGCACTGATATCCGTACCCTCAGCTATTTGTTCATATTCGCTGCATTACACAGCAGCCCGTATCCACTTACATAGGTGGTATACGCTCTGTTCTTTATATCTCTTCTCCCTTTCGGGCTTATCTATTCCGGATATTGCCTTCCTTGTTTCGTCATTACCCCCACCGATTCTGTTACTTGGTGATTTTAATGCCCACCATTTCTCTGGGGGGGGGGGGGGTCTCACTGTGATTCCCGTGGAATTCAGTTTTGAGGCCTTTCTTGCCACCCACCCCCCCCATGTTTTAAATACAGGTACTCACACCCTTTTGATCCTCGGACTCATACTCTCTCTTGCATCGATCTCTCAGTCTGCTCTTCCTCCGCCGCATTTTGACTTCACTTGGTCTGTTCTCCCGAACTTACATGACGTGGGTCAATTCCCAATCATTCTTTTCTTCCTTGATATTCGCCACCCCTTCGCACCCACGCTGGCAATTTAATCGGGCAAATTGGAACCTTTACTCACACCTGACTGTTTTAAAGAGGTTCCCTTTTTCGTCCTCCATCGATGAGCTTTTACACCTCTTTCGTCTACGTTTTCTCCGCAGCTTCTATTCTATACCCCAAACTTCGGGCAGGCATTTCAGAAATGCTGCCTTGGTGGTCTCCTGCTTGAGCTCGTTTCAGTCGTTTGAAAGCGCTGCATGGGGCAGGTCCGGTACAAAAAGAACACAGAGAGACTCCCTTTATTTTAAAAAAGAAGCGTGCGATTGCTCGCCGTGTCATCCGTGATGCTAACGCACTTGCTGGTGAGATTGTCTCCCCCATCACCTCTGCTTCCTCTGAGTGTAGTTCTGGAAAAAAGTACGAAAACTGAGTGGTAAATATTTCCCGGGCCGGCTCCTGTTCTGCGGGTTGCCGGTGTTGATATAGCAAACCCACTAGTTTTTGCCAATGAAATTGGCAATCATCTGGTCCGTATTTCTCAGGGAACCATCTATGCCCCTCATTTCTTTTTCCCCAAAGGGCTTGGGCCCAAAAGGTTAGCACCCTTGGGGCTTTTTTTCTCTCAGAAAAAGAAAAGTATAATGTGCCCTTTTTCACCCTTCCAAAAAAACTGGGGCAACACTCTCAAATTTGTCGATCAAACGGCCCTGGGCCCCACGGAAATTCCTTTTTGTTATGCTTCAACATTTACATCAGTCAGCCCTTCAGTCCTATTCCCCCTTTACAATTTTTTTGGTTACAAAGGGTTCTTCCCCAAAATGTGGAAATTTCCCCCATTGTTCTCCCTTTCCCCAAACCCGGCACTACGGGCATGGGAAACCCCCCCACTATGTCCATTGCTCTTACCAGTTTCAGTTTGCAAAGTAATGGAACGCCTTTGTTTAAAAAGACGTTTAGTTTTGGGTTTTTTTAGAGACCCCACAACGTTCCTCCCTGTCAATATGGCTTTGTAAGGGGCGGGTTTTTTACCATAGACCCCTTACTTTCGCTTGGGGTACGTATGTTCGTAATGCCTTTGCGAATAAAACCCCTCGTTATTTCCCTTTTTTTGGGCCCTTTAGAGGATTGACACAACCCTTTGGGGTTAAAAATTTTTTGCCCCAAACCCACTCCTTAGGCCTTCGAAAGGCCCCTCTCCTTTTTTTCCTTAAGAAAATTTTTAACTGACAGGCATTTTCCCTGGGGTTGGGTTTAAAAATTGCTCTCCCCCGGACTTTATCCCAAATGAAGGTGTCCCCCGGGATGTGTTCTGAGCACAACACTTTTTCTCCTTGCTATTAATGATTTGGCCTCTAGTCTTCCATAAAATATTTGGTCATCACTCTATGTTGATGACTTCGCTATTGCCTGTTGCAGGCCGGGACTGTCACCTCATTACAGTTTCTCTCCAACATGCAGTCGACCGTGTTTCCAATTGGGCCACCACACGGGGGTTTAAATTTTCCAGCACTAAAACCCACCAAATTACTTTCACTAGACGCTCTGTCATCTCCGATCATCCTTTGTACCTCTATGGCTCCCGTATCCCTGAATGTGTTTACAGTCAAGTTTCTGGGCCTCCTCTTTGATCGTAGGTTATCCTGGAAACCTCACATTACCTCTCTGAAGGCAATTTGTCACAGCCGGCTGAACCTTTTTAAAACCCTTGCTCATCTTTCAGGGGGGAGCTGATCGTCGAACCCTCCTTCACCTACATTCCACCCTTATTTTATCGAAACTTGATTATGGTGACCAGATCTATTCAGCGGCATCTCCTGCTATTCTCTCTAGCCTTAACCCCATTCATCACCAAGGATTACGTTTATGCCTTGGTGCTTTTCGCTCTTCCCCTGTCGAGAGCCTCTATGCAGAAGCGAACGTTCCATCCTTATCCGATCGCCGTGATGCCCATTGCCTGCGCTACTATGTACGCCCTCATGATCTCCGCAATCCTTCCATTTATAGAATGGTCACGGATATTAGTAGACTTTATTTGTTCGCCGCCCCTGTTTACTCCGTCCCTTCTCTCTTCGCCTTCATTCGCTCGTCTTCTCTTCAACTACCACCTTTCTATGTACATGTAGCATCTCACTTTTCCCTAACCCCCTGGGAAGTTCCAGCTGTTCGACTCTGTTCTTTCTCCCTCCCTTGCTCGAAAGCCCAACTGTCTACGGTCGCTTCCCGCTCTCTTTTTCTTGACCACTTTCACTCTCATTCTCATGCCATTGCTGTGTACACAGATGGCTCTAAGTCTTCTGACGGCGTAGGATTTGCAGCAGTGTTTCCGGACAGCGTCGTACAAGGGCATTTACTATCTTCGGCTAGTATTTTTACTGCTGAATTATATGCCATCCTTACAGCACTTACCCGTATTGCATCTATGCCTGTGTCATCATTTGTGGTTGTCTCAGACTCCCTTAGTGCTTTACAGGCTTTACAAAAATTTGATACACCTCACCCCTTAGTCCTCCATATCCAACTTTGGCTACACCGCATCTTTACCAAGCATAAAGATAATGTTTTTTGTTGGGTCCCTGGTCATGTTGATGTACAGGGCAATGAACAGGCAGACACTGCTGCGCGGTCAGCAGTACATGACCTACCAGTTTCTTGTAGAGGTATTCCACTTACGGACTATTTTGCTGCAATATCTTCCCACCTTCACACCCGTTGGCAACAACGTTGGTCTATTATGCTCGGCAACAAACTTCAATCTATTAAACCGAGTATAGGTTACTGGCCGTCTTCTTATCACCAGTGTCGAGGTTGGGAGACTACTCTCTCCCGTCTTCGCATTGGCCATACTCGTCTTACTCATGGATATCTCATGTAGAGGCGTCTTGCTCCTCTCTGTGAGAATTGCCAAGCTACATTATCAGTCAGCCACATTCTTTTGGACTGCCCACTTTATCAACGAGCACGCAGAATTTACCTCTGTCTTCGTCTTCGCTCCGCTGCTCTCTCTTTACCTTCCCTTCTCACTGATGGACCCACCTTTCATCTGGACTCTCTCATTGACTTTTTGACAACAACTGACTGACTTCACAAATTCTGATACCTTCAGCCCTTTCAACTTCAATCTCTTGCTACCCTCTACCCCCGTACTATCCCCTGCCCCGCTGTTTTCTGTAACCTGCTGATCATCCCTCCTCCCTTCTGCCATCCAATACCCTCGCTTCCTTCCCTACCCTGCAGCGCTGTATAGCCCTTGTGGCTTAGCGCTTCTTTTTTATTATAATAATAATATGCTTTTTGTAACAGAGATAGGAAGGTCAGACAGAGGGTGTGCCTCCCAGGAGCTGGTGTTGGTGACAGTCAGCAGGTTGGATAATATTATGTTAGGTAATGGGAATAAGCCCATTATCTCTCTTAGTGCTAGTGGAAATGCCATTGGGAAGGGCAGGAGACAGGTCTAAGGGAGGGATCCTAATCATATGTAGCATCTTGCCTAGAAGGGGAGTGGGCAATGAGTGGATGTCTAGGACAATTGGTATAAATTGCTGGCTTGACAGGTACTGCAAGGAACTTGCAATCCCATTCATTGTTAACTGGGACAAATTCTATATGCAAACATGATATGTATGTATGGGATGGGGTTCATCTCTCTCGGGTTGGAGTGGTTGCATTAGCCAGTTTGATTGAGGGGGTCATTGATGACTTGTTTAGGAATTTAAAGTAATAGATTATAGAGGTATGGGTTTACCTGGAGAGACCTGGAGAGAGTTCCGGGGGTCAACGCCCCCGCGGCCCGGTCTGTGACCAGGCCTCCTTAGGTCAGTGTCCCAGGATGCAACCCACACCAGTCGACTAACACCCAGGTACCCATTTTACTGATGGGGAACATAGACAACAGGTGGAAAGAAACACGTCCAATGTTTCTACTCTGGCTGGGAATCGAACCCAGGCCCTCACCGTGTGAAGCGAGAGCGTTAACCACCAGGCCACCAGAGCCAGGTGTTTGTGGGAAATGATCAGGTTGCAGTACTAGGGTTGAAAACAGCAGATATTACCAGGATACCCCAAGGATATGTTTAAAAGATAATATTCAAAATAGTTGCTAGTAAAGGCAAAACAGTTGCTCGATAAACAGAGATAATAGAGGGCAATGAGCAACTAGCTCCTTTAAGGTTTACTATACAAATAATAGGAGTCTTAGAAATAAGATAGATGAGTTAAGATTACTTGCAAGTGCAGGTAATATAGATATTATTGCTGTAACAAGAGACCTGGTCCAACTTGAAAGATTGAGAAATGCCTTCTGAATGCAACATACAGGCTTATAAACTATGCCACACTGATAGGGTCAAGAGGAAGGATGGTGGAGTGGTGATGTATGTCAGAGATAATTTAAATTTAAATATTTTAAAATAAAGAATTAAACTAAGTTTGCCCGAAATCCCTAGCCATGCTAGGCGTTCTAGTGGTACACTCTGTAATCATTATTTAACTACATGTAAACCACACAACAACCAAATTCTGTAAATTCAACATTGTAATCTTTATAGAGAATAAACTTTGAATTGTTGTGTTAGACAAGATATAAGATTAGGAACATCGAACACAGAATCTGTTTGACTACAGTTTCTCGAAGGTTGTGAAAAATTAGTTTCGGGTGTGATTTATAGGCCCCCAAACATTGATAGGGAGTTCAGTAGGCTGCTATGGGATGAAATTCATGAGGTGTCTAGATATGAAAATGTTGTGTTAATGAGAGATTCTAATTTTAGACAAATTGATGGGAACAGTGTGACAGGAAATCTTGAGTCTAGTGACTTTCTTGATACAGTTCAGGATTGCTTTTTTAAAACAGTTTGTGACAAAACCAACTAGAGGAAACAACCTGCTTGACTTGGTTCTTTCCAACAAAGAATCGCTAGTTAATAATCCTGAGGTTAATGATGAACTTGGGGGAAGCGATAACAAATCACTTAGTTTCAATATATCATGGAATTACCCAGATAACTGCAATCAAGTC
Organism: Cherax quadricarinatus; assembly: GCF_026875155.1. NCBI lineage: Eukaryota > Metazoa > Arthropoda > Malacostraca > Decapoda > Parastacidae > Cherax > Cherax quadricarinatus. The sequence goes on along the minus strand of NC_069404.1, from coordinate 96,770,461 downwards.
TCTCTCCCAGATTTCTGCTTGGTTGACTTCATGGGACTGAGAAATTACCTGGGTGGGCTACATTGGGATGACCTGACTATGGGTCAGGTAGCTGGTGTTGCCTGCCAATATGACGTGTTTCAGAGCACAGCTTGTGTTCTGAGTAGGGAAATTAGATCTAACAAAATTGATTCCAGACGGATAAACAATAGATTAAAACATTTCATTGGTCAAAAGAGGGGATGGGCAGTTAAGAAATCAATATATTCAATTAACAAAAGAGATGAAAAAAAAAAGGAACAAGAAAAGCAAAAAGGGATTGAGGCAAAAGTCGCAAGGGATTCGAAGACTAATTGAAAAGGGTTCTTTGAGGTATACAGAAGTAAGATTAGGGACAAGATAGGCCCACTTAAGAGTAACTCAGGTCAGATCACTGATGGTGATAAGGAAATGTGTGAACTTTTCAATACCTACTTCCTCGCACTTTTTACTAAGGAAGATACTAGCAAAATTCCAGAAATAATAAATTATGTGGAACAGGACAATAATAAAATATGCACTATTAGGGTAACTAGTGACATGGTCCTCAGACAAATAGAGAAATTAAAACCAAACAAATCCCCAGGCCTTGATAAACTGTTTGTGAGGGTTTTAAAGGAATGTAAAGAGGTACTTAACATTCCTTTGGCAAATCTTTTCAGTAGTATGTTACTACAATCAGGCATAGTGCCATATAAGTGGAAAATGGCAAATGTAATACCTATTTACAAGGCAGGTGACAGGTCCTTAGCTTCGAACTAAAGACCAATAAGCCTCACCTCCATAGTTAGAAAATTTATGGAATCAACAATTGCCAAAGCAATTCGTAGCTTTTGACCGTTTTGGTCATATATATATACGTCTTTTGAGCCACCGTGTTTGACGTATATGTACTCATAAATTCTAGCGGCTTCAAATCAAGCAGGAGAAAGCTAGTAGGCCCACATGTGAGAGAATGGGTCTATGTGGTCACAACTGTAGGCCAGATCAACAAGGGGGTGGCACAGCTATATACTACTCAGACCAACTAGAATGTATCACTAATACTTGCACAAGGGATGAACATGGGAAATATATAATAGCTAAATTCAAATCCAAATACCTACAAAAACCTCTCACAGTGATAAACATCTACAGAGTACCACAGTCAAACATTAGCCGTTTTAGTGAAAACCTAGGAAGTATGATAACTGATGCACGCATGAACAAAGATCACTTACTACTATCAGGTGACTTCAATATAAATCTCCTGCAAGACCAGGACCAACGTTTCTGATCATAACACTATGAGTAACTGCATGTTGCTTACCAACTGTAACAAAACCTACAGGTTCAGAGACTAGGTGTTTCCCTCCTAGACCACATCTGGACCAACACCATATCCCCTTTAAAATCAGGCTAATCACAGGATAATACCACATATCACTACTTTCCTTCCTCATAACAAATTTGGCAATTACCTCAAGACACTACTAAAGTCACTTTCAGACTTCACAATGAGGCAGCCATTAACCCTTTGACTGTTTCAGGCCCTTCTCTGAAAATGTCATTCTATGTCGACCAAATATTCAAAAAAAAAAAAAAAGGTTTTTTCTTATGAAAATGTTAGGATATTTTTAGTAGTGTTTTAAGCCTAAAAAAAAATTTTTTTGCCATCAGTACTTACGAGATATAGTAGCCGCAAAGTTTGCAGGAAAGTGACGTGCGTACGGCAACAGCGGCGACCGCCGCCCACCCGGTATTCTTTATTTACTCTAATTCAAAAGTTTCTTGCATTTTTCAATATTTTTCTTTTCCAGCGTAACTTATGTGGCTGTGAGACCAATGTAAGGTGCATTGTTCAAATATACATATTATTTACAAAACAATAACAGAACAAACTTTATCACTATTAGTTTGTGTTTCACATTGTTTACACAAACCAAACAATACAAAAACAATGTTTATTACTATTGTTCCATAATTATATTACATTGTACGTCACTAACCACGTTCCTAGAATGCTGCAGCTTGTGGAACTCTCTGAAACATGGGTATATGAGAGGGGGACTTCCCACTCCTCACACATAAACGAGTTGTCTATGGTGTTTGTGGGCCCGTTTTGTGGTATGATACTTACTCATAACACCTCTTCTGAGCATTTTTCTTGGCAGTTAGTAGGAGGCAGTTGTATTGGGGTAGTGATACAGGACTCAAAGATGATGGAGTCTGTCGGCGCTGGTCTATTGCAGGAGTTCTCCTTGGTACTTTGCATTATTTGTTCTGATTACTGACATGGCAAAATTCACCAATTTTGGTGTTTTGTTGGTCTTCAACCTTGTATATGTTAGTAAGCATTTAGCCTAGGAGATATCAACAGATGGAAAAAAAAAGTTTTATATCCATTCTTATAACTCTTGCGTACACAGTCTGCAAACCCAATATGCATGTCAATTTGTCCACTAAGCGCATATTGAGGGTTGTAGTCCATGACAGCTGCAGGCTTTAGAATGGGTTCCTTGGTCTGTTGTTGTCCCTGCCACTGGGTACCATTTAGTTTCTGTGAATGTTGGCAGCAATGTGACATCACGTTTGTCATGCCACCGAACTGCCATGATGTCATTGGCAGCAAAGGCTTGAACCTCACCTCTGCGAGTGCCTGCATTGAACCTTGGCATAGTTTACGATTACCACGCACTGTGCCACACACGTCAGTCAGTTCACTCGCAAGAAATCACTGAGGTAAGGGCCTTGTGTACCAGTTATCAGTAAATAACATATGCCCTTACCATGATATGGTTCCATCATTGTTCGAACCCACATCACCCAGATATACCAATAACTTCATGGTATCTCTTAAAGTATACTGCCAGTTTACACAATCTATATCAAAACTAGACCACTTCTGCAATCACACAGTACAAATAGCTTTATACCAAAGTGTTTTTTCCCCTCTTTGCCTTTGGTATATACTGCTTGACAATGAGAGTCTTCCTTGAATAAAATCAAGGACTATCAATAAACAAGCTTCTGAAGGGATAAAAATACATGCAGACACTTTTGTTTCAGGTACATAACACATTCTGATCTTATATAACCTGTTGCTGCTGTCAGCCTGGTTTTGACTGAAAAGTGCAAACTTACGTAACAGTATCAGGAAACGAGTGACACCTATAATGTCACTAAAACCTGGGAGTTGAAATCAGGCTTTCTGTTGCCAGTATGTGGGACTGTGTGCTTATACACATGTGGCATAAGCATTATTGTGCAAAAAAAACAGGTACATCTCTGCCACTGTTGTCTCCTTCCATTGTGTAGCCGTGATTTTGGTGAGAGAATTGTTTTGCCATGGTGTGTAATCACAGTATGTGGTGGTTTCCCTGACAATGATGTCCATTCAGGGGTTCATCGAAGAATAACTCAAGCAGTCCAGTTCACTGGGCATTGTTCCCAAGTGGACAAGATGGCTCTTTATTCCCACTCTTTGTGTTTTCATCAAAAGTCATGGGGACTGGAACCAAACTCGTCACCGGTCCTGCAATCCCAGATGCCCGGTCTGCTGGTGGGGTCTGGATATTGTACCATGGTTGTGGTTGTGCAGGTTGTGGTGGTGAGGTTGTGGGAGTGTGTGGGGTAGGGTGAGGCTGGTTGTTGTGCTGCGTCAGACAGCGTGGGTAGAAGGTAGTGGCCAGCTGATGGTGCAACATGGGCCGTGCCACCTACTATACCACCACTTGCCTCCTTCCCTGTCACCATTCATACCCATCGTTACAATAATCGTCAACTCACTATCAGGTCGTTGTGTAGGGCCACGGGATGTGCTCCCAGGGTTTCTCCTTCCCTTGGAACAACATATGTAAAAACACTACCAGACCTCATGCTACGTCCGTACATACTGCTGCTTCACTGGGGAATATTCACTCTCACCGTCACTAGAACTGGCTTTCTTGACCTTGAAATCCATATCCACTATCATGCTATCATCTGGGGTGTTGTAACACGACCAAATAGATTTCCTTCATTGTCCTGGTACAGGGAACGTGAAGTGAACAAGCCGGCACAGCACCAGAGCAGTGGAAGGTTGTGGGGTCATCTGGGTTTTCTCACAATTACGTTATCCTGGGCAATTTTCCGGTAACACTCACTTCAAAACCCTGCGAATTCACTGTCACTGACATTTTCATCGCTGTTAGAAGCTATCACTTGGGAACAAAAGACACCTCCAATCCGCCGTGGGTGAGGAACTTCTTTACGAGAGGCTGGTGAAATGGATAACACATGGCGTTCCACAATGCACCGCTGTGGTCCCAGATTTTTTTCACAGGTGTGCACAAACGACCACTGAGGAACCCATTCTCTCTCATGTAGGCCTACCAGGGCCTTTGGACTTGATTTGAAGCGCTAGAATTTGTGCGTATAAATACGTCAGAAACATTGACTCGTAAGACGTATTTATAGTTCGGAAACAGTCAAAGGGTTAATTAAAATTCACAGCGCACGTGACAAACATTCGACTGGCACATGAGCTAGGAAATCATACAGAAATTGACGAATGTATTTAATAATTTTCTAAAAAAGGACCCAATACCTCTATACAAAAAGCATTGCCCCAAAAAACTGAACAGATGCAGCTAAGGAGACTTGAACAGTCGCTGGCTAACACCCAGCTCCTCAATACATAAATACAAAGCACCTATATGAAAAACAGTACAGATTGGGTCATATAACCAGAGACCAAACAAAATGTTACTCATCAATCCTAACCAGCTGATAAGAAGGGCCTAAAAAAATTGTAATATGAGAACAGATTATCCAACATATGAGGTGATATAAAAATGACCTGGAAAACCTATCAGAAATTCTAGGAACAAAAAAATATATCCGGGAAACAGCGAAATTGAATTACAAACCAGAATGAACCCCAACTCCCACCAACACTGTGAAACAGCAAACAGACTCGATAATTTCTTTTCCACTATAGGAAAAACCTTGCCAATAAAATCCCAAGCTCAGATACCCACCAATGACTACCTCACTGGCAAATACCCGAACACACTGTTCCTAGCTCCAACTAACCCTTACTGAAGTCTCCCTTATTATCAACACCCCACCCCCACCCTCACAGGAGGGTGTTAATGTTGCAGTTTAAAAACTGTAGTGTAGCCACCCTCTGGGCAAGACAGTGATGGAAGTGTGAATGATGGTGAAAAGTTTTTCTTTTTCGGGCCACCCTGCCTTGGTGGGAATCGGCCAGTGTGATAATAATAAATAAAAACACCCTTTATATACAAAAAGCATCTCAAGTGCTATCACCAATCATGCAACACTCTTTAACAAATCCATAGAATCCTCTACCTTCCTACGTTCTTAAAATAGCAAGGGTCACCCCGATCCTATAAAGGAGGAGACCAAACAGACTTGAATAACTATAGGCCAATTATCCACTTACACCCTCTCTCTAAAATCTTCGAAAATTAATTCATAAGCGAATCTATTCTACCTCATCTACCACAACATACTCAAATCCTGTCAATTTCAGGTTCAGGCCTAATAAAAATAAAAAATACTAATGATGCTATTAGGACACATGCTAAAACCCCTCATACATGCAATAGAGAAAAAAGATGTCCCGCGGGGATCTTCATTGACTTTAAGTAATGCTTTTGATTACAGTTGACATGGACTTGCTCCAGATAAAATTGTAGCACTATTGTATAAGAGGGCACTCCCTCAACTACCTAAGTTCATACCTCAGCACAGAAGCCATATTGTGTACACAAATGGTGGCAAACTCTTCCGCACAGCAATTACAGTAGGAGTCCCACAGGGAAATGTCCCAGGCCCTGTTCTCATTCTCATATACATAAATGACCTACCAAATGCCTCACAACTACTCAAACCCACACTATTTGCAGATGACACTACATACGTCTTCTCTCTCCCGAGCCTAGTCACGCTAGCCAATACCGTGAATACCGAATTACAGAAAATTTCTACTGGATGAGGACTAACAATACTTACTTAAACATTGAACAAAACCTACTTCATTCAGTTTGGTAACAGAGCTACAGACGTCCCTCTTAACATTCAAATTCAAATTCAAAGTTTATTCTCTATAAAGATTACAATGTTGAATTTACAGAATTTGATTGTTGTGTGGTTTACATGTAGTTAAATAATGATTACAGAGTGTACCACTAGTAACGCCTAGCATGGCAGGCATTTCGGGCCAGACTTAGTTTAATTCTTTATTTTTAAATATTACAAATTATGAGGTAAGTTGGTATTATGGCTATGTGACTAAATACTAGTTGTGAGTTTAGCAATGTGAATGCTTTTGTTTTGGACACAGTACAGAGTTTCATTATTGGAGTTCATAGGTTCATTATTTTTAAAGATTGAGATTAATATTTCTGTTTATGGTCAATTGGGTGAAGTGGAGTGTAAGTGTGAAACCACCAGGTGGTATTCGTTGTAGATAGTTGATGGGGTTCTATCAGGGAGATAAGATGTTTTCTAATGGTTAGTTTTGAAGGTGATGAATGTGTCTGCAGTTCTAGAGTTCTCGGTAGGGTGTTCCAGATTTTTAGGGCCTTTGATTATACATTGTAATTTTGTAAAGGTTTAGTCGGTCATGGAGAATGTCGTAGAGATGTTTGTGTCTGGTGTTATGCCTGTGGGTCTGTCACAATATCAAGAAAGCATTTTAGGTCAGGTATGATTATTGGAGTTTAAGGGCTGTGTAGATGTGGATTGCACCAGTAGTAAGTGTGGATTGTACTGAACAGGGAGTAAGTTTAGATCTATGTAGGTTGGGGGGGTGTGTTGCCAGGGTTGGGATTAGTGATTATTTTTACTGCAGCTTTTGTGGGTTATTTTATGGATTAGGTGTGTTGCGCAGTTCGATCCCCACGACAATAGCATAGGGGATGAGGTATGTGATAAATAAGTGAGTGTGTATAGTGTGAGAAGGCATTTTCGGCACGTAGTATCATATACTTGGAGAGGGTACCCCAACTGTTTTGGATACTTTTTTGGTTATGTTTTGGTTTGGGTGCTGAAATTCAGGTTTTTTGTCAAGGTATAGGCCCCAGGAATTTTCCCCTATTATGTCTGGTAATTTAGAGTGTTGTGATTTAATGTTAATTTGTGATCTCCTGCTCTGCTCCCAAACAAAATTAGTGGGTTTTTGTCGGGTTAAGCGTAAATTTATTGGCTGTCACCAAGTCGTTTTTTGATCAGCCCCTCTTTAAACAATGGTGTTGAGGGGTGGCAAGATTTAGGGTGAGAGATGAATAATTTCGTGTCGTCGAAAAAGAGAAGGGGTTTTCAGGTGTTGGTTTCTTTTTGGAAGATCTTTGATGATATGGGAAAGCGGGGCCCAAGGACATTTCCCCCTGGGGGAATCCATATCAAGTGGCTGTGTTGTGATGCTGGTCTTTTGGTAAAATACTGATGCCTATTAGAAAGGTAGTTTGAAATAAGCAAGGCATGGCCTCTTATACCGTAATGGTCAAGTTTGGGGAGTAGGATTTCGGGGTTTCTACGTGTCAAAAGCTTTTTGTGGTCAAAAAAAATTCCTAGTGGATATTCCTTATTTTCCAATGCTGTGTAAAGCAGATCTAGCATTTTTTGATTGCTCATTAGTGCTTTTATTTTTCCTAAATCCAATTTGGGGGGGTTGAGTAGTTTTGTGTGTTATAAATGAATTGTTCCTGTGCACGATTTTCCCAAAAGTTTTTGGATAGCAAGGGGAATTTTGATATTGGCCTATAGTTTTTTAAATCTGTAGGGTCACACCTTTATCTTTTGTGTAACCCTTGCCATCTTGAGTAGTTGGGAAAGGGCCCCGTTTTAGTTTCTGTGATTTAAAAAGTAATGAAAAATTTTCGAAAGGATATGGGCCCCCTCGCTTGTCAGGAAAAGGTGGGACTTGCAGATTCCCCGGTTTTTTTTTAAGTGTTTTTTTAAACTCGGGATTCGAGGGCCTTGTTGGTGCAGGGTAGAAAGGAAAATTTGGGAAATTCCCATCTAGGTAGTCCCCGGCATGGGCATTAGTATGTGGGATTTTATTGGCGGATTAAAATCCTATTTTTTTTGGAAGAAGTCTTTTTTCTTGTTAGTGTGTCAGGGGGGTTTTTGTGGTGTTTCATTAGGTTTAGTTAGGACAATATTTTGGTTTTTTTTAAGTTTGTGGGTCCCTAGAATTGGAGAGTTTTTTTCCAGGTCTTTTTTATATCTTTTCTAGTGTCTGTGAATCTCGGGGTAGTATAGTTGTTTGGCTTTCTTTATTTTTTGGTGAAAAAACTGAGGGAATGTTTTTAAAGAATATCTTTGTGTTTTAAAGCCCTGTCTAAAATTTGTTTTTTTCATTTTGGTGTTTTTTTGTCAATGGATTTCGGAATGGTGTTTGGTTTAACCCATGGGAAACCAAGCCTTTTTGTTTGTGATCTGTTTCGTTTTTATAGGAAAATGTTTGTTGTAAGTTTTAAGTAATTTTTTTAAGAAAAATGTCGGGTTCCAGTCATAAAATCCCTTTTGGGCCCTTGGAAAATTCTTGGCCAGTCAACAATCTCTGGGTCAGTTTTTGAATTTCCCTTATTAAAGGCCCCCATCTTGGGGGGCTAAATGAGACTTTGTTGTTTTCAAGGGGGGGGGTTTATTAATGTTTGTCAGGGGGAAAGGGTTTGGGTTTGTGGTCTATAGTGCTTTTCCAGTGATTATCCCTGTTTTTAAGGGGAAAGTATTTTTGGTCCATATGTGGTTTTATTATGGTTGCATTTTTCCCTCAGTGGCCGGGTTTGGGTTTTAAATTATTTTTGGGTATGAAAAGTGTGTTTTTCCATATTGTTGAAAAAATTTGGGTTCCCGGGATCATTAGTAAGCCAAGGTTAAATGTTGAATTTCCCAGCTAAGGGGAAGGTGGTGCTTATTCTTTTTTTCGTTTGTTATTAGTGACTTTTTTTTTTTAACTGAAATTTGGGATGTTTGTGTGAGGTTTTCCGGGTTTAAATGGCCCCCGTTTGTTATGGGTTGTTTAAAGGGTTTTTTTTACAGTTAAAATTAGCAAAAATTTTTATTCCCCTTATTTTCAAAAAGCAATTTGGTGCAAATCCCAAGTTTTTGGTTAAAAAAAATTTGTTTGCAATACCCCCCCCAAACTTGGTTTGGTCTGCAGTTGTAAATTTGCTGTGTATCCGGTAGAGGGTTGGGTATCTATTGGGGTCCTGCTTAAGGCCCGGTCCCCAGTAAAAAATAATTTTCAGGAGAAGGATGTCTTTAGTGATTCAAAAGGGTGCCGGAGGTCATCCTAGTGTTTGTTAAGGGGCCCGGGTGTTGTAGTTAAGTTTCTGATAGGCTTTTAGAAAATTTTTTAGGTTTGTGCTGGCTTGTGATGCTGTGTAATAAAAAGGCCCGTTTTCTTTTTCCCAAAAGGTTTTGATTGGGTGTCAGATTTGGAAAGGGTTTTTATCAGGGCAACGTGATCAATCATTTCTAGGTTTAAATTATGTTTATTTTATCCTGGTTATGGTTGAGGGTTTTAGTTTCTGATTTTTGTAGTGGGGGGAAGTTTGGATAAGTATATAGCTAGAGTATTTTCTTTATATAGAGTATAGGGCCCCTATACCATTTAAAGAAGTTGATGTTGTTTGTGTTGTGCTGGAATGAAAATAAAGTACAACTAGGTATAAACTAGTAAATAAAAAATACCCAAAAAAAAAATAGAACAAGGGCTCTCACTTGTTAAATTCACCCAAAAGGGGTAATATAATGATTCTGTTTTAGTCTGTTTTGGCTAAAGGGAAAGAGCTATTTGTACAACTAGATTTTTTCTAATAAAAATAAAAAACAAATTAAAAATGCACTTTTAAAGATAAAAAAGGAAACACCTATAAAAAAACCCCGAGGGGGAAAATTTTAGGAATCCCCCTTTGGGTAATAGACTCAAATTTTTAAACACACATTTATTTCAAAAATTTCCAAAAAAAAAATTTTCCCAAGGCCCTAGGCATACTATCGAAGATAGGGGCCCATGTTTCCCCGGTCAGCCCCTGGGCCCCATATCATCACTTATTTGCCCCTATCTCACCTATGGAATTTGGGGATGGGGCTCAACGGCAATAAAAACCCCTCAGACCCTTAATTAAACCCAACCCAAAAGGGGTGCAGTCGAAAGATGATTAAAAATTCCCCCCTAAGGGAGGCACACTCCACCAAAATTTTAAAACTCTAAACCTACTCATTTTAAAAAAAATCCATACTTTTTCTGCACCCACTAATACATAGAACCTTAACTCTGATTTAAACCCTCCCCCCCAAAAAGTCTCCCCTTTCCAACCTCCAGCACATGACCATAAAAACAAGGCACAGAAACACTCTTTGATGTTCCTGTGGGCCACCTCACGCTATGCAAAAAACTCCAAAGCACATAAAGGCCCCCCAAAAAATGGGAAATTTATTACCCGTGAAAATAAAAGAAAACACTGTCTTTAAATTCAAAATCTCCTTTCTAAAAAACAAAAAATCAACCCCCAAACCCAAAAAAAAACTGAAATTTTTCTCCAAAAAATTACTCTTAAAAGTTTTTTCTTTTTTTGTATCTCATAAAAAGTCTTTAACTGTTACCCAATCAAACTTTGTTATTTTTTAATTACATTACCTAACAGAATACTCCATTCTATTGAATGCACAGCAACACAGTAAATGACCATATGACCTGTCTTTGTAATACTCATTTGTGCTAAATTGTTTTCTGTTTACAATAATGCTTTTACCACTGAATATATCATTGCTTAGATAATCTAAAGGTAATTTTAAGCCTGCCCATAATGCCCTGTATACAAGGGGCTTTGGCATGCTGCACTTTAATAACTGTATTCCTTGTACTTCTCTGTATCATGTTCAAATTAATAAATAAATATAAAAAAAAATCCTGCAGCACGTAGTGCATAATGAGAGAAAAAAACTCTGACCATTTTTTTTTTAAATTAAAATGCTGACTTTGTGGTCTATTTGCGTATAGTATTTATGGTTTTATTCTCATTTTCTTGGTCTCATTTGATAGAATGGAAAACATATTATAGAAATAGAGGTGATTCTGATTGGTTTTACTATAAAAAGAACCTGGAAATGGAGCTCAAAGTAGGGGAAATGTTTGATTTTTGCCAATGTTCAAAAGTAAACAAATGATGTCATTGTCCAATAAATGTCCAACTAGCCATTCTGATATGCAGTCATGAATGCATTGACATTATTTTTGCAATTATTACAATATTGCAGTAGTCTGCATAACAGTAAATCTTCTATTTTTTGTTTGAATAAAAATTCAAAATAGAAACCGCTTCAAGGGGGGCTCCCCTCAAGGAAGGTTCCTTGATGTTGGTGAGGGGCTCTTGATTTAGGGAATTGGATCTGTGCTCCAGTTCCCCGAATTAAGCCTGAATGCCTTCCACATTCCCCCCCCCCCAGGCGCTGTATAATCCTCCGGGTTTAGCGCTTCCCCCTTGATTATAATAATAATAATAATTCAAGGGGGGCTCCTTGGCGTGGTGAAGAGGCTCTTGGTCTGAGGAATTAGCCCTGTCGGTCTTCTTCCTCAGACCGAACCTAATTACCCCCCATTCTCCCCTCCCCTATCCCATCCTCCCCATCCTCCCCTTTTTCCATTCCTCATCTTCCTCCTCACCCCTCCCTTTTGCCCCTCCTCTTTTTGGCCTTTGGGACTTCTCCCACAGGCGCGCTAGTTCCTAGGTAGGGGAAAGGACACCGGGGTCCATCCCATTCCGTTGAGGTTCTTGGCGGTGGCGTAGTTTGCCGTGGAATCTGGATTGCCTCGGGATGTCCCGATCCCTCTCTGGTATCCCGGAGTAGCTTTGGGTGTCTTTCGGGCGATGGGTGTATCTCTAGAAGCCACCTTTCGGATTCCGGGGGCGGTGGCCGAAGGAGGTATGCTTTGTGGCGGATATCCGGCCGCCCTCTCTTTAGTCCACCGAGGTAGCTAGGCAGATGTGAGGTTGCTATCCCAGATTGCTGGTTTACTGGCATGAAGGGTAGGGTATGGCACGGGTTCCATGCTGCATCTGCGCTACTAGCGGTGCTGAGGTCCTCTTGGGCACGGAGGGAGATTTCCGGCCCTTTCATTCCTCCTGGGAACTATTCCTCCCCGCTCCCCCCTTTTTTTTATTCTTGTTTTTATTTTTATTTTATTTTCTTTCTTTTTTTTTTTCTTAAAAACAAAAAGCAAAGGAGTAATCTAACCATGGCAGCCTAGTCATGAACCCACTACCCCCGGGCCCCTTCTTGATACCGCACCCCATTTCTGACCCTGCTTGTGTTTAGACCACTCTTCGGACACTCCTGATACCCCTGTACCTCTTGCTGGTGCTGTTTCCTCACCCGCTTCAGGTACCGGGGCTTCGACTGACTCCTTCGATTTGTCTGAACTCCGCTCTCCTTTGACTATGCTTCCGGCTTCTCCCTCTACGGTACGGCAATTTTCGAATCGCCCGCCCATTTCACGCCAGACCAACTCCGGTCCTACTCCTAAACGCCAACGTCAATCTCCTGATGATGCTCCTTCGTTACCTTCCCATTCTACTCGGAAAAGACCGACACATCAAGCACTCCCTCTCCACGCTCAGTTTCGGACCACACAATGGACTAAATTCTTTACTTTAAGACCGACTTCTTCTTCTGCCTACCTTTCTGACCATAGTATTGGCAAAGCGCTCCTGCATCATGTTGGTAGAGATATTTCATTTCATGCTCTCGAGCGGTATGCGCATCGTCACTGTCCAGAATGCTACCCAAGCTCATGATCTTTCTCTCCTTTCGAATATCGATACTACTCCTATCACTATTGAAAAACATCTTTCTCTCAATTCTTGTAGTGGTACTGTCATTCTGCCCCATACCATAGTCCAACAGAATTTCCAGTCATGTGGCAATGACATTTTTGAACAGCTGGAACTCCAGGATCTCCCAATCCTCAAAGTAGACACTTATGTCCTTCCTGCCCGGGGGCGGAGACGTTACCCTTGCAATTTGGCTCGTTTAACTTTTGACAGCCGAGAACTCCCGTCCTCTGTATATGTCGCGTCCTCTGTATATGTCGCGGGACATCGGTTACAAGTTCGAAAGGTGATACCTACACCGCAACAATGTAGAAATTGCTGGCGTTTTGGTCACCCAGCGAAATATTGCAGATCTATGGCCGAATGCCCAGTCTGTGGTGCTGACGACCATTCTAATACATCTTGCAGTCAACCTCCATCTTGCCTTAATTGTAATGAAGTTCACCCTTCGTACTCCTGCCGTTGCCAGATCTACTTAACCCTTTGACTGTCGCGGTCGTATATGTACGTCATAGGAGATACCGTGTTTGACGTATCTATACGCATAAATTCTAGCGGCTTCAAATCAAGCAGGAGAAAGCTGGTAGGCCCACATGTGAGAGAATGGGTCTCCATGGTCAGTGTGCACCATATAAAAAAAATCAGGGAGCCAGTGGTGCATTGTGGGAATACCATTTCAGTCGTCCTTTTTTTCAGCATGTCTAGCGGTAAGAAATATGTGACTTCCCTTCAAATCTGGGACTCTTCTCTTCCCAAGTGATTTCTCTAACACGATGGAAGTTTTCAATGAAGATCAAATTTCGTGATTTCGAGGAGTTTGAGACCAAAAGCAATGGAGGGAGGAGGAGGAGGAAGAGGAGGAGGAGGAAAAAGGAGGAGGAAGAAGAGGGGGAGGAAGAAGAGGAGGGAAAAAGAGGAGGAGGAAGAAGAAGAGGAGGAAGGAAGGAGGAAGAGGAAGGAAGGAGAAGAGGAAGGAAAGGGGAGGAGGAGGAAGGAGGGAGGAGGAAGAAGGAGGGAGGAGGTGGGAGGGAGGAGGAGAAGGAGGGAGGGAGGAAGAAGGGGGAGGAGGAAGGAAGGAGGGAGGGAGGAGGAAGGAGGGGGGGGAGGAGGAGGGAGGGAGGAGGAGGAAGGTGGGAGGAAAGGGGGAAGAAGAAGAAGAAGAAAGAAGAAGAAGAATACCTAATACCTAATAATAATAATATGTAAATAATATGTTCCCTTGAGGCATGAAAACGTTTTACCCCACCCATGACAGTGACAAGATAGGGAGATAACATCTGATAAGAGCTGACCTTTGATTTAGCGAAACGAGGGTGGGGGAGGGGGGCAGCTGTCCATCTGTCAAGAGTGAGGAGGAGGAGGAGGAGGAAGAGGAGGAGGAGGAAGAGGAGGAGGAAGAGGAGGAGGAAGAGGAGGAGGGAAAAAGGAGGAAGAATTAAAAGAAGAAGAGGGGGAGGAGGAGGAGGAGGAACAGGAGGAGGAGGGGGGAACTTTTGGGTCTGTCTTTTCTATTTGTTGTCTCCCAAACCCCCTGTAAATCCGTTTTGCTCTGTCTCAGAGGACCCACAAACTGTGTCATCACCCACCTTTACTCACATCTTAAAGCAAAAAGTATAGCACTTTGTCTGGTTTTTTTGGGTTATCCTGGGAAAATTTTAACACTATGTAAAAGTTGTTTTATGTTTTCCTGTGAGACAGGGGATGGGACAGAGAAGAGAAAAAGAGAAAGTTTGGGAAAGGAGATAGAAGAGGGAAAAAGAAAATTTAAAGTTAAAAGGGAGGGGGGCAGCTTTCCGACCCCATTTTTTTGGGACGGGCCCGGTAGGGGCAGTGCCCTTAATGAGACACAATGCATTTTGACAGCGCCGACTCCTGACTCAAAACAATTATAACCAACACTGGGCCACAAAAAGACAAGTTTGCAAAGGGGTTTGATAATAGCAGTTTTTTTGAAAGTACTAGTGATATATAGTTTTAAAATATTTAAAAAAACCCGAAGCAAAAAGGGGAAAGGCAGGAATAAAGGGAAAGGGGCCTAGTTTGAAAGGAAGGAAAAAATAAGGGAAGGAAAAGTTTAAGGAATGTGGGAAGAGAGGGGGAAAAATCCCCTCCGGGTAGCCCCCCAGGAAAAAAAGGGAAAATAAAGGGAAAAATTAGGAAGGAATGAGCCCAAAAGGACCCATTTACCTGGGAAATTAACAAAACACAACTCCCTGCTAATACTTTGAAAAAAAACGTTTCAGCCCAGGTGTTTTGTCTTTGCACATAAAAAAAAAAAAATTTAACAAAAATGCACACACACTGATTTTATGTTTTGAGGTGTAAAGCACCCCCTTGTGTATGACACCAGGTTTTATGTGGGGAGAGTATAAAAAACCCTTTTGTAAAGACCCCCATGTTTTAAAGTGTGAGAGTGTAAAATACCCCTGTGTATGACACCATGTTTTATGTGGAGAGTGTAAAAAAACCATTTTTGTTGACACCATGGGTTTTTTGTGTGTGGGGTGAAAACACCCCCTGTTTTATGACACCATGTTTTTTTGGGGTTAAAAGTGTAAAAACCAAAACCCGTGTATGACACCATGTTTAAGAGTTCCACAAGCTGCAGAAAATTCTAGGGTAATGTTCAGGGGAAATGTATTTGGTATATATATTTTTAGAAAAAAATAGTAAGTTTTGTAAAAATAAAAAAGATAATTATGTTTTTTTGCTTTTTGGTTTTTGTTTTACAACGAGTGTATATATGTAAAAATTGCACCTTTCTTTGGTCTCCCCAGGCCACCCTAAGTTTTTGTAAAAAAAAAAAATAGTGAAAAAAACAACAAACCCCCTTTAAATACAATTAAAAAAAAAAGTTTACCGGGTGAGCGGCAGTCACCGCTGTTGCCAATACGCGGCCTTTATTTTTGCAAAAATTTATGCCTTATATCTTTGGTAAATACTGTGGGAAAAATTTTTTTTTTTTGGGGCTAAAAAAAATTTAGAAAAATAATCTTAACATTTTTATAAGAAAAAAAAATTTTTTTTTTTTTCGAATATTTTGCGACACCAAGGGGCAACTTCAGGATTTTTGGGGCCCCTTTGACAGTCAAAGGGTTTTTAATTTTTAAAGTGAAATCTGTTGGGTCAAAAAGGAAAAAGGCTCCCCCTTTTGCTATGGCAGTTACTATCTCGCCTCCAAGGGGGAAAATACCCCCCTGTTTCTTATTCTCGTGTTTCCAAACCCCCCCCCACTTCTGGGGTCCCATCTTCTGCAGCCTCCTCTTTTGTTACCCCTCCCAAGCCACTACGGCATCTAATCCTTTCTGTCCTTGCTTGGGGACTTCCCGACTACAATCAGTTTTTCACTCTTTCCCTTCCTCAAAAACCCCCCAGTAATCGAAAGACCTCGTACGACCCCCTAATACCAATCCCCCCTCTACTCGAAGCCCAAAAAACCACATTGCCAAATCTTCTTTGCCCCTTTTTTCCCCTTTTTTCCCCTCCACACTTTACTTTTCCAGCCTCTGTACCTAGTTTTTCCCCCTCCTCTGGCTCTATTACAAGGTGGGATTCACCCTCCCCTCGTACTATCCCTTCCCCCCCGGTCCCTCCCAAGTTTTCCCTTTCTGCCACCCCCAGGTTTCTCCTCTTCGTCCCCCCCCATTTCATCTCCGGTCCCTTACCTCTTCCCTCCCCCTTCTCTTTGGTACAGTCTTTTACGGCCCAATCTTTACTCCCCCTCCTCCTTCTATTCCAATAGGTCCCCCAAAACATCTTTGAATTCAGAACCTTAAAGCCATTTCAGTTATTTGCAGAGAAAAAACCTTAAATGGACATGATTCACTTCCTGTTCCTTTTTCCCTCTCCTCCATCTTCACAACCCCTTTTTTTGCACGTCCGTTCCTTCGCTACTTGAACCTTCCAATGCCACCACACGTTTATTTTCTAACCCCTCTAGTCCTTTGGTGCCTTTACCTAAGATTCCGGGGATTTCTTATCGCCAATCATGGCCCATTTAAAAGTGGGGAAAACCGGGCCTCGGGTAATGGGGGGGAGTTCAGAGTTTTCTTTCCCGGTTTTTCCCGTTGGTGTTGCTTTCAAAAACCAAAATTTTTACTCGGCGTTTTCCAAACCTATCTCCTTTAATTTATTGTATTCTTGGGTCCTTTTTCGATGGGACCTTTTAAAGGGGAAAATGCCTTCTTTTACGCAATGAATTTTCGTCAACTATTTGTCCATACCTGCTGCATTACACTGCGCCCCTATCCTTGAAAAAGTGGTTTACAAAAATTTTTAAATTTTCTCTCCTTTTTTCGAGCATTTTCTATCCGACTTTTCCTTTCTTGTTTCTCCTTTCCCCCCACTTCTGTTTCTTTGGTGATTTTTAAAGCCCCCCTTTCCCCCTTTGGGGGGGGGGGGCTCATTGTGACTCACGTGGACCATTGGAGGGGCTTTTTTCGCTCTCACCCCCCCCTGTTTTTTAAACCCTTTTGGGTCCGCTCGAAGATCTACGGCTTTACGGGTGAGTGTCCAACCGAGTCAGCCAAAATTCTGGCCATCAAATTTAGCGTGAAACGCTCAAAGGTACATGGAGTGATGGGTCTGCGCCAGGGTGGCGCCATAAACAAAAATCTAGGTGCCTGCATGTTGTGGGAACGCCCGCTCAGTCACCCCTTTTTTCTCCTGCCTCGGCAAGTCAGCTCCATTCCCGGGAAAATTGGGACTTCCTCTTCCTGCTGATAGTTTTGACATGATGGAAATGGAAAAAGAAAACAAAAATTTTTT